>CAHIKZ030001575.1:292500-365000 GCA_903632075.3 Acanthosepion pharaonis | reverse complement strand
GTGAGTACAATTTTTTGTATTTCTTTAAGGCGTGGTGTACCAGGAACTACAAATAGAATTATTTGTCTTGCGCACATACACTCGTATTAAGGCAATTCTATATTTGATATTGTTATGCATTCCTTCGATAAATAATACCTTTATTAATTTTCTACTAGTTAAGCAAGGAGGAGGTCTCACTCTTTTACGTCAGAACTATTACAATGTTGAATGGACTCTCGAGAGGTTTCTTCCCTCCTTACTACAAAATTAACCACTGCAAGTCGAGAGGCATCTATTATCTATCCTATATATTGTCACAATATGCAACCCTTCCCCCCTCCCTACACACCCTTACAAATTCTCCATTCAGCATCCCTCTACCTTAAGCGGCACTTAGGACTTGTAAGCAATAGTACAAAAATGTTACCTTTCATCTTTGTTAGCATTTAATGCAACGATCGAGTTTTTACATTCAGCATTGCTCTGAAAAAGTTTGAATTGCATTTTCACCTCTTATCCTAGGGATCTTCTCTGATATGGACATCAAATTATCGATTTGCTTACGGGACACATAAGCTAAACATTTTTTTTCATTTTTATACATTGTTGCCTATCCTATTTACTTGCTTTTTTACATCAAAGAATAGCGCACTTAACTGCCTTGAGGTGTTTGAATCTTTTGATGAATTATAGTAATTATTAACTTTTGATGAGTATTTCTTTTATAATAAAAAACAACAAAAATAAGATGAATAATTATTCGAAAAATTACTAATGAAACCTCTTAGAGATTTTGATATTCGCTTAATATTTTTCATCTGCAAATCTAATGAAAAAATCCCATTGGTTTTTAAGAGATTTTGAAAAGATAATATTCCTTGTAAACACTTCACAAATGAAAAACTTGCTAGATTTTCTGAATAGAAATAGAGAGCACGCTGCTCAAATTTAAATGAAAACTTTCCAAGTTGAGTATGTAGACATGCTTTTGGCTAATAATAATACATACAAAAATAACATTCGAAATAATTTTTATGTAAATTTAAGAAGGTACCGTACTTAGAAAATCTAGCAAATTTAGAGAAAGAATAATCCATGTGAAAAACAAATTGTTGTTTTTTGTGCACCTGAAACTTTTAGTAATTAAATATTGCAAATTTGTAAGATTCAAATTAAAGTCTCTCATTGTAAATATTGGTTTTGCCAAGAATTATGCCGTGAATTTGGAGAAGGAATACCAACATTTTTCACGTGTAGCAAAAGAGACATTTATTGCTTAAGAATATAATTATTATATTCAGCAATTATAAAACAAAAGCAAGCACGAAAGTGATTTGTTTAATTATGAAGGATCTGAGGATTTTAGCAAAAATTCCGATCAGTATCGAAAACACATTTCCATTTTCCAAACGTCTTACTGGGCAATCAGATTAAAAGGGTAAGCTTCTGTTTAGAAAAAGGCAGGCGAATTATTGATTGAAGTAAATTGAAATACATACTCTCTAAATATTTAGCTTTGGGGAACAGACATTTTCTTCCGGCAAAATGATAATAAATCACGGTAATTATCATAGATCAAATCAGAAAGTTTAGATAATTCATCATATCGTACCAACCGTCTTAGCACCATGACATTTCCATTTAATAGGTCATTACAACATTCTTTTATTATTAAATTCTTTAAAATAAGGAAGGAGTCAATTTAGCTCGATCAGAATTCCTTCCATCCAGTATCTCATATTCTTTCAACATGAAATTAAAGAATTACATTTTTCATGGGATTTTCTTCTTACTAATAATTATGCCGTTGGCAAAGGCAACATTTGCTACATATTGATAGATTTGTTTTTATTCTGTGATAAGATTTTCCGAATATCCGAATATACCAAAATTTACATTATAAAGTTTCAAAAGCAATAAACATTTTTTAAACGGTACCACATCATGCCAGGCAGTAAAGCCAGTAAGACACAAGAAGCGATTACAGGACTTGGAAGAATTATAAACAGAAACATTGATAATGAGAGGCAAGCCGAAAGAGTAATTAGGAGAACAGTTGATAGCGATTGACATTGTAGTTAAATTTTAACAGATTAAAGTAGGCTGGAATGCATTGAGACAAAAGGATGTTCTACAAGCGGGAAATAAGACAAAAGGAACTGTTAGCATAGAACTTACGGCTACATCTAGCCAGCTCAACTATAAATTAATTATATCTTGACAGTTTTGTACAGCGCATCAATTCAAAAAGGTTATATATATATATATATATATATATATATATATATATATATATAGTGAAAAGTTCATCCGATTTTATCAAGGAGTTCTAGGTAAATAGCAGGGGCACTGGACCATATGTGACAGCAATATTCAAAGCATGGACAAAAGATACCACATAATGTGTAGGAAAATCTCAGGATTTACCTAAAGTCGAATTTAATAACGTTTAACTCAAAAACTAAATTTATAAACAAACTTTACAAATGTATGAATATTCATGTAAGAAAACACAAGTTGTTCTGATGATGATGACTATTTATATATCAATACACACACTTAGTTATCAATAGATATTTTACACTTAGGAAGAAAATACAATTAAAGAAAATATATTCAGTCAATCAGGTATGTGCCATGCGTGATACGCGCTTAGACGATCATGTATCTTCCGATACACGACAAACTAGGTAGATATTTTTTCCCGCAGTAGGATGCCATTTTTTCTGCCATCCAAGGCTATATTCAAGTTTCTAGAATACGGTTTGTCCTGGTATTTGCCCATATCTGGGAGGGAGAAGAGGAGGAGTTATACCTTCCCCAAGGGTATTAGTACGTAAGTGAATGTAATGGATTCGACTGGAATTCGAACTTGACTCTCCGATTCCTCGAACCGAGCCGCTTATCCATTACTTCACTGTGTATACTGTGTAACAATAATCTTTTTAAATAGGAATAACTGTCTTTCTTCGAATCAAAAGTTTACCAGATATTTTAAATCGGATCCTGAACGATAGAAAATACATAAATATCGTGTGTTTGAATCAACGTCATGTTCAAGTTAATCGGAGAAAACTGTGAGGAGAATTTTAAGATTATGTCTTATGTACAAACCAAGAAAACCAGTCTCTTCACTCTCTCTTTCCCTTCCATCTCTTTCTCTTTCTCTCTCTCTCTCTCTATATATATATATATATATATATATATATATATATATATATATATATATATATATGACTTGCTCTCGTTCGCACTAATGAGCCCTACGAAGAAAAGGGATTTTTAACAGCAGTTGCTCCTGCTTAACACACAGCTCTTCGTATGAATTGAGCGCTCTGGCTGCTGATTTAGAGTTGATATACATGGCGTATATAATTCTTTAAATGATTACCTTTCTCTGTTGTGCGCCGGTACCTTAAAAGTGGAGTCTCTGAATGATGACAAATCGATCGTGTTTCGATCTCGGCTTCTAGTATATATATATATATATATATATATATATATATATAGAGAGAGAGAGAGAGAGACAGACAGACAGACAGACAGACAGAAAGACAGACAGAATGCCAATTTTTTTAAAACAAAATGATTGAGCACAAATCAAGGACCACAAATGACAGACCAATGGTAATTACATTTATTGTAATGTAAAACGATAGCATTTTAGAATCTGCAGAAATTTAGGCACAAACATGAACTTTAAAATGTCAGGAGGTATCCTAATTTACATGCTCCTGATATCTACGGTTCAGTTGAAAACAATGTTGAACGCAAAGTTGTTGAAAATGCTTGCAGATTTCTCCTGGATGATCGCTTGAAACATTTGAGTGATAATGCATCAATGATAAAAAGATTACCTTGTTAGAAATTGTCATCGAGGAACCCCCCAGGAAGAAATCTGGCAGGTGGGGGGGGGGTTCAGGTCAAGCGAGTGAGGTAACTATTCTACTTCACCTTTGCGGCTGATGAGGCGCTCACCAAACATTTCATGGTAACATTAGCAGTGTGAGGAGGAGCACCATCCCTCTGGAACCACTGTCCCACCCTATCTATTTTCTCACACTCCTCGAGCTCACCCCATCTGAGAGGCCGCTGCTTTGTTTCAACAATTGTGAAACACCCTCTACAGATGTGTCGACTCGTTACAGGATAATCACCATCGATGAGAATCTGATTAACTGATTGTCCCGATGAATTTGAGGATATCGGTAATTACTTTTGAGGCCGACGAGAGATTTACATAATTTGCCACAAAGACTGCGAACTAAATCCGTGTTTTAGGCCTGACGGCCAGGCCTATGAAGTAGAGGAATATTATGGATTTTAAATCTCGTAAGTCTGGAGCAACTCTTGCAGACTTTGCCGCAATACATCACAGATAAAGCGGGTCTGCCATAACAACTTGCGTATAATCTGCTGGCGGGCTGTCTATATGACTCCTGAGGTGGCCTTGGAGTCTTGTGTTTCACAAGCATATTTAGCGACACTGATGGCAAATAAAATGAGGAAAAGCTGGGTCTACGTCCTTCCCCTTGCCAGCATCTCTTTTAATCTTTGCTCATCTTATTGACTTTGCTTGGAATGAGCAACATCCTTGGAATATTTTCCTCCACTTGTTTCATTAGCCTGTACTTTTCTTTCTATCTATCTATCTATCTATCTATCTATCTATCTATCTATCTATCTATCAAATCCAGTCTCTTCATATCTATCTTTCAAATCCAGTCTCTTCATATCTATCTATCTATCTATCTATCTATCTATCTATCTATCTATCTATCTATCTATCTGTGTGTGTGTGTGTGTGTGTGTGTGTGTATGATGGTGTATGTATACATACAAATATGTTATATCTTATATTGCGGTTTTTTGCGATTGTGTGTGCTTTTCGGGTAATTTATATTTTCTGACTAAAATGACAAAGATGTGAATGTCGCTTACCTCGGGAAGGCTGTCTGTCATAAAATTCCTGTGTCAATCGACATCTGAAATTGTGTTACGACAAGTGAGCTTTCCATTACTGACATCAACACACACACACACACACATATATACACACTCACGCACACACACAAACACAAAGACAGAGAGATAGATAGATAATGAACAGAATAAGATAGGTAGATAGATAGAATGATAATCCGTACCATTTGAAATACAATTTATAAGTTTCTTTATATTTACTCACAAATGAATTATGTTTTGAAATAAATGCCTGTTGTATAAAATACTTGCTTTTCGCGTCAGGCTACATATTTATTGATTTACCTACATCCAAACACTCACACATTTTCACACACATACAATGGAGCAAACACAAATTAACACTTTTTTGTCTGAGTGCCTGACTGAGTGTCTGTGCCTATTACACACACTTAAACGTACGCATGCAAAACTTTACATAGCATTTTCATCAATATATATTACCACAAATATTTAAACATGTATAAATAACCACATCGATTCACTTGAAACATTCCTGACTGTGGGTAGAGGGCACACGTGTTTTGGCGTTGTTTATATGGTTCACCAGGAAATTGAATGAACACATTAACACACGCACTCATGAATTCAAACACGTGCGTCTGTGTATTGATGGTGTCCATTTTTCTGTCAAAGCGATTCTGCATATTTCATTTCTCTTGGGGTGGCATTTTTCCGAGTGCATAAACACGCCAATTAAAGTATCTTGATGTTTTTTCCGCTTCCCTAATATTGAAAGATATTCAAATATTAAAATTTTTATTCTGTTCGGAGAGGAAGTATATTCTTTGTTTAGTTTTCGGAATATTGCCTTCCGTTTTGTTGTGTTTTTAACGCAACGTTACTTTCGACTTAATTATGGGGTATGTTGAATTCTCCCTCGTCTGTTCTCGTCTTCTTCCGTCTAGCGCGTGATCTTAATATGAACTCCTTTAACTCTGTCGTACGAGTTGATAAGACGAAAAAAGTTAAAGCATTTGAGAAGACATTATTCAGAGAAGAAGGAACAACAGGAAGCAGAGATCTGGAAGAAATGGAATAATTTTTGATATCAAGAAAACAAGAATAAAAAAACCCCGGAAGTATATGGGTTAAGTTATTCAATTTTATCCTTCAAGATAAATGAAATATGTTAGGGATAGGAAATTTATATTGTAATTATTTATTCGTAAGAATTAATTTTTTTTCTATTAAAAACTGAAGGGAAAAATTTATTCTTCAGGCAGCTAACAATGATGGCAATAAACGATTTTATTTAAAAATTACAATTTCTGAAACATCACTTCTTTTTACATTTTTGAAAATTTTCAAAAAGTTTTCGAAGACAAAGAAACAAATATATATATATATAAAGAATATTCATTCCATAAAAGGAAAAGAAAGAAAAAAGCACATTAAATTAAAAAAGGAGAGAAAATAAGAAATCAATAAAAAGAAAAATAAAGAGGGGAAAAAAAAGGAAAGACAAAAGAAAACATAAGAAAGCAACCTTACTGCAAAGAGAAGAAAGGAAAAAGGAGATGAGTATATACAAATTTGACAGATACAAATTAAAAGGTAAGAGAAGAAATAAGAAATGAGTTGTTGGTACCAGATTAAGCCAATGAAGACACGTTAAGATGGAAAATTAAAAAAAATGAACGGAAATATAACATGATAGGAAACATTACGGGTACAATGTAGCAATTCAAACTTTATTGCATTTTGGATGAAATCACATATTCAAACGAAATTAAAATAGTACCCAAACAAAAGACACTTTAAGAAGAAAAACCAGATACAAACAAAACTATTAGTTAACCATACCAACTTTTTACAATATAAATTAAAATAGAAATTAAATTTTAAACTTATATATATATATATATATATATATATATATATATATATTTATTAAAGACATTTTTATTTATGTTTAACGTTGTTATTTTATAGATTAAACATAAATAAAAATGTCTTTAATAAATAAATTGTCGGACCTTGTCCATTTCTTAACATATATATATATATATATATATATATATATAAAAAAAGAAACTAAAATAAATTTTAAACATTTATATGACATAATATTCATATTAAATTAAAAACCATTATCAAACAACATCACAAGTAAAATAATTATAAGCAAATTTTCGGCTAACCACACTACGATTAGTTTAAGAATACTAACATATTTCATACCTTAATCAAGAATACACCACTAAAGATAACATTAAAATGTTAATATAAAGGTAGTATAACATAAGAATAGTGATTATTGAGTTATAAAGTTTAGCAAGTTTGTAAGGTTCATACTTTAATACTTTTATATTCACAGTAGTTTCATATCTGATTTAACAATTGATTGCTATTCAAGAGCTAATTATCTCAATTTACTCCTGTAGACGAAGGGAACACAGTTCAGTCAGGATCTACAGATTCTAGCTTGTTTTGGAATTTTCCATTTAACTTTAGTGTTTTGTTTCCGTCTTTCAATTTCCAAAATATTTAAAACGGGAAATCATTTCGTTTGTCAGCATTAGTAAAGGGTGGTTGTACAAACGTTTTTAAAGGTATTCCTTGTGCTCCCAATATAAATTTTAACAAGTTTGGGATTTTCTATTGATGAAATAGAGCACATATACACAAGGGATTTCGTTAAGCACTTGTCAGATAAAGGATATTTGTCAGAATTTCTGCAATTACAGAGGTTAGTTATACGAGACAAATTAGAATCAGTACTAATGTTACAGGTATTATTGTTATCTAATTTCAATGTGTTATTGTTATGTGAGTTAATTATTTTCTCGAGATTATTAGAACAACTATAACTAAGTTTTAGATTATTCCGATTGAAAATTTTACTTAATGAATTACTTTTAGAAAAATGTTTATCAAATAAGTTGAATAACTTATGTCCCAACTTAGTATGAACCAATTGATTGAATGGAGGTGTATACCATATGATCTTCCTGCTTCTGTTTTTCTTTCTGGAACAACCATAATTTTCTACAAACTTAATTTCAGAAGACCTGTCACTAAGAACTTTATCATAAACTGTTTTATGTTCCTCGAATATCTCTTTGTTAGAGGAGTGTTAGTTAATACGTCGTTCAACAGAAGATGGAATATGTTGGATTACAGATGGCGGATCATTGGAGTTAGGGTGTATATAAATTGGGTTGGCATTATTGAGCACTGAATTCAAAGTTACCTCTAAGAAATCAAATACTTTGATAATGGAATTAATTATTACGCTAAGATTAAAAGATTTAAAAATTTAAAAGATTAAAAGTTAATCAACTTTACTTCCTATAAAACCCTATAATATATAAATCAATATCTTCATAGGCTGTGAGATTGTACAATAAGAACAATCCAGCTAAATCAGAAGACACTGCAGAATCTAATGATCCCATTGTTATATTGAAATTGTCAACCGAATATTTAATCTACTATTCGTTATCGTGGATGTCTTTAGACATCAAAACAAATATGCATTTTTGTTGTGGTAACTAGCATGTTCTAATGTAACAGTTTATAATAAATATTTATTGCTCTACTTCTGGAACTGAGCCCTTTATTTAATTAATGTTAAGAAAGTTTGAATTTATATTCTTTTCGTACTTTTACATATATATATATATATATATATATATATATATATATATATATATATATATATATATATAAAAAACCACTTGAAAGCGACCGTTTAACTAATAATGGACTGACCATAATTAACAATAAAAAAACAAATGAAAAGTCCAGGTAAAATTCATTTTCTCCAGAGATTTTTTTTTCTCCTGATGATAACCAAGTTTGCTGAGACTAATCGTGGAACCAAATGGAAATCATAAAGCAAAACAACAAATATTAATATAAAACACAATGTGTATTAAAATTTTAATATTTTATCTATTTGTTATTGTTCAAAACGCACAAATACACCCCCACCACTCACACACACGCGCACACACACACACACATATATATATATATATATATATATATATATATATATATATATATATATATTAATAAAAAAGAAAGAATAGTAAGATATATAATCCTGTATTCTTATTGATATATATATTTTTTATTTTTACAAAACAGTGCTTAATGCAAATTTGCAGAGCATAAACATTATAAATTAACTGATTTAAAATATGGTTTCTTTGCTACACAGGTAATAACGATGTTTCAAAAACCGAAGCTTAGAACTTCAAATTTAATTATATAATTAAATTAAAATATTAGTTCTGTTTCATCTTCAAGTGAATTTTGGAATAACTCATTTTTAAATTTATTGAGTTTTAATCGCACATAAAAATTCATAATTTTTTGTTTCCAAGGATACAGAGAAATCCAATCATTCAGACAGGGGCGGTAGCGTGTTCACTTTTATTAACTATTGTTGTGTCCTTTATGAGTTACGTTCGAAAAAGAGGTTAAGTTTAGGGAGGGTAGGGGTGTATTTTTCAGCGAATTTATGGCTTGTGCAACTTATATAGACTTTTATGTTTTCGGGATTCTCAGTAGATGAGATATTGCATTGGTATACTAAAGATTCCTTGTGACATTTATTTTGTAGAGGACAGATGTGAGAATTTCTAGTGTTACATAATTTTTGTATATCTTCATCTCTTTTTATTTTTATTTTTATTATTTTATATTGACTAAATTTCTTTGGTTTTGGTCTGAGTTTTTATTTAAGATATTAGCATTGTTTCTTAATAATTGTTTCTAAATTTTCAGTACAGCTGTAAAATAATATTAGTGTATTTTTATTGAAAATAGTACTCAGTTTACTATCTCTAGGAAAGTGCTTAATGATTAATGCAAGGAATTTTTGTCCTAATTTGTTCTTTACCATTTCCTTGTATGGAGGTGTATGCCAAATTATTGATGAAAAAATAAATAAAAATAAATATATTAATTATTTATAAATTCCTTTGTACAATTTTCAGATAACAAATCGATCAGATATGCGGTCTCAAGAAAACCTGACCGAAGGTATGTGCATTTGTTAAAAGGCTAATTAATACCCTGCCTGTCTCCGATGCTCTCTGCAGCCAAAGGGTGGTCAGCCTACAAAGTGGGGCGTAGATTGGAAATCTTCTGGAGAGCAGAATATCTTTATGAAGATTTTTCTTGTGCGTACCGAGTTAGAAATAATACAGCCTGTTAAAAAACAAAACACAAAAAAAAGGACATCTATTCAAATACTGGTATCCACTATAAATTACTTTTTTGATATATATATATATATATATATATATATATATATATATATATATATATATCAAACGTAATTTTGTAATTTTATATATATATATATATATATATATATATATATATATATATATATATATATATATATATAGGTTGTGTCTACTTATTTTTATACTGATCCTTTCTAGTTGTCTAATCAGTATCTTGATGTTCAGATGAAATTCATCAACGAAGGTGCCGTAGTATATTTTTTTTTAACCGAAGTACATTCGATCATTTCTAAGATTATCTTCAGGTGTAAATTACGACGATAAACATATTGTACGTGTTTTTGTTATTATATATTATTACGAATTTAACAACAAAATATTAAAGTACATATAACATTTAATGCCATTTTACATTTCCACCAATTTCCGGCGAGTTCCCTTATATTAAAACTCTTGTTTTGCCCACAAATTCCGTAACTATAAAATAGCTATAAAATAGCTTGTTATCGCATCGTTTTAAAAATCAACATCACAATGAAATACAGATTTTATGGTAGTTATAATAAGTTTATCTTTGTAATTTACTCCTGAAGATGATCTTAGAAAAGACCGAAAGTACTTGGGTTAAAGAATGTATGAATTCTTCCTTGATGAATTTAAGTGATCTTGACATCAAGAAACTGATTAGAAAACTAGAAAGTATCAGTATTAAAAAAATAAATAGATTCAATATGTCTATTTTATTCCATGAATAATTTGTTTGAAAGAAGATATGATGCCTAAATACACGCCCGCCCACGCACACTTACACACATACACGCACACATATATATTCAAACATGTTTGATTAATAATCTAGACATATTATGTTTACTTATGTTAATTTTAATCGTCTCAAATTCGCAGATCAATTTCTCAGTGTTGTTATTAAACCTATTAAATAAGATGACGTAGTTTTTTTCATTTTTTTTATTTTCCAAAGTACTTTTCATCTTAACCAAGATCAACTTCAGGGTTGAATTGCTAAGATAAATAGTTAATGCAATTGATAGTTGTGAATTATTTTGTAAATGCGCATGAAACGCACTGTTATTATCAATTTAAAGATTAACTTTTAAGAAACATTGCTTTTATAGGGATTTTAAAACATTGTTGCTATAATTAATCTTATTTAGTGTTGGTTGTATTTTTTATATAGAGCCTTTCAAGAATATGAATTTTTTTTTATTTTCATGGTGGTGTATACGTGAATTGTTGAGTAATATTTCTCTAAAAAATGAACGTGAACAAGAATATTCTTTTAAAAGTTGTGCAATAGAACTTGAATCCAACATGTGTAATGTAAACTTTCTCATAATTTTGTCATCGTGAAACCAACATATATATCTACCTTTTTCTCAGAGATACAATCTCCCAAAGGATATTTAAACTGATATACAATGTTGGTCTTTTGCAAAACACTAGGTGATGGAGAAGAGTTATACGGACAATTAAGTTTTCTGTATTACATTTTGTATATTACATAATTAGTTTTTATTATTATTATTATTATTATTATTATTATTATTATTGGATGCATTGGGGATATATTAGATGTATATTATCGTTAATAAAAAATATTAGATATATATTATCTTTAATAAAAAATATAAATAGCGAGATGTATGTATATATGTTTGTATGTATAGTTAAGTACCACCATAAAGAGCGATAACTAAGGGTGAAAATGCATTTTAAAAAGTATCCCTGGAAACATTTATTTTAGTTGCAAATGTTGCCACATTTATTCATAGTTTTTTATACGATAATTATTTTATAACTTGGGATCCATTGTTTCGTGTAATCATATAATAACGGTAATGGTAATTTCCACTTATTGAACTCAAATCTTGTCAATAATCAAAATAATCTTATTAAATCTAAACTAGTGATGGCCAATATAGTGTATCAATTTCATTTCTCAGTACAAGACTGTTTTTTGCTACCAATCAATTACCTATATCTGACATACTACCACATTCTTTAGGATTTTTTGGACTTGTTTGTAGTTAGAGTATATTTGATTTCAGTATAAGATCTTGACATGTTTCGGGTTATTCGAGGAATCTTACCTTCTTTTTATTTATATTAATAATTCTAATAGCTCGTCTAATTTGTTCATCAATGATGTAATAAGAAAAAATATTGTTAATGAGAGTTTGTTTAATGTCTTTTTTTAATTTCGTATAGAAAATTTTTCTCGTGGAAGAGTTAACTTTTGTAAGATTTATTAAATTTGAATAATCTTTGTTTTGTAATATTTCGGAAATTCAGTTTTATAGTTGAGAGTTTATATGTTCATTATAGTTTGGTTTTTATATGGGTAGGTAGTAAATGTATTATTATTGGTGTCTATCAATATATCAAGAAAAGGAATTTTGTTACTATTCACATGTGAACTTAAGAAAGGAGGTTTTTTTTTTGAAGATTTTTGTAGTTCATGCATTTCATCTATGTTTTACCTCAGTCGAGGATATCATCTGCATATCTTAGGCAGATGGAAGTTTTTTTAGTCGTATTAAATATCTTATTTTCAAGGTTAGCCGTATGAGACTAACCAAAATTTTTATATAAAAATACTACTCTAAATTAAACAATTCACTCAAACGAATATGTTTAGAAAGTTCATCTAGAGAAATATTGCATCCGGGTGCTTACAATGTTTCAACATTTTTGACAGAATTTCTCTTATAACAATGTGCGATATTTCATAACAAAGATGATGGAAACAAAAAACAAAAAAGAATCTAAAAGAACTCAGCTAGATCATAGACCCAAACCATATAAAAAAAATAAATTTAAAATTCACAGAATTTCTTGTTCGTGAACGTGTGCAGTCACACCAACATAAACAAAGTTAGTCCGATGAAGGACGATATGCGTCGCACGAAAACATTTTCCAATATATATATATATATATATATATATATATATATATATATATATATATAGATAGATAGATAGATAGATAGATAGATATTGAGAGATGTATGTATGTATGTATATATGTATGTATGTATAGTTAAGTACCACCAAAAGAGCGATTACAAAGGGTGAAAATGTATTCCTGGAAACATTTATTTTAGTTGCAAATGTTGCCTTGATAAAGTGACTCAGAGGAAGAAACACGTCGGTTAAGATGTTTTCATTTTATTTATTCACTCACACAAACACACACACACACACACACACACACATATATATATATATATATATATATATATATATATATATATATGTGTGTGTGTGTGTGTGTGTATTATAATTTTTTTTACAAACAGAATTGTTCATAACCATTTTGGTTTTGACCAGTTGAGGTGCAACTAAATGCACCGAAACGAAGTTGTATCTTTGTAGTGAGTAAATTGTTTTCGTCTATATGAAAAAAAATATAAATAATTATTGTTCTACTATCGTTATTGAGCCCTCTTTTTAACTTAATGCTGTGAACTTTAAAATTTATATATTATTTTCTTACTCATTACATTCGGATATATATATATATATATATATATATATATATATATATATATATATATATATATATATATACGAGGTACTCACACTAGCACATAAGCACACATGAAGAGTGAGTAGAAGAAAAGATAGAGTCTGTAAAATGAGAGATGATGTGTAAAAAATGCGTTAATTTATATTCAGTATGTGTGATTATATGTGTGGAAGTTGTGGATATTATTTCTCATCCATTGTTTCGTTTAATCATATAATAACGATAATGGTAATTTCAACTTATTGAACTCAAATCTTGTCAATAATCAAAATAATCTTATTAAATCTAAACTCGTGATGGCCAATTAAGTGTATCAATTTCATTTCTCAGTACAAGACTGTTTTTTGCTTCCAATCAATTACCTATATCTGACATACTTTTTGAGTAGACGTCTTATGTGTCACTTTTCAGACGAATGTGTTATAGAAAACATCAATCATCCCATAATTTACAAGAACCCTTACGAAACATTCTGGCCGAAAACACTAGAATTGTATATAAATCACATTATCAGAAACATCATAGAAAATCTCTCTCATACGATCAACCTCATATTATTTAATAGTGGAAATAGTGTTAGATTTTTAGAATGATGCTCATGCGAATTCCAGCCGCGCGCAACACCTGAAGGCTCAGAATAAATGCTCCGATTCAAAACAACCCAAAATAAATTACAGTGTAACAGTTAAATTAAGAGGAAAATTAAAAAGACCAGAGACAAAACTCCCTTGAAAATGTCTATAGAAGTGGCCGAAAGCGCTTGGGACAATAAAAATTATGGACAATTTTTTGTACTCCCTTACATCTAGAAAACGGAAAACATAACGATGCTGGAAAATTTAATAAAAAATTAATTAAAACTTCCTAGTTTGCCGTATGTAATGAAACATCATATATATATATATATATATATATATATATATATATATATATATATATTTTCATAAAGGGCCGTGGAGATGTTCTCTGTCTCGTCACTTTTTTTTGTGTATATATATATCTAAATATGTCTGGATGCTTATGTATTATAATCTGATTGTGTTTGTGTTGTTTTACGCGTGATCGTTAACGAATTTGAAACTTTTAAAACCATTTGTTTTGCATTCAACATCATCACTTGATAAGACACCGGGAGTGTTGAAACAAAATGACTATTTTTGTAGTGATTTTATAACATGTTTATGTTATAAATTTTCTAAATAAATAAATATATCTGCTTTACTTTGTATTGAGCACTCTTTTAAGAATAGTAATTGTTGGTTATTGGAATTCATTCCGTATACACCAATTATATACTTAGAAGATTAAATATAGATAAGTATGGATAGGTATCCGACAAAATGATTGGATGAAGAACAAGTAGGAAATAAATCTCAACCTAACATGTTTCACTTTATTAAAGCTTCGTCAGAGATCAAGATAGAAATGATACAAATTAATAAAAAGCAGAGATACAGATTAATGGTATGTTGTGTTTGGTTAATTCTTATTGCTTAGATACGTGTCACAGATAATTATCAAATATGGATGAGAAAAATTTTGGACATTAAAGTGTGTAAAATATAATCGCAATAGAATGTTTTGAAAAGTTTTGTTTTGGCTTGAGTTTATAAAAGCGTATCTCGTTCCTATTTTGTATATATCTTCATTGATTTTTCTGTATTAGAAAGGTATGTGCTTGATTCATGAATAACGGATCTGTTGAAAAAGAGTGACGTAATGTAGGTTTTTTTTTAATGCCTGTTAATGGTTTATATTATTGCTATAAATATTTTTTCATAATGTTTTCTCTTTAAACGGTTATAGTCTTTTTTAATAAGGCTGGGATTGGTAAAATGAAAGTTATGTCTCATGTCATTGCGGTGAAAGACGACAGTTTGAATATCTATCTAATCGCAAGTCTCTTTTGTGTTCCTGGATGTGGGTTTTTAGAACGCGTTGTGTCTCCCTAGTCTACATGTTCTTGCACTGAAGACATTAGATTTTATAAACTCCGGCATTTGAATTAGTGTTTGTTTTATTTTTCATCCTGATTATATCTCCGATAAAGACTATCGGAGAGATAATCAGGATGAAAAATAAATCACACGCTAATTCAAACGCCGGAGTTAGTTACCACCACCTCCGTCTTGGAGGTGGTGGCAACTGTCCTCTTGTCAGTGATGGCTAATTCATTTTCGAGTTAGGTTTAAGTGTTGGAGGGTAGGATTATGAATTTTGTATAATTTTTGTTGGAAGTATTTGTTTTTTTCTTTTCTTTTGGTTTTATGGATTTTGTGAGCTGTTTTGTTTTTTTTTCTGTTTAAGATGAAATCGGATGGGTAGTGTAGAAGTTTTAATGTGTTTTCATTATAATCCGCTTCTTCATTAATATATTCAGGACTACACATCGTAAAGACTCTAAGGTAAAATCCTGTAATTATTCCAGATTTTATTCTACGGTAGTGGTGGAAATAGAAATTTGACAAGGTCATATTTCTTAGTGAGTTTTCGAAAGAACCCGAAATAAATTACAACGTAACAATCAAAATATGAAGAAAAAGTAACAACATAGAGACAAAAACACCCTTGGAAATTGGTATAGAATTTGCTAAAAGCGCTTGGGACAATAAAAATTATAGAAAAAATGTACATTCCCTTACTCCTACAATTAGTAAAAAAACATAATGTTGCTTGAAAAACTTAATATAAGAATAAATTAAACCCTCATTGTCTACCGTATTTATATATATATATATATATATATATATATATATATATATATATATATATATATATATATATAAGGGTGTGATTGGTAAATTATCGCCATTTTTTTTATTTCGTGCATGCGCATATCGATATTTTTGATTTTGTCGGCTGAACAGTACAATAGGGTCAGTTGTGAAATCTCTTTGAGAAAAACAAAAAAAATAATCAGCAACATGATGCAATTCACTCTACCAGAAATTTGGAAAAAAGTCATGAGGCACAACTTGACAATCGTACCGGAATCTCCAATGCGAACATTTCAGAATGTTTCGGTGTCAATCTGAGGACAGTGCAGAAGACTCGGAAGGAGTTGGATGAGTTTAATAGTGGTTACGAAAGTCTTTGAAGTGATCACTAGAAATCTTCCCAAAAATTCATCACAGAGGCCTACATCAAATGCTTAGAGGAGGTAGTATTGCTCTGGGTCGATAATGTCGCTTCTGGAAGAACAGGACTCTGCATCATGCGAAACAAGCAACACAACCCCGTCATAGACAACTTCTGCGATCATCCCTTAAATCTGGCTACCGAATTCTCCAGACTCCAATCGCCTTGATTATTATGTGTGGGTCGCAGTTCAGCGAGAGATCAAAATTAAAATACTAATAATTTATTTATTAACGATAATTTTGACAAGAAATGGGGATGAGTAGAGGGCGTAGAGCACGAGATTTTTTTTTTTATAAAATTCCATGTGGGTACCAGATTTCGCTCCCAGCTTATCGGGAATCGCGGAATCGTTATCCCCAGGAACTCTTGTGGCATGGAAGACTTAACTTCTTCTACTTCCCATTCAAGTTCTTTAAAGTCATGGTTTTGTATAGTAGATTTTCTCTTTTAACCAACCCTAAATAAATAAACTTCGCAAGGTGTTAACCCAGGGTTCCTGGCTGGAAACTCATACATAAAATAAGATACTTTTCAATCATTCTGTATATATATATATATATATATATATATATATATATATATATATAGATAGATAGATAGATAGATAGATAGATAGATATGTATTTGTACGTAAACTGGTTGCACCGTACATTAATTTTATTGATAAATATGCGCGTGGCTGATATAATCTGATGAAACAATCTACTTAGTATTGTGATCGATTCTTTCCAAATATTATATGTTGTTTTTGTTAATGATGAAGTTAAATCCAAGATCATTCAAAACATATCAGTCCTTAACAAAACTACTGCCATAAAAATTATGGCATATTGAAAAGCAACAGAGATAAAAACAAAAAACAGAGCAAAAGAAAACTAAATTCGGTTGGGTGGTTTTTGCATCTAGATGTATCAGAGCCATGAAAATTTAAATTTAAATTAAAAGTTAAACATCCGTGTATCTTTAATCTTTATTGATGAAAATTATTAACCGTTGCTTGTGCATTTCCTTCCACCTCACTTGGATATATATATATATATATATATATATATATATATATATATATATATATATATATAGATAGATAGATAGATAGATAGATAGTGATATATATTGATATATATATATATGTAGAAATATAGTTTTTTAGGTGTGCTATATTTATGGATAAAGTACTCAATATCAGAGATATAAAAATGAATATGGAAGTCAACGCAGTGGCGACAGGCTGTTTCATGTTAGATACAATGTTGCCTTCAATGTTCCTATATATATATATATATATATATATATATATATATATATATATATATATATATAAAATAAATGCGAATGTTCAATGTTTCACACTTTCTCAATTTTACTCTTCGAGACCAACATATCATATGATTTGGGAATCAAGCCGACTCCGTGAACAAATTAAAAACATTCCAGTCTGGATCTAAACCCCTCAATCCTGAAATTGTGGATTCCCAATTTTCAGAACTGCGATTGTTTTCGGTGATTTTTGGACGTGATTTTTTGCGACGAATTTTTTTATACGATAATTATTTTATAACTTGCAATTAAATTTGGGAATAATCAAAATTAACTGCGAAATCCAGTGAAAGTCATACATGAAATAAATATGTTTGTAGGGAAAGTAAGGAGCTCGGTACATCAAATTCTCTTTAAATTACGTGTCGAAAGAATAACTATCTTTTTGAAAGGTAAGCTTAAATATCAATATATTAATACAATACTTAAATACAGCGATCAATTTTGAGTTTTTCTGCAGTTTATTGTTGCCTATCACATATTCATCTCCCTACCTACTGCGATGAAGGCCAAATGAAGAGCCCTCCGTAGAAGCTAGCTAATAAGGTAGTGTAAGCATATATATAATCTGAAGAAGTCCATTCAGATACAAAATTGTAACATCGGATTTCCCATTTTCTTATTCCATTACCCGCACACTTCCATACATACACACATACATACTAATACACAGAAACACACCCATACACACACAAACACACGCACATACAAAATCACACACTCACATATACACACACACGCACGCACATACACATATATATGCTTATCTATCTATCAATCTCTCTCTCTCTCTCTCTCTCTCTATATATATATATATATATATATATATATATATATATATAGATAGATAGATAGATAGATAGATAGATAGATAGATATAGATATATATATATATATAGATATATATGTTGCTTATCAAGTAATGCTAGCATAGCGGTCTCAATTTACCGGCTTGTCTGTCTCTTACTTGTCGGATTCTTTCTAGTCCAGTGCCCAGATAAAATATGGGATGATAAGTCCTTCTCAGTATGCCTAATATTCGAAAGTGTGGTCCGATGTGTCTAAAAGAATTCAATGTTAAAAACATGAGGAAAATAAAATAAAAAAAAACAACCGACGAAGCATAGCTGATAAATAAACGAAAGTAAGAAATGATGGAAGAGAAACTAACAAGGGAAAAACGTCAAGGAAACAGCAACAACAACAAAACAAAAAAATGAAATCAAAAAATGGACCGGGAAGAGAAAAGTAGAGTAACCAATTATCTCCCTTGTTTTAGAACCTTCAAAATTTATTAAATTTTCTCATTTTTACGTTTCGAAAAATCAATTTAATGTCCAAAAAAAAAAAACAGCGGGAAAAATGAATACAGAATCAGTTAGAATGCTGAATATTCCGATATGCGTCGAATTGTGCATTCCATCTCTGGATGATATTTGGTTGGTTAATCTTTTCCTTGGTCAACCGTTAATTGCTCTTAGCAAGCAACCATTTTCTTTATATAGATTTATTTATTCATAGCAGCATAATTATGTAACTGTATATTGTTTAGGATATTGTAGTTTTCCTTTGACTTCATTTTTTATTATAGAAAATAATTCAGTTTGTACTGAATACCTCGTTACGCATCGAGAAATAGGTCCATCGCCAACTTTGAACTCATCCTTACATATTTCTTTTAAATACAATATCTTTTCAGGACAGAGGCAAAACATAGACCCTACAGTGACACTGTTTTTTTATTATCTGCGTATAGATAAAGGAGTGATCTTCTACTGACTTCCGAAGAGACATATAAATTACTACCCTAAAAAAGAACTATAGAGTATTATCTACATTTCTATTTAACACTTAGCTGGGATGAAAATAATGTTCCGTGCATTTTCCAAGGGTCTAATGCGAAATGAATGCAAAAGTGATGTTGAGAATTTGAAGCCTACTCCCCGTTTCCATCTTTGGTATCGATAACCGTTGCACTACACATTTGATACACTAACACTCTCATATTTATTGCTATGTTCACGAGGTTTAGGTCGGTGTACACCTCAGTCTTATTCAGGATTTGTCTATATTTTTGAGATGAGTTATTGTAACTATTTATACTATTTACATCATTCGGACTGTTGTCCTCATATTTAATGTCACATTCACGACGATTCGGACGTTGTATGCTCCGAAACCCGACCGTAGTGTATCTTGGAATTTCGAATCTATCACTTTATCTGGTCTCTTTATCTCATTCCACATGCCGTGCCTTTTTGGATATCTCAATATTGGTTATTTCTCATTAGTAAGTCAATTCCCCAAGTGTGTGTGTGGCCAGGTATTGAACTCACTTAGATCACGAGACATGTTCACTACAAATAAATACTTTCTCATAATATGATTCCCATCAGGCAATGCCACTATGTCAAGACCTAGATGCCTTGAACTGGCAATCGAAATTTTGACCTTAACATGGAATAGAAATATTTGGGAATAAAACAAAAATCCTCAGACAAAAGAAAGTTTTAATTTTCTAGTTGAAATGAAGATCTGAAGATTCTGTTGCACTAAATTTTCGAAAGCAGAAACTTTTCCTAATCAGCATTTAAAACATTGGATTCTATCTGGGTTCGACATCGATATTTTGTAAATACGCAATGAAATCAATCAAATGGCAATTATATATACATTACTTAAAGCGCTCAACTTAGCCAATCATACGATTAGTCGGCAAGGGTACTCGTGATAGTGTAATGGCCAGCAAGCTTGTTTTGCTAAATCAATTACTACTGAATAGTGGGTTCTATCCTCACGGAGTGCTCCATACTTAAGGTCTTGTGCCACATGTAAGCTTACACTTAGAAAATCAAAAAGCAAGATATGGACGACTGACAAGTAAGTTCATATGGTGTACGTTGTTCCCTGAAGACCACTCAATTAGGTATTCAAGCTTCAAAATGCACAACTTCAGTGATTGGACGAGGATCTTGTGTCTTTAGCGAGATTGCCCATAACGGTCCTGTCATTTAGAATTCAGTGAGTCAGTTAAGAGAGTCGTTGGTCGACGAGCCACATCCAAAGATCTTTAGAAAATAGCTTTGAGGAGGATAGAAGAAAATGATATGAACAGATGGAAATAAAAGAGAGGTATGTGGAATTGGGTAAAAATAGAGAAACAGTTAGAGACGGTATAAATGGAGGGGGGAGGAGGATGGGGAGGAGAGTAGGCGGAGAAGTGTGGAGAAAGGAAAATAATATTTTTGAGAGCTTCCCCGTAAAGGAGATAAAATAATAGACAAACAAATGGAGGAGAGGAAGAAAAGGCAAAGGAGAAAATGAGGAATGCGTATTTATTGATCTGTTGATGTAGAAATCAAAAGCCTCCAAGAATTTTGCTGAGTCATCATGCCAGCCTTTATGGAAGGGAAGTTCGGAATTGATGTTTCTTTCTTTTTTTTTTTTACATTCGCCAAAAATTCACTTCACTTGTTAAAACTCAGGTTAAGAATCAAACATTCAAATTTCTGTCAGTCTATCTGCAAGGAAAACTTTTATAGTTCCGAACGTTTTTTATCTATCTATCTATCTATCTATCTATCTATCTATCTATCTATCTATCTATGTTCACGTGTATGTTTATGTATGTATGTATGTATGTATGTATGTATGCATCTCTCTCTTACTATCTCATTTTCTTCATATCTATCTATCTATCTATCTATCTATCTATCTATCTCTGTTCACATGTATGATTATGTATGTATGTATTTCTCTCATTCTACCTAATTTTCTTCATATGTAAGTATGTATATATCTATCTATCTATGTTCACATGTATCTCTCTCACTCTCTATCTCATTTTCTTCATATCTATCTATCTATTTATCTTTGTTCACATGTATGTTTATGTATGTACGTATGCATGCATCTTTCTATCTCATATTCTTCATACCTATCTATCTATCTATCTATCTATCTATCTATCTATTCTTAATTTCCATTTTCCTAGATCTCTCTCTCTCTCTCTCTCTCTTTCTCTCCCTCTGTATCATTATGAAGGCGACGCTTATTCGAGCCCCTACAGAACTTATCTTGAAAGTTATCGATCTTGGATCCGCTGCTTCCGGAGTGTCGTACAGATATGATTTGGCTCCCGACTGAACTTAAATTCAATCATTTTACCATATAAAAAATATCATGTTTACGCATTAATTGAACGAAACGATTTACGAGCAAATTCCAACTAAACGTCACATGAAATTAAGAAAATTTAAGCAAGTAAAAAGCCAGGAGAAAAAAATCTATATAAAGTTCTGTTAATATGAGGGTGGCGTAATGATTATCGATGCAGCAAATGAAACTTGCTGGTCGAATTCGAATTCCGGCCGTGTCTCCTGCGTTCTCTTTACACGAATACCCTTGGGTAAGTCATGAATATGATCTCTTCTCTTCACTCTAAACTGTGAATAAAATAACATAATAGACTGAATTCAAACGCCTGACAAGACATGTACCATCGTTTCTGTGTAAGTCCTATTACATTCCAACTCTGAAAGAACTTACGAATGTCTGTTTCTTGCTGGAGAATGGAAATAAATAATTAAAATAAAATATATATTACATATATTATAGAAATTCATATTGTTAAGTATGAGGGAAATGTAGCACTATAGTTACTAGTATAAAAAATGTAAACAGCGAAATGGGTTCGAATTTTGACCACAGCATTTTATATTCCTCTTTGCGCTAATGCAATCGGAGATATTACTTGTACTTACATTTTATTCTGTCCTCAGACTCCTTGAAAAATAATGCGTCACTGATATGACACTGATAATTGAAAGAGAAGAGAGGGTGGTGTCAGCAACTTACATCAACTCTTTCCCACATCTCCCTCATCAGACAAGAAAGTAGATAAAGAGGGTATTTCTGTCGTCAAATTTGATGATGACATTTAATTTGGTTTTTTCCTTCTTTCTATTTAAATGATAGTCTCTTTTCTAAAATATTAATTTCCAAATTATGCTTTTTTGATATTTTTGCCTCCCAAAATTCATTATTTAGAAGTAAACAAATAGATTGGAGTTATACTATATATATATATATATATATATATATATATATATATATATATATTGTTTTCATTTTTTCATTCCAAAGTCAGGCAATAAATTTGCTAGGAGTATTACTGAGTGTTAGAGAATATAAGAAAATCTATTATGAAGAAAAGGGGACAATAAAAAAACAAGAATTAAGAAGACAGAAAATAGCGATTGATATTTCATTCAATCATTTTATGATTTTGATGTTGAAAGCAAAACTTCTGCTTATTTTTTTTTTATTTCAACCATTTAATCAAGTAAGGCGATAATGTTACTAAGGCGAAAAGAGTTACTGTGAGTGAAAGAGAATGAGAAGACTTTAGAAGGAACCGGAAAGCCAATCTTAATCAGCAAACAAGGAATGAACCTTCACTCCTGTTCATAAAACGGAGAAGGATTGTTGATATTTGTTATTGTGTCTATGAGTCAAAGTGTGGCACCATTTACGAGGCAGAGAAAGGAAGAGAAAGAAAAGAAGGCAGAAAGAAATGCGAGACGAATCATAGGTGATAAGCAGACACACACACGGCTAAGAGACAATGAAAATATTGATAAGTAACAAATGAAAAAGGGTGTCATTACAATGACAGGGAAATTCTGAGTAAAAAAAAAAAGGGAAAGAAAGAAGGAATCAGATGTGTTTTGATAACGGCTGTGTTATCTAGGGATATGGTAAAGGCAAACGAACTACAACCACTGGCCAAAAAAAATTCAAATGAAAATGCTATTTCGATAAGTGACGAAAAACAGGCCACTAAAAAGGACTTTGGACAGATATGAAAAATTAAATCCCACACAAGCAGTGTCCGCTGACCGAATTTTTTTCGACGAAACAACTTTGGCCTGCGATAATAAAATTATGTTATCAGAAATATGTACCGAAGGAAAATGAATGGGAACCAGAAGTGTTTTTTTTCTTCCTTGGAGGCGACAGACTGACTGAAAACTTTGGGGATATTTCTTTTTTTTGAAGCCATGTTAAGAATACCACCCATCTTGATGAATTAGCGATAAAATACCTGACAAACACCACGTGTAAAACAAGAGTTGTCATATTGTTTGTCGTGGCTAGAGAAATGATAACGGCGATTTAAAGGAAGAAAAAGGAAAAGAAGAGATATAATTTTTTTTAGTTAAGCAAGATATTTTTTTTCCCTGAAACAAAGCCACGGATTGTTCACGCCCGACTAAGACATCATTGGTCAAGTGGTGATCACGTGACGCACGAAGGAGGAGGAAAGATACCCGACCAAGACCTCATTGGCCGAGAGGTGATCACGTGACGCACGAAGAAGGCTGTCGACGCCCCATCCAGAGTATAAGTATGAGAAGCTGCTACGAAGAAGTGGGGAGGGCAGTTCACGCCCCTCAGAGGTATGGTGAGAAAGTGGGAGTGAGGAAGGGTTCCCAAAAATGGAAAAAGAGTGGAAAATCCCTAACCAGAAATAAAAAAGAGGTGGATATGTATTTAGAATTATCGAGGAACCCCCGACGCCAACAGAACCACCCCGGTTTTGGTCGGCGTCCATAAAAAAGCGAAGCCCCAACAGGCAGAAATCAGTTCGAGTTGGCAGTTCAGTTGAGTTTCCAGAGTTTTCCAGAGTTGAGTTCCCAGAGTCAGTCTCCAGTTGAAACCGCCTCGCAGATAGCTGACCAAGATTCACGCAAATTCCGGACTCCTCTTCAACCCAAAAACAATTATTTTGAAGAGCGACTTAGTACCAGACCACCGAAATAAGTTTTTTTTTCGACTTTCGTCCAAAGACACACCGAAACACCAATTTCTTAGAGAGCAAACAACTTGAAGCGTTAAAACTGCCTAGCGGAAACGACGTGTCACAATCCACAGAACGGGTCGGGAGATAGATGCAGTCCTATGTATCGAACAACTAGACATAAAGTTTGTTACCTTTTTTTTTGATACTTTGAACTTTTTGAGTTTTCATTTTATTTTCTTTTTTGCATATTTGTGTAGTATCACCCCGTTGAACTCAGTTTGCATTACGGCCCCAACCACTGTTTGATCTCGTCTGTCTAAGATCAATTCACAACGTGGGTAGGCAGACTGGAGATCAATGCAGTTACCTTGGTAACCAGGCGTTGGAAGCGAGTTGGGAACGACGAGGCTGATATCAAATCTAACCAGATTCCCACCCGAATCACCAAAAGGTTAGAACGTCACATTTGGGTGCCGCGACCGATACCAAGCCAGTTGGTCGTCACAGGACGAGACAACACGACTGACGCGACAGGCGGACGTCACGTTTGGAGCAGCGACACCCGAACGGAGCAGCGAGGAGCGAACAGCTGGCGCCGCGGCGAGGACGTCACGTCTTGGTGCTGTTTTGGGGACGTCACAACTGGCGCCGTGGTAGATCAGGATAGAACGTCACAGTTGGCGCTGCGACCGGGGGACGACGTCACAAGTGGTGCCGTGACCAGGATATGACCCTGGAACAGCCACGTCACAAAAGACTGACAACAAACATCTTTTCGAATTTAATTTCTTTTTGAATTTTGACCATCCAACGTCGCAAGTATTTCTTCGTGGACACATTAAGTACAAAATATTACAAAAAAAAAAAAGAAGAAAAAAGAAAGAAGAATAATGTGTACGTCATCATAATTCATTATTCTTTTTATATAATGATCTTTGTCTATACCGCATATCCATTCTGGATGTAGATAATCTTTATCTATTTCCTCTTCCTTGTGATACAAACCAACGTTTCTCTATTCATCACACATCCTGCTTCCTGCTCTACCCATCCATTTATAAATTAAGCTACAGTTTCCATCCGCCTTTACTATTTTCACTGTGCCCCGTCATTGTTTCAGTTATTGAACTCTCCTGTAATTCCATTGTGCTCTCAAATCTAGGCAAATATCTTCGAGTTTTAGTAAATAGTCGCCTATCGTAAAATATCCAGATTCCTACGCCTAATATCAAATGTAGGATGAAAAGAATCCGGTGCACAATTAATATAAACATCACCCAAAGTCAGAACCGAAAAGAAACGTTGTCAATAAAATCATTCAATATGGCAAACACAAAATTACTGTATAATCTGATTTTTTTTATATCCAATGAATGATTTAAAATTTATTTATCCAATTTCATTCTAAAAACGCGAAAAATGAACGAATCAGATCTTTGCCATTTATGTACCGAGTCCCTTCAGGATCATGGCTTTCCCCAACTTCCTGCGCCTTGTAGCTCTTAATAAACTGTGTCTTTCTGTTATTTCTCCTAAGCCCTGTTCCGCTATCCATTTACTGAAGCTCATTATGTCATGCGTTCTTGTTTTGCCCTCTATCTCTCCTGTGAGTATCATATTTTCTAAGCTTCCTTTACCTATTGTATAGCCTAGAAAACTTAAATGTCTCTTATTGGTGTTAACTGTTACTTTCCCTTTTGTTTCAATTTTCTCCAAACCTCATCGTTACTGCCCACAGTATCCTCAGCATCTTTCGGGAGAACCACATTTCTGTTGCTTTCAAGTGTCCTCTTTATCTCTGAGGAGATCGTCCAGCACTCACTGCTATAAAGATTTCACATAAAAATTTAGTACTCTTTTCTTTGTTTCTAGCGAAATTTTCCTATTTCCCAGTACTCTACTTAGCTTTTGGAACGCTTCCTTGGCTATTCCAATACGCCTTCGGATCTTAGTGTCACTCTCTTCGTACACTATTAAAACACTTCCCAGATATTTAAATTTCTGCACTTGTTTGATTTTGGTACCTCCGATTTTCAATTCGCACTTTGGGCTATCCCTTTTGCTAACAACCACACATTCTGTCTTCTTGCAGTTGATGTTTAATCCTTTCTTCTCATTTTCCTTCACTACATTCTGTAAGAGTTTTTGCAGCTTTCCTTTGGGGTTTTCTATCAAAACTGTGTCATCAGCATACCTTATGTTGTTAAGATTGTCGCCTCTTATAATGAATTCTGTTAGGACTTTTTGTTTTATCAGAATCACCTCGCAGTATACGTTGAATAAGTCCGGCGAGAAGACACATCCTTGTCTTACACCCCTTTCTATATTTATGTATCTACTGAATTCATTTTCTATCTGGACGTGGGTGGTTTGCTGAGCAGTTTCAACAAGTCTTTTTTGCGTACTTTATCGAAACAGTAATAAATACTCCTAATCTTTCTCGTGCAAACCAGTCGATATTCTTTCACTACAGAAGAGACAAATGTTAAGATCAATGTGCTATTCCACTACGCGCTAAAAAAAAAAGCAACGTGATCAATCTAAGAGATACCCGAGTTTACAGTAAGACTTCAGTCCAGAGCTTTTTTTCACAGATAAGGTTCTGGTCACTCACCCGAATACGGTTAATCCAGGCAATGTGTGCCAATGCAAAAGACAAATATATGCATCGGCATTGCTGTTCGCATTAAGCAGATGTTAATTCAGCAAATCAAAACTATCACAGCCTATTCTTTTTCATGTGAATGGAACTGCTGGAAATTGATTTACACCTACCTAGGCGGCGTCATTCAATCCAATGTCAGATTGGACAAAGGTTTATCAAGAGTTTCAGAGATTACACAGACGTGTTTGGCGTCAAAGAAACCACACAAAAATATATCGTGCTGGAAACTTTCGTATATAGGGCTCAATGCTGTGTCGTATACCAGCTCAACACACGCCTATTTTAGGGCACCATTCCAAAACAATTTAAACACTTACACGGTGAGTTTCGAGTCAGCTAAACCCACAACTCTTCAAACTAAGACCGTAAAAGCCTCAACTGCAACGAGCAGGCGACGTGTTGAAAAAAAGTAGAACGACTCTGGCAGAAAAAATGAGACCAACCGAAGACAGGACCTCCTGAGTGTGATGAATCTCTATCAAAGGAAAAGAGTAGCCAGACGTTAGGGCTTACATGAAGGCAGATAATGCATCAAATATCTTTCTTCACAAAATGAAACTCATTTTAATAACTACAAAGATTTTTTTCGTTTCAGTGCATTTCAACTGCACTTCGACGATAAACCATTTTCGATTCTCATCCGTCGAAGTGCAGTTGAAATGTACTGAAACCAAGTTTTTTCTTTGTAGTGAGTAAATGGTTTTGTCTATATGATAAAATTATAATAACTAAATAATATATATATATATATATATATATATATATATATATATATATATATATATATATACACACACACACACAGATATATATATATATATATCTGATGGATATAATTTTTTGGCTTTGAGAAATATATTATTTGATAGGATTGCTCAGTCCATCTGTTACTTCCGCTACATCGATGATACGTTTCCATCGTTTTCTTCTTTTAGTAAAGTGAATGATTTCTTTTTTATCTTAATAATCCACGCCACTCTTTGAAATTTACTATGGAGGTAGAAGAGAACAACCAGTTACCTTTCCTGGATGTGTTGGTAGAAAGAACACGTTCTTTTTAGTGTTTAGCAGAAACCCACCTTTTCTGAGTTATACTTAAAAATTAATTCATTTGCTCCCAAAACCAGGAAAATCAATCTTATCAATCCCTTTACTCACCGTGATTGATGTTGTCTTTGGAGTGCAGGCTTGACGCTGAGCTTAAGTAACTCAAACAGCTCTTTTGGTGAATGGTTAACCTGAATGCATTGTGACAGCTACAATTGAATGTAAACTTCAATGGAGTTAAGGTATATGGTTCCCCTTAATGTCCTGTATAATTTAGACTACAGTGGATTGGTCCCTTGAGTCAAATATACGCCGATAAAATATCCTCATCCATCAAACGGTGTTTTAATGCCGTATTGGTCCAGAATATTTTTTCTACCAGAAGAGTTTCTACCTCTAGCCGCAAGGATGTCTTGCCTGCCCATCAGCAGTGTTTTTTGTTGCTCAGTATAAATGTCGATGTGAGATTGACTACTTGGTCAAGACTATCCAGCGATTAGTGGTTAGCATCGCCTAGCCTGTTACGGACCAATTAAATAGACATGAGCCTGTAGCAACCGGTTGTTCACAAGGTCATGACTCCACCATCGACGGGCATTTTTTGAATTCTGTGGAATGCAGGATGGACTATTCTCTGGAGTTCTTTACTGTCTTTCACTGAGCACTGACCAGACTCCACGTTGACATCTGGGAGTCTGTTGTTATTAATATACAACGTTCTGCCTTGAGTAGGAAGAAAGAATTTAAACACAAGTTGGCCCTGTTTAGGGTGCCGGTTGCCAAATCAACGCCTAACTAGGAATTTCTTTTTATTCCCTCACCTAGTTTTGTAATATTTTAACGCCAGTTTTTTTTTTCTTTGCAACCACTTAGTTTTATTTGACTTAGTTTTAGTTTTTTTTTCTAAAAAAATGTGTCGGCAGAAAGGTACCAAAAATTTTAATCGTTGTCATACTTATTTTATCGTTTTTTTATGAATAAAGTAAGATCCCTTTTTTAAATGTCCCCTTAAGTTACTGTGTTCCTGATCAACCCGATTACATAAATAATTACATCGGTCACACTATTGCATGGGTATCCACTCACCTTACGTTACACCCATCCGACGACAGCACTATTAGTGTCCATTTATACGCACACACAAACTTACCAGACCCCATCCGAAATATACTAGTAGAAAATATAAACATAATAACCTCGTCCACATGTAAAAAAGATAAAAAATAATGGAAGCCTTAGTAAAAAAGAAAAAGCCAACACTTATTAATTACGAAAACGACTACAATGTGCTGTGTTCGAAAAATAAAACATCCCTATAACTCTAGAAACATATACACAATCCACACACTCAATTAAAAAGCAGAAATAAAAAAAACAAAAACATCCTTGATAATGTCTAAAATTATAGCTGAAAGCGCTCATGAATTACAGAACATTTGGAGAGTTTCTCCACAAACAAAGAAAACACTTCGAACATACGTATGTATATACATATGCACACACACACACATATATATATATATATATATATATATATACACACACGCATATATATATATATATATATATATATATATATATATATATATATATATATATATATATATATACACGGAAGATACGGCTGCTGGGTATTCAGTTTCTATGTTAGGCTAAATGGCGTCGTGTTGAGTATCTTGGGCGTTTTGATTTGAATAGAGCGCCATATTTTCAAAAGCCAATTGCGCCATACCACCTACTTCTGACAATTGGCTCTGACGATAATCCCCAAAAGACGATTCTTGTCTAACCTCCGTCACCACATGCTGCTTACTCGCCAGCATCATAATATCAAATGCTCCTTTCCCCGATCCGTGCAGTCAAGGTGTCCAAACTGCACTGATTTTTGACATTGAGACGCAAGGTCCCCACAGAAGAAAAGATGTAAAGTGCTGATAAGAAGATGGAGACTTCTGATAAAGACTCATTTCTTTGCCTTGTGATATTTGCAAAATGTAACATAAGCTTCCCTTGAAATGTCAACGCCTAATTTGCCCTGGTCTGTGCACCACGTACACTTAGAAATAAATAATCAAATAAAGTGCCAAAAAAGAATTATTATATTGTATTATTTTTTTATCGCTGAAGTGTTTTCTTTTCAAGCTTGCGTGATCCACTTAAATTTTCGGCTAATTTGCTAGGAGTAATCCGACCGCTTTAGCATATCTTGCAATCGATCTGTTCCTACATCAATCTTTTGGCATATATATACTTATGTTATCTATGGACTTATCAGTCAGTTCATATTTTGCTCACTGCATCCGTTATTCTTCAACACATTAGCTAATTTATCATTACAACTAACTAAGCGCTATGTCATGTATAATTTAATTCTAATCATTCTTAGTTTTTATATTTCTGATATAAAATGTATGCAATAGAAAATAAGACATAAATTTGCAGACTCAAAAGGATAAAATCAAGTGATATATTTTGAAAAATTAAGGTGACTATACCACAGCACTATTATTTAAGCATTCATAATATCTAAAACTAATTTAGCGCATCATTTATATATTACTGCAAGACGGAGTTTTTTTTTAAGACGAATCAAATTTCATGCCTTTAAATATCTCATACAATTTAATTACAGACTTTCGTTAATCATTCAAAACTTCTAGGCTCATCTTTGATCGTCTAGTGACAGAGAAAATTCCTCTTTCTTTTATAGCGTTTATAATGAACACTGCCAACAAGAGAGCAAAAATAAGCAAAAAATAGCATTTATGTAAAAAAAAAGAACTAAAAATGGCGAAAACCTTTTGAAGCTACCAATAAAAAATAAAATTTCCAAACCGTTCATCACAAAATGAGCAATATTTTTGGTACTTTAGGAGTAACTGATTCTGGAATTTTTCTCAATCTATGAACAAATAAGATTCTGAATATTAATAGTCAGTATTCAAAAATCAGCAGGAATTTATTCCACTCACACCATTACATTACATTGTAGCAGATACAAAAAAGAGCATTTTTTTGTTTGAACGTTTTAGACTTTGAAAGAGCCATTTTTGTGTTTCATAGTTCATTGCTTAAACACGTACAAACATGTTTACGATCACAGAAACATCTTTAATAACAAACAACATTTATACGCATAAACTTTATTTTCAAATGTATTAACTTGTTTATATTTCATTCTTTTTATTGCTACAAATCTGTTTACGTTCCTTATTTTTATCATTTGCAACTTACGACACATTTTGCTTTTACTAAGCTGGACACATACATAAAAGGCAATGTATTTCTTGCTTTAATTTTATAAATAATCTTTTAAAAATCTCTACTGATTTGTACTCCCTGTTTTTCAAAGAATATGTCGGTTTTGAATAGGTTATTGCGTAGAATATAAAATTTTTTTAGCAGAATGTATCTTTTGAGGAAATACAAATTAAATTTAACCCGATCTTAAATTTAGCGAAAATCAAAGAGGCAGCTTTAACTTGTCGACTAGGTTGTTGTGGTGAGAGTTGTGAGTAGGGTAGTGTTGAGGAAATATGATATCAGTCAGCTGTACTTATCAAAACTTGTACAATAAAATTAACTAAAAATTCAGAGAGAGATACATAAACACACTAGTTCATATACATATATGCATACACACACACGAGATAGATACACACGTTATTTTTAAAATATATCCGCCTTTGTCGTCATTCCTTTTATCTTACATGTCTGTATTTTTTTTTTTAAATAAATGTTTATTTTTAGAGAATTATTACAATTAATATTAAAATCATTTTTTTAAATTTCATGCACAAAGATTTAAATATATATATATATATATATATATATATATATATATATATATATATATATATATTAGTTCCAGTAAAGGAACCATTTTAGCAGATAAGTTATACCATTAGTATATCCTGTTAAAGATTGTAATGAGCCCGACAAACATTTATGACATTGTCGCCACTGATATATATATATATATATATATATATATATATATATATATATATATATATATATGTGTGTGTGTGTGTGTGTGCGTGCATGTGTGTGCGTGCTTGTGTATTGAATAAACTGGTTAATAAAATATGAGGAATGTAAGATTGATTATATTTATTATATATTAGCCTTTCGTTTTAATATATATGTATGTGTGTTTGGTCTTATCCTTTTGCGAATTGATTTTCGAAGGTAAATTGAGTTTATATCTAAAGGGATGACTAAGATTTGGTTTGAGAGATTACGTCTATTATTACTGTCTTCTACACAATTATACACTGATATCTGGGAAAGAATTTTACAGTGTGTTTTTTTTTTTCCTTTTCCCTTCACATCGTTTTAGGCGAAACCCCATAAGTGACAGGCTAACTTAGCTGGACCTACAGTAGTTTAAATATCAACATCGTATGGCATAGTTAATGTTTTTAACCCTACATGATGCTTCATGGGTAAAACCTTGTACCAGTTTTTAATGAGACTACTAAAATAGCTGCCAACATCTTAAACAAAATAAATCTTTTTGTTCTTTTCAAATACACGTTTTATTCGCAAGCAGACATTGCGAGCACTTTCATTATCAATTTTAGCAGTTTTCATTGTTACCCCCCGCCCCCCACTGTTTCGCTCTTTATTCTACCGAAATCTCATAATATGTTTCCGTTACATTTTTTTTTTTAACTTTATTCATCAAATTCGTTTAAATCATTTTGGTCCTCATTATCTTGACCGCCTCCCAACTAAATTTTGAGCGACATCTCCATAACCACTCGCTACATCATTACAAACCTTGTAATTCACTTTAGGCTGTCCCTCCTTCACTATGAATATAGCATTTTGTTAGAATGCCTAATAATAGACCTGCATAGTAAGGCCAGAGTCAATTAAGGACGTCTCTGGTCGACCATATGTCAAAATGGCGGAGATAAGGCCGCGCTACACTTCCATGCGATGACAAGCGAATTGAACACTCCCGGACAACACAAGATCCGTGTTGTTGTGGGATGAGAGTATGTCGGCCGATAATAGTAATAGAATGATGATGTCTCAACCTCATACTCGCTATAACAGTTATAAACTGCAGATAAAAGATAAAAGCCGACAACAATAATACTTGTACACATATCAGCTAATTGTTTTCACATGATGGGATATACAAAGTGGCTATTATTATCACCGTTATTATTCATTTTAAAAAAGAGAAAGGACCCTCATTGACAGGAGGACAGATCATGTATCGCGTAGAATATTTAGACACTGTCTAATAAGCAAAGGTATCGGTAATAGTAATATTAACCCTTTTCAAACAGTCTTTCGGCTTTCATTGACCGAGTAGCAAGTGATACTTTCTGTTGAAATTTATAACAAAATTCTATTAAAACAATTTTTCAGGAAAAATGTTATTGCTCTATCCAGCATTGATGGGGATTTCCTTCCTAACCTTATGTTTGAAATAGTGTGGAATGTCAAAATGTTGTTTATGTCGTTATTTTATCTTCGATTTACACTAAAATTTTATTATTGCTGCTCTTGAAAGTCCTCAATTAATTTAGTTTTTGATATTTAGTGCAGTTTATTGGGTGTGATTCTGTAGCGCTAGTCTAGAAGTTGGAAGGTGTTTTCTTCATGCTACATTTATTACAGGTTTCATTCACTTCAGGAAATAAATGTGATTGAATTTTTTCTTGAGGCCAGGACATTTCTTCTGTTTTGATTTCGAATGTATGATTTTATCGTGACTTTTCTATTTTCTCCACATTTTTTCACATTGGAGTTTCGCTTCCATAATTTGGTTTCCAATTTTCCGGAGATATTCTTTTCTCAGAATATTAATAATTTCTTTAAAATTTCGTTAATAATTAATGAGTATATTCTTTTCCATTTTCTTCCCCATTTGTTTGTTTCTTTATTCGTCATTTTTATTTGTAAATGATGATTATCACCGCATAAGTATCCCTTTTGTTGCTTTTACGTATTCCTGGAATGGAATCATTGGTTCCGGCTGTGCAAGATACAATTGCATTATTTGACTCTTCTATGTTCTTTTTATCGAGATGTAGTTGCTATTTAAACACCAGTTTATCCCATCTTTCTAATCTTAGAGGTTCATATTTAAGGGCTTGGGCGTTATAACTAGTTATAGTTTGTGTTCTATATCAATGGAAGCGAGCTCTTTTGTCGGTTGGGGTCGTCAGTTTAGTTACAAGATTTATGTGATCAGATTCAAAGTAGGAATTTTGTAATCTAACATCACAAACGGCCTAAGACATGATTTTGATATGCAGAATTAACAAAGATTTTGGTTACGTTATCTGGGCTATGCTATGTGTCGTTTCCTAGAATTGTCGAATCATATGTTTAGGATGAAATATCAAAAATAAAAAAATAACGAACCAATCAATCATGACGAAATTCCTCAGAATTACTGAAATTTGAGCATTTATTCTGCCTTAAAATTTTTGAGCAGACCTAACATCATATATATATATATATATATATATATATATATATATATTTATTATTAGAGATTATAATAAAAATATGTTGAAATCGCTGCATTAAAACCTTTCATGTTTCAATAATATGATCGTATTTCTTTAGGCGATGGTAGACATAAGTTCACAGGGTGGAGGTGGATGAGTTAGTTTTTCATGCCATATTTAATCAGGGCATGAAAAATGACTAATGATCTAATCTATCTATCTATCTATCTATCTATCTATCTATCTATATATATATATATATATATATATATATATATATATATATATGTGTGTGTGTATGTGTGTGTGTTTTTGTGTGTGTGTGTCTGTGTTTAATTATAAAATTAAAAATTATATAGTACATAAACTTAGCGTTTTCATTTCAACCGTAAAAAATTAATTTTCAGATGAACACAACAATTTTATCTTAGATGTTGAAACACAATGTCTTTGTTTGTAATGATTTTATAATATATTTATGTCATAATTTTCGAATAAAAAATTATATTTGATCTACTCTGTATTGAGCACCCTTTTAAGAATATTATTTGTTTATTATTGGAATAATATATATATATATATATATATATATATTAAACAGAATGGTATTTTATTTAAGGGGTAAGAAGGATGGAGGAACAAAATTTCAAAATTTTATTTCTTCTATGACCAATAAAAAGACATGCCAAAACTAATGCCGAATAGTGTAACAAAGTAGGTTAGTATGTGTGTGGTATTCAAAGTTGTCTTGTTGAACCGTCATTTTTAGGCATTTCACCTATTGTATCCGGTTAAGAATATGATTTTTAGTTACAAACAGATGTGTATTCAACTAAAGGTTAATTTTAGGATTTTTATTTTTTAGAATTATTATCGTTTATACTTTAGAACTATCTTAAAGTGGCTTCTAGTATGATTAAGACAATTTCATATATTGTATTGTTTTCATACATACTATACTTACTTTAGTTAATGGGACAGAGGACAAGGCAATATTAAAATTAAGATCAAGGAATTAAATTAATATTATATTTTACTATTTTACTATGGATTCTAAACTTGACTATTCTTTCTCTTTATTATATAATCAAGAGATAAAACCAGTAGTAGAAAAAGATACCAAAAATAATGTAAAGAAAAACAGAGTATGAAACTACAATCTATGTATTAATCGAGAAGCTGAAAATCCAGACATAAAAAAGGTAAATTATTTAGAATCCCCGGCACATTAAAGTATTGTTTTTTGTAAATCATGAGAAATAACTATAGTTTGGGAGCTTCCAATGGAAACATACACCTTTAAAAAAAAAAAAAACACAACGTATAATACGGACTGATAAGTAATAGTAAAATGTCATATTTATGTGTATTAAAAATCTATTTTATGATTATTTAAAATAGACCACTCCCATATACATCAGAAAAGAAATATAAAAATCAAATATATATATATATATATATATATATATATATATATATATATATATATATATATATATATATATAACCCCATATATATGTATATATATATAACCTCATAAATCAAGCCCTACCCACATTTCTCACCCACACAAGACGGACATGCTTGCAGAAGTGTTGAGGTGTCACACTTATACACACACTCTTACCAATATATAGACTTATACACAGCATACACACTCCCAAAGAATTAAAAGAGAGCATACACGTAACACACACCTTTGCTAGCCACCAATAAAACTGTCAAAATGACCAAGAAATGATTTCAGCAACTCATGAATCTCTCCATCGTCTATCTTAAAAACAACTAGAAAGAAGCGGTTTCACCAACACAAGGACCGAACAATATTAAGGATAAAAAAACAAAAAAACAAATGAAAACTACAGATAAAGTTCATAAAGAGTAATTCACGCCTGTAGTTCAATGCTACTAAAAAGCAGAATTTTTTTCTCCTAATTTTTTTCTCTCCTGATGATGGCCATGTTGCCGAAACTAGTCAAGGAACCTAACTGAAATAATAAAACAAAAAGTACTAATATAGAACCCAGTGTGTCTGAAAATGTTTTTATTATTTTTTATTTTTCAAAACATATATATATATATGTGTGTGTGTGTGTGTGTGTGTGTGTGTGTGTGCGCGTGTGTTTGCGTGTCTGTGTGTGTGTGAGTGTATATGTGCTTGTTTGAGTTTGTATATATATATATATATATATATATATATATATATATATATATATATATATGTAGGTAGGTATGTATGTATGTATGTATGTATGTATAGTCCGGTAAACAAAAATAAATAAATATACAGTTTAACGGGCCCTTCAACAAAAACGTCAAAACTAATATGGGGATTTTGTGTTTTAATTTAATTCCCAAGCAGTTTAGATTTTCCCAAAAATAACATCGACGTTAGCTACCAGTATACAGAACAGCACAACTTCATTCTAAAAAAACAACAACCTTCAAAGCAACATAGCCACAGATAATGAGTGCAATTGCAGAAATATCAAACCATGCCCATTAAACGGTAAATGTATGTTCAAATCGTTAGTTTATAATGCTGAAATCAAACATGGCGACGACGTTAAGTTTTACGTGGGCTCTACGTAAAACATTTGGAAATCGCTCTTTTTCCACCACCGTATGACATTTGGCAATATCAAGTATCGAAACAGCACTGCCTTCTCTAAATTTTTCTGGGAGCTAAAGCGGGGGAAAAAAATCCCAATTATCACCTGAGAATTAATAGCGAAAGCCAAACCTTCATCTGGAAAGGCAATAACGTAACTTATGTCTCTGAAAAATTAATAATCCTGATAAATGTAATTAATAATCCTGATATATATATATAAAATCCTCACCTCTTAAACAAAAGAAGTCAGTTAATTAGTACCTGCCTACCTAGAAACAAATTTCTACTCAAACATGTTGACGCAGATTAATATAGCCGATCCAGATCAGGCGTCCACATTTACTAGTATTGATCTGATTTTTTTTAAAATATTTTTACTTAACTTTCACGCTACCTTTATTATACAACTATTATTAATGTTATACCATAACGCATTTAACATTTTTGCAATTCTATTTTTTCCATGATCTTATTAGTGTAACCCGGATATAAGAGACCCGGATATAAGAGAAACCCGGATATAAGAGAATTTTCTCTGGTCCCAAATTAGAGCCTGTGTTAATGTATATAAAATAGACCAAACCCGGATATAAGAGAAACCCGTATATAAGAGACTTCTTATCCGGTCCCGACAACTCTCTTATATCCGGGTTACACTGTACTACCATTCTCAGTATTTTTTTTTATTTTTGCTTTGTTTATAGTCTGTTTCTTTCACCTTTAGTCTTACTATTAGAAATGTGCTTATTTACTCATCAATTTGCATTCATTATCTTTATTCAATTATTAATTTATTTCCCTTATTTATCCAGTTATTTATTTACTTATTTGCATATTTATAAGTTCGTATATATGTCTTTCATTTCATTTCATTTTAGCTTATCTTACTTTACCACGGCATATTTTATTATTACTGATATGACAACTTTTAATTTTACTCCCCTTGAATTTTGTAACACCACTTCTAGTGGTTAAATCAGCGTCTAGAATTTATATTTCTTATGTTCAAACTAATTTTCCTATTTAAATGGTGATCTTGGCCGAGCTTCACATTCAAAGCTAAATACAATTCATTTAAAAATTTTAACGTTTTTATATTATATGTGCGCGTGAATAGATTATATAAAACCAAGTAATATGACTTAATATTTGCAAATATTTGTTATGAATTATAAGTATAATATATTGCCATCCTTGAAACTTTATCGTAAACCCAAAATATTTGACCTACTAAAGAAAGAAATCAACTTTTGTCTAATTAGTTTGCTGTACTTTAAACAAGAAAACATTCTCTTTCATTGAAGATATTTTCTCAAATTTGCTATAAAGTAATTAGAGTTTACTACTTTTGCTGAATAAAACAGGTGCCTACTATTGTAAGTCGCAAATAGAAAGCCGTTTCCTACAAGATAAACAATTGATGGATTTAGGTTTTTTTCAATATAACATATCTATCGAAAATGGAAATAAATGATAGCTATTGGCTGCAGGGATTGTTTGTGTTTCTGATCATTGGTTTCGTAACACAACTCGTTCTTTTAAATATAGTTTGTGAAGAATCATTTTACTGCTATTTCGTTGTGGTGAGTTTAATGGAGCCATTGAAAGAAAAAACCTGTCTCTCTCCATTTGTACAAAGCGCTAACTAAATCGATTATTTTCCCAGTAGAGTCATATTGCTCTCCGGAGAGTAATTTCAAGTCGAAAGGGAAAAATTGGGGATAAATTTTAATTATAAATATTGTAGAGAAAATCTCACGAGATGACAATTTAAAATAAAATAGAAATCCTGGAATCGTAAGGAGATCAATAATATATATGGTAGTGCTGACAATGGTCTTGGAAATAAAGTAAATTTAGATAATAGACACCTGGTGTGTTCATGTTGCTTGGATTTACCCTCGAAATAAAGTGGTATGCCGGTAATGTTTTTTCTTTGTGTGTTTCTTGATTATTGTATAAAAAAGATTTTTAATATTAAATATTTCAAATATGTATCGATTTTATAGAAACATAACGATAGTAATTATTATCAATGTAAAGATAAGAATATTAGTTTTTGATTTTGGCCATGCAACCAATCTGGCAAAGGTCAATCTCGTCCTGCATGACCCCCGGTTTCTTACTTGAAATCATCAGAAATTCAGTATCCATAATAATCTTGCTTCAGTTCACATTGTGATTAGAACAAGTACGCACAGAGAAAAATGCCATTAATTTTATGACGCTAAAACGGATTGGTTGGTTGTTTTTGTTTAGCAGCATATAAAACTTTATAATTAATATTTACACACTTTTTATTTTATCTTTTGAGATAATAATAATATTAGCGATACAAATCTTAGTAATTAACCCTTAGATGAGGGAGAAGAGGTGGAGTCATATCTTTCCCAACGAATTTTGTTCTTAAATTAATATAACGTACGGGAACCGGTGTTACAACGTGATGTGGTCGTAAGCCGCTAAATCGGATTACACTTCATTTAACATCCTTTATTTTTTAAGCTGGACATAATTTAAAATTAATTACAAAGGACTTATATGGATTAGGTATATTATTTATTTAAATATATAAAATAATTTCTAAGAATGATTGAGGCATCCCAAAAGATTTCAAGATTATTAATGACAATATTCATTTAAATTTATACATATAGCATTACATAAAGCATTATAAAATTGATACAAATTTCGATAAAGTGGTTTATTGATCGAAAGTAATGTTGATTAACTTTTACGCCAGTAATTATTTGGTGTACAAATTTAAAATGACCTGTGATACCAATATATATATATATATATATATATATATATATATATATATATATATATATATATATATATATATATATATATTTTTTTTAAAAAATATGATTCGTTCGCTACATAAGAGTTCCCATGTTTCAAAAACGAGAGCCGAAACCATCAATATAATTAATGAAATTAATTTGAATCAAGGTGTTGTGCCCCGTTTCATTCTCAAGCGAAAATTTAGGAATAAGTTATCTTGTGGTTTGCGTGTGTTTATAAGCATGGTCCATTGCAACATTAATTACTATGGAAACGGTTAGGCCCGCCATCTTGATGAGGTGGTCAGATTGTTAATTCTTATCTACAGATTCGTCACCTTCGAGTATCTGTTTCAAAGCTAATGGTGGCGGTCACCGTCTAGTTAATATAAACAATATATATATACAAACACATACTCGAGATAGAAACACACGTTCTTAAAAAATATATATTTAGAGTTATTTAATTAATCAATCAATTTAGCATCTAAGTTATACCAATAGCATATTTTATTAAAATTTATAATGAAATAGACAAACATTGATGACATAGAGTCGGCACCGGTGTGTGTATATATATATATATATATATATATATATATATATATATATATATATATATATGTATGTACTAATTTAAAAATTATATTAAAATCCCTAGTACTGTTTCATTTTCAAGTGAATTTTGGAATAACTTATTTTGAAATTTACATTCTTATTATTAGTAGCTAAGAATACGGGAAAATTCAAACATTTTGACAAGGGGTGATAGTGTATTCATTTTCACTGACAGCTATTGTATCAAAATATCAGTTACTTTCGAAATGAGGTTAAGTTAAGGTAGGTTGAGGGTACCTGTTCAGCTAATGATGACATCCGTTTTTCACATGTCCTCTGTATTTTCTTTCCAATCAAAAATTTTTTTAGCACTTTTATTTTGCCGTTAAATTTGTAATTGCATACATAATTTTTTTTCCAAAATGTTTATTTGAATACGAGTAAGTAGTATTAAAATACAATTTTAAAATATTATTCCTGATTCTAATTTCTAATAAAAAAATTATTTATTTATTTATAATAAAGAAATAATTTATTTTAAAAAAATGTGTTAGAATCAATTTATTATTTAAAAATTATTATTAAAAAATCTAATATGCATGTTTGATTTTTCAGCTTTGAAGTTTTTACTTTCTGCTTTTGAAACCTGGTAATACCTGTGCAACGATGGAAACATAGTTTTAGATTAGTAAAAATTTATAATATTTATGCTCTGAAGAATTGTATTGAGCTCCGTTTTTTTTTTTTAGATAAAAATAAGTAATAAGAACAGCGGATTATAGATCTTACTGTTTTTCTCTTTATATATATACATATATATATATATATATATATATATATATATATATATATATATATATATATATATATACCATGTAACAGCATTATTATACAAATCGTGTAACAAAATAATTTTGCATTGCATAAAATGCCTAATGTATAAAAAGTATAATGTATAAACTAATTGCATTTCTTTTTTCCGGGTTTTCATATAACACGTTAAACTATCTTGACAGCATTGGTCAGAAGAATCACTGAAAAACCTTTTGGAATATTCAACTAGAAAGAGAACAGCTTAAAATATTTTGTGGTAGCTCCATTCTCTTCTCAACTGAGTTGTGAGAGGAGAACCATTCATGCTCTGGCTTCCATCTTTAAAGCCTATTCAAGAACCATCAAGAGAACGGTGAATAAGTTTAAAATAGAAAAGAAAACTGGATCAGGAGGTCATACCAGCAAAAGGGATCATCTTCTCAATTTTGAACTAAAGATTTCAATTAGAAAAGATCCAACTCAATCCATAAGACGATTGGTACGTAAGAGAGTATTTTCAGCTGTGACAGACGAAAGAGAAGAGAAAATTCTTGAAAACGAAATCGAACTCGAACTTGAAACCTGTTTAGAATTTTTTTTCTCCAGGACAGAATGTTAGAAGTTTAGAGAGGGCGAAGATTATCTTGGATAAGGCACAAAATAATGTGGAATACACACACACACACACACACACACACACACACACACACACACACACAATTTGAAATTCATTTAAATCCTTCATGAGGTTCCGATCCTTAACTCTGTTTACTTATTGAGGATCATTTCATTTTCGTTTATGATCGATTTCATCACGATTCTTCTGTTAGGCTTAGTCAGTTGTCATACATTCCTATTGCTTAATGTAGAGTTCATTAGTGTTTTAAAAACCACGGGTTATTCCAGTAAGATATCTTTAATCTTTTCTAACGATCAAAAATCTAATCTAACAAATGGACAATTCTGTGTTACACGATTTCGACAATTTTGCTGTTATCCAGTATATATATATATATATATATATATATATATATATATATATATATATATATATATATAAACGAGTATAGATTTACATGGCTCTTCAGGATTATATATATATATATATATATATATATATGTGTGTGTGTGTGTGTGTGTGTGTGTGTGTGTTTTTACGCCAATGCCACTAGTATGTTGTGTATAGGAGGGGGGTTATGAGGAAAGGAAAAAAATGAAGAACGGGGATCAAGGCATCAGTAGATGTCAGTTGTCAATACATTTAATTTTTTGGAGATAATAATTATCAGGGCATCAAGCAAGACGAAATGCGTTTCGCTGTTTGGGAAATGCGAGAGAAGAAAGTGTTGTAGCAGAAGAGGTGGTTGCATTTAACTGTTTCAACAGTAAAAGGATGGGAAGAGATGTTAAATTCATTTATATATATATATATATATATATATATATATATATTCGTTCGGCATAAATACCTTCCACATACACCTCTCAGAAATACCTCTTACTGCCTTATCATTATGTGGGACATATTTTTGCCGCACCCTGTATATAATTGAACCTTCCCGTCGTCTTCGACGCACGAGAATCCAGTCGTATATTTCATAGAACTGATCATCCAGTCTACACGCACATATGATTTGATTATAGCGTTGTAGTCTTGAGCAGACCCCAAAACTCTTTATTAAAACTAACGAATGCATAAAACTGGTGCGCATAGCGTGCCACAAGGTCTCTAAACAACCCTCTTCATATTTTGAACATACAGTTTTCCTTCTAGATTGTTTGCCAGCCAAGGTTAAAAATCCCAGTCTGACATACAGTTTAACCATAGCTAGGGAAAGACGAAGAGATGGATTCATGCCTTTACCAAGAATATTTGAGCATAAATGAATGTATCGAACTCGACTGGAGTTCGAAGCCGGCTCTCCAATTTCTTAATCCGAATCGTTATCCGTCAATACTGTTTAACTGTATCTATTAATTCTGTTATTTTAATGGTGGATACAAGCATCGGATTCTAACACTTGATTTAAATTTTGTCTCAAAATTGTGGAATTTTCTCAAAGAATTCTTAGATTCCAAAATAACTAATACCTGCACGATACTGATGAAAATTATTTTAAATGATTTAAGATTGGATATTTATACGATGAAATTATTATCAAAAAGTTGGGGTGACCATAAGTTGTCGATTATGATACTTGAAACTTCTAGGTAAAGAAAAACCCGACAACAAGCTGACGAAAACTTTCAGGAAACATAAAATCCTACAGACATATCATGTGTAGAACATTTATCGCCAACCTTATGTGACGTGCGCCTTCAGGCTTTGGGCAATCATGACTCTCCATAGTTTTCTATTATTTGTAGCTCTAAGCTACGTTTGAGTTTTTACATTATTTCCCTGTCACCCATCCACTCACAAACACTCACATGTTTACTGTTATCAACTTCCTTTCCTTCTCTCATACCTCCCGTGAGTATTAAATTTCTTAAGCAATCCTTCCTCATAATATATCCCAGACATGTCAAGACTTGTTCATTTTAAGTATTAGTGTCCTTCTCGTTCAAATTTTCTTTTGAAAAATCCTCGCTTATATATTCTTAACATCCATTGTCACTTCGAGTCTTTTCGTCTTATATAAAGACATTTTCAGCATTAACTGCTATATAGTAGGGTTCATAGGCCATAGAAATTCAATCATCTTTTCTTTGTTTCTAGCAAAACGAAAGCTAAAATTCCAGGTGATATCGAGAGGTTAACAAGCGAAGAACACATTTAATAAATCCCAGTCTAAAATGTTCCAATCATTAATCAGATAAATGGCATTGTATGCATTAGTAATAGCCTGGTGAATATTCGACATATAAAAGAACTTTGCACATAGCCTTCATAATCATTTGCTATGTCTAATTTGACACCTGGGTCGAACATTCGTTAACAAACATTAAAATCACTGGTCGACTTGATTGAAAAGATCAAAATATGTTTTCTATTTCAAAGTGTAAGAGATATAGATAAAAATGTATAGCGTACAGTGATTTCCTTGTCATACTGTATTGTTACGATGTGACAAAAATCTACAATACATAATAACCTAATGATGGATCCAAAATACAAAAAATTGTCCGATCTGGTACCGTTACTCGAAAACGATTTAAATCATACTTGTGAAATAGCAGCAGCTATTTAGCCAATTTAATTTCCACAAAACCCAATACAAATATTATTACACTAAACTTTAATTATAATTTAAAAATTGTGCTGAAGAATTCTCTGCTCAAAGTTGGTTTCCAACGTTTGTTGTCCCGCATCCACAGCGAACTGCAAGCCTTTATTTGGCCTCTAGATCCCTAATATTGATCGTAGCAGCGAATCTACACCTTCAACCGAGATAGCTATCCGGTGTCCATTACTCTTGGTGGATGTCCGATGTCTTCTTCGAAGAAAGAAAGGGGTAGATGTTGGCGTAATAGTGATCCTGGAATGAACTCTGCCAAATGACACCATGGCTTCTCCATGCACCTTTGAACTGTTTCTCATGTACTATCCACACATCACTTTCTATGCTGGTAGCTAGCACGCTCTGACACGCCCATGGACATGGAAATAAAACTGAACCTTTTTCCTATTCACACACACACACACACACACACATACATATATATACGCATCTACACGAAATTTTGATACATAAATCACATCGATCAAATATTCACATACGTACTAGTAATTAAACAAGGAAATCTAGCCACAAGGAAACGTGTATAGAAGTACAAATTGTAATATAGTTTTCGTGTTTATCGCACAAGCCGTTAATATTTAGCTATTTAAGCAATTCTAAGAAATACAGATTTTTATACGGCGATCGACCTCAACAAATATCTGCTTTTAGTTGCATTTTATTTAGTGATATATATTTGTGTGTGTGCGTGTGTGTGTGTGTATGTATGTGTGTATGTATCTTATGTCACTGTGAGTTCGATATTTTCTATGACTTTTTATTAGATATCATTTTGATGAAGCTGTTAATCGAAACGTGTTTTTATTGAGTTTTTTTTATGTCATGCCTAACCATGAATATAGTTAACATTGTTTGCTGCAACTCGAGTACAGTGCCATCAGTAAATTATGTTACGCAACGTTGTACACTGGTAATGCCAATGTACAGAACTAAACAAAGTTCTAATTATGATACTATGGTCGTGAAAATTGAATGTCAGAATGTATTAATGTTTAGTGAGCTATAATTTGGTAATTAATTCAATCAGACATCATTTATATGCTATATGCCTTCCGGATATGTGCGATCATGACACTCAACAACTTTCTTTTTTTTGTAGGTCCAATCAACATTTTATTACTTGTCCTTTTTTCACATGTACTCATTTGTTAAGTTTTTGCTAGTTTCCCTCTCCTCCGCATTTCCCTCAATAAGTCTTGTGAATATTAAATTTTCCAAGCCGTCTATCTTCATAATATGTCCCAGAAATTTCTGCTGTATTATGAAGTGGGCTCTTCATCTGTGAGCAAAATGCCTAGCACTTACTGCCATTCAGGGGCAGAGGGATGACATAAGAATTCAGTACTCGTTCATTTTTGCCTAATGAAATATTCATATGTTTTCACACTTTACTTACATTATGGTGAAAGTCTTTCACTATTCCTATGCACCTTCGGATTTCAGTGTCATATTTCCGTTATCTATTCTCAGACTGACCAGATAGTTAAATTTCTGTAACTGCTTCATTTTCTTGTTAGCAATTACAAGCTCACACCTTTCGCTGATTCACTAGCTGACACACAGACATTCGAATAATGATAATTTCCGACATATTAGCGCTTTGGGAGTAAAGGGAAGTAACAAATATTGATACTTTTTCGAGAATAATTTGAATATTTCAGAAATCGAAATTTTCATTTTTTAAATATTTTTTCTTAAAGTTTTTTATACAAGTTTTAGAATAAATAAACCGATTGTTTCGCTTAAAAACTGATTAAATTAAACTGGTGTGACATTTTTTAATAAAAAAATGATTTACTTACGTTTTATTCAATGTATTTCGTTAATGTTTTGCAGATAGTAAAAAATAAAGGCAATAAATAAAATGAAAATGCAAGAATTCATATGATGTGTAACTGGTTATTGAATTGAAGAAACAGATATTGAAAAATATATTTTCACCATGTATTTTAATCGTTTTGTGTTAATATAAACTTTAATTTTGAGAAAAAATACGTTTGAATGTGGGGCTGACTGAGCTGCTTTGATAACATGAGTCCGATTTATAATGTATTTATAAGGCAAAACTGGGAATTGATTTTATGTCGATTTTTATGACAGTAGATTATTGGTTTACAATATAAATCTAATTTGGCATATGTTCTGTGAATTCTGAGAAAAAAGAAACAGCTTAGTTTGTTTGCATACGATCACCGTACCACAGTTAATGTTACCAAAGTCGTCTTTTGTTTTAAGAAGCGGCAGCAGCTTCTGTGAATAAAAGAACCATTAAATAATAGAACCATTGAGTAATAGAACCATTGAATAGTAGAACCATAGCAAATTGATAAACAATATATATAAACGAACCTGAAGTTTGAATGAGAATATATTACTTTTAGAATAATTATTTTATATTTTGCTTATTTTACACAACTCCCAAGTATTGTCCTTCGTCAGCTGTCAATCCTAATAAATAACCTGAGAAAACGATATGATTCACTAGTCAGCATCTCCCCTTGGATGACAGTAGGCGCCAATGTAATATTTTCGTGCAAAAGATACGAAACTATCCAATCGACATTGCTTGAATTTTTCCAGTCTTTACGTTTTTTTATTGTTTTAAACCATTTGCGATTTTGACAAAAGTCGAATCTATGCTATTTTGCCCCATATGTAATAGGCTTTAATTCATTGGGCATTGATTTATTTATTCATAATAATTTCAAATAATTATTTTGTATGTATGCATATGTATATATACATTTGGTTAGATCATTTCAGATTCAGGGATTGTTGCAGTTTGAGCAAGACATATTCAATGAGAACAAAATTCAAATTTGTTTAGATGCATTGATCCATCTTTCAACTGTTTTTATAATTTTTTTTATACGATTATACACTACAATGCCAGACCAAAGAGCCAATCAAGTTATCATTTACTGCATTAATTTGTTTTAATAGAGTAAAGGGATGTAGAACCGATGTATATTAGGAGGATATGCAATAAGAGACAACAATAGATAATAACGTTTGACTAGACTCGGCGTGGTTAAAAATTGAAGCGGTCATGGAAGCCTCCTCTCTGGATTCCACAAATAATAGTTCAGGGGAATGAGCTGTCTGAGTGGAATGTTCTCCTTATCAAAGGCATAAGATAAATATTAGTAGGAGTTGACACCATATACGTGGCGTGGCATTGCTGGTTCTCTATGTGAAGCGATTGACAAACCAGAGGTTAGCATTGATTTGTTTGTAGGTAAGGGGTTGTAAGATAGAAAACAATTAATCACCAACAAGGCCGCCTAATAACATCTGAGCTCTGTCAAGGCTGAACACTTAGGACTAGATAGCAACAGTCCAAATATGGAAGTACATGGAACAGAGCATTGTTTCAGCAACTTCAGATACGTTTTCAACTTGAGATCTCGAGTTAGGTATAGTTCCAATAGATGTTCGAAGCAAGGAGTCGCATTGAGAGTACTGCTACTCATCAAGATTGGTGTAAGTAAAGATCTACACCGTGCTGATGACTCGCTTGATTTCGAAAGTATCGAATGATACAAAATGATATTAAAAATATATATTAATATATATATATATATATATATATATATATATATATATATATATATATATATATATATGTGTGTGTGTGTGTGTGTGTGTGTGTGTGTGTGTGTGTGTGTGTGTACTGGGATTAAAATTAACTCCCTATTTTATGTTTGAGTGGTCAGCCATGTGTCCTGGCTTAAAACCCTGTGACTTTTTTCATTGAGAAGCAAGACTGTTATACCAAACCAAGACTTGGGAAGAAATGGAGAACGAATACAAGAAGTTATGTTTTCCATACAACAAAAGTTCTTGGTGAAATCATTTGACGCGATTCTTGCCAGCGAAATCTGATGTCCATATCGAATTTTAAATAAAACCTCATGGTAAACGCTTTCTTCTTATATATCTATTTCTTGAAAAATTATAGTTTAATAAATTATAAGTATTTTAAAATGGTGAGTTACTTTTCAATCACCCTATATATATATATATATATATATATATATATATATATATATATATATATATATATATATATATATGGGGTGCGTGCATGCGTTTGCGCACACACACACATACGTTCAAAAATAAACTGCAACTCCACACACACTCAAAAAAAAAGCTGCAACTCCAAAATTTGATTTATGCACACAAATGCAAAATGCAAATAATCATATATAGACATCAGCCAAAAGCAGCATCAATTTACCCGACAACAGAAAACACTTTGCATCACAACACATCTACAAATGTAATCAAGGTAAATTTAAAATAGCGCCAATATACAAAACAGACAAATATTCTTACCTACAAACACAAGAAAAAAAATTCATAAAGAAATTTAAACCAGCACTAAATAGCTCATAATCCCACAGCATACACGCGTAATGATCAAATATACTAGTCGATTCAGTTATGCTGACATAGAAGATTATTATTCGACGATAACGGTCGAGAAATATTAGACGCAAATCTTAAATTCATAATACAATGCTATGACGTCGTACCACGCCAAAGAAAGAAATATTAACAAGAGAACTATATGCAATATGGATATATAAACTTTTATCACCGGTCCAAGAAAGACATTTAAATCACTATCACGCAAAATATTCATTTTTACATGTGGAAATATATACACTTTGTTTGAAGAAGGTCGTGAATCTAGAAAAATAATTATGGAAAATAGTGTATAATATATATTTTAAAATAAATAATCCATATATCAACCAAAAACTCTTGGGTTTTAATTTATTTTTAAAATATACACTTTTCTCTCGTTGGAACAAATGTAAACTCTTTATTATATATATATATGTGTGTGTGTGTGTGTGTGTGTGTGTGTGTGTGTGTGTGTGTGTGTGTGTGTATTTGTGTATTTTATTACTTAATAAATATCTATTTATATGAAAAATTTGCGAGTGATCGACTTAAAAGGAGTTCGTGACAATGATATGGAAATCCAGACTGATAGAGACTGAGATAGGCCGATTTAGATTTTACAACAGATCGAGCGTAGATTGTGACAGAGTTTTACTGGCAGTAAAGAGCCTTTAATCTCCATAATTGAAGATATTTTATTTACGACTCAATTTGTGCGTTACATAAGAGCAAATGTTTTACGTGAGTCGAATGAAAGACAGAAATGAGCACGACGCATATTCGCACAGAAAAGGTTCTCGAAAACAAATGTTAAACTTGAAATGATTTTTAATTAATATAAAAGTCGGATGTAAACAATCGACATTATTTGACTTAATTGTAAAGGGTACATTAGCTGAAATTTAGAAAAGCTTTCTGTTTAGAAATTAAACTTCTCAAGACCTCTGTTACGATTCATTCTCGTCTTGACCGGAGTTTTAGCGTCTTTTGTTTAAGATTATGTGAAAAGTAAATATAATATTATTATTCTATCTTCTAGTTGCATCTGCTTTTTTTTTTTTTTGCTGTAGTTGATGTTAAGAATCATCAAGTGTTATGGTTTCTATCAAGTAAATTTTGTATGTAGTTTTTAGTGCCACTGGGATCTGAGAGAGAATTGTCTCTCATACGACCTTAAGTATCAGATCGCTTGAAGCAATTTTTAATCATTCATCTGAGAAAACAGACTGCTGCCTCAAACGTCCACACAAACACACAAGCGCACAAACACTCACACGCACACAGACATATATATATATATATATATATATATATACAAATGAAAGGATGAACAGTTGGGATAAAAATACACAGTTCGTAGCATTTATTTTTAAAAAAAAACACTCAATACGAAGAAGAGCAAAACAACATAATATTTTATTATAATAAATTAAAATAAAAACATTTTACATCGCTACACATCGCGATGATACGTACCTAATGATTAAATTGATTTATTAGGGAAATTTAAAATCAACTTATTACCACTTATCGTATGTTAAAGTTACCTAACCTCGCCTGATGTTGTACCATCTGAGTACCGAAACATGAAGGTTTTGCGTAGAGAGGAAAAATGTTTATATATATATATATATATATATATATATATATCAGTCCGCTGCAAAAATTATTGGAACGGTAAGGCCAATTCCTTTGTTTTTGTTGTTCACTGAAGACATTTGCGTTTAAGATCAAAAGATGAATTTAAGAGTTTATAATTTCAGCTTTTAATTGTTGCTATTTACATTTAGATGTGTTAAACAACTTAGGGCATACCACTTCTTGTATCAGATCACCCGATTTTTAGGTGACCAATATTAAAAGAAGAGATCATCTTAAAGTAAATACATTTAATATTTGGTTGCATGAAACTTGTTTACAGTAATTGCATCAAGCCTGAGACGCATTGCCATCACCAAAATTTTGCATTCTTCATTTGTAATGATTTCCACACTTTTAACGTAACCTGTTTCCGTTCTTCTTGGTTTCGGGGGCCTAGGGAGGTTTCCTTCAGTCCATTGACTCCATCATTCTTCAAAGATGAGCTTGTATAATTTGGATCATAAACAGACACTTTCCTTCTTCAAATTTTGATCATTCCATCACTTTGGTAGAGATTAATGTTGGTCTCATTACTTCATAACCTTCCAGAACTTTTGTCGCTCATCTCTGTATTTCCTTGCAAATACCAATCTGGCTTTCCAATTTTTACCTCTGATGTTTTGCATCTTGTGGTTTAGCCTCTATATTTCTGCCTAGAAGTCTTTTTTGAATGGTAGATTGTGAAACCCTCACCCCTGCAGTGTGGAGGTTGTTGGTGGTGTCACTGACTATTGTTTCTGGCTTCTTCCTCACTGTTCTTACAATGTTTCTGTCAACAATTGTTATTGTTTTCCTTGGCCGAGCTGTTTTATATCTTTTGCCTAGTAGATTACTTATTTTTCAGGACATTCCAAATTGTTGATTTCGTTATGCTCAGTGTTTGTCCAATGGCTCTGATTGATTTTCCTTCTTTTTTCAGTTTGAAAATAGCTTGCATTTCTCTCATAGACAGCTCTCTTATCGTCATGTTGGTTTATCATTTTTATCAATAAATGAAATCATTACAGATGTAAACTAGGGCTAAAACCAAGGGTAGTCATTCAGAGTTATTTAATATTTAAACAATCAATCTAAAAGCAACATCTCGGCAACAAAAAGCACTTATCAGTCACGTGTTACAATAGTTTTCTCACTTGAAAAATGGGTGAGTTCAAACATAACGGGCTATATGCCTAAGTTGTTTCTCATACCTCAATGTAAATCCCTGAAAATAAAAGCTAAATTTGGGAACACGTGATTCATATTCATCTTTTGATCTTAAAAACAAATGTCTTCAATGAACGACACAACTTTATTGGACTTGGCGTTCCAATAATATTGGGAAGAAACTTTATATATATATATATATATATATATATATATATATATATGGTGTGTGTATTAATCATTCTACAATAACGCTAACAAGACGGCTCGCTCTACACAAAAATTCTTCACCCTGCATAGCACAAAATCTGCAAAATCCTTCCTGTCTACATTCACAATTTAAAAGCATATTAGTCAACAATAGGCGTATAATTCAAGAAAGCAATACGCAGAAACTACTAATTCTCAAAGCGATCTTTATTTAAAAATTAAATCCAACACTTACCAAAATTAACTATGAATATAGTACAAATGTTCTGAAATGCTTATTGTATATAGTTCTTTAGAAATATTATCACCCTGAAGATGATATTATGAATATATCAAAAGTACTCGGAAAATATATATATATATATATATATATATATATATATATATATATATATATATATATATATATATATATATATGCGTGTGTGTGTGTTAAAACAGAAGAAGAATCACCACTTCATGATGACTGGAGGTTATCACGAATTAATTCGATCTTTAGGAAATGGTCAAAGTTTATTTGGAAACGTTAAAGACAGAAAAATCCTCAGTATTTGGATTTAACATTTGATGTTCACAAGTGTTGTTTAAATTTGTGCATATCCAGATTGGAGATGATAGCAAAATACAGTGAAGGATTTATTTGCATATCATTCAACAGAGGCTCTGTTCTAAAAGTCAGGCGAAGATACTACAGATGAATCTAGTGTAGAGTCAAAGGAGAATTTACGAGCGAAGCATTCAGCTTTATCAGCAGACAGATCATCTTTAGCAGCCTCTTTCTTAATTCCGCCATCATTTTTAATCTTGTTATTTCTTGTGTTCATTACATTATTGATTCGGGAGTAGTTGGGAAAAAACTTTTCTGTTACAGTCGTAAGTGATTTAACAGATACTATGTCCCTTGTTTTATAAATATTACTGATTTCGTCTTCTTTTTCCTTTTCGGAGATTTTGTAAGTTTTCTCCTTTGATACATAATTTGAATTCTGGAAAAGTTTGTAAATAATTTCAATATATATTTCTCAATCTTGAAGATAATTGGAGCAGCGAAAGTTAAGTGTTTTAAAGCATAATTCTATACTTATTTCAGATTTTATGTTATTTGGCATTTAGTTTATGATTTTTCTTAATTTTCGATAATTATTATTGTTATTTAAATTTTACTAAGGAGCCAATAAAATATTCTATCTTTTCTTTGACACAATGTTTACGCAGTGTTTACTCGTTCCCCCACCAGAACGAGATGTGACACAAGGTCGTTTTAAAGTGGGGACCCGAGCGCGTACATTCGGGCAAGGGACAAAAATTCCCCACAGCCCCAGCAACCGTTGGTTGCGCTGGCCTCGGTGCTAGCACTGATCCCTCCCTTTGGTGCAAATTCAATTATACATTCGTTGCTGTTTAATTTGATTTTTCATTCAGTTACTATTGTTTTGCAGATATACATGAATAAAACAGCACGAATTTATCGGAAAAATCTTCATTTATTCGCTAGTATGTTTTGGAAATTGCTATAATCTAGAATCTAGAATTATAAAAGACAGTCTAATACACGTCTAAGAGGCGATTCCGTTGACAGTTCTAATATCGGTCTTCAGAATTACCATCGAAGGTGAAATACCATTGGTTTCTAATAATACAAAATATTAAATTTATTAGAAGGAAAATGTTCGCTTTTATTAAACATATTTTCATACTATTTCACGATTCAATTGAATATAAAGCAGGCCATATATTTATACGCAGTGTTTCATAAAACTTATCTCAAACGATTCTTAATAATATGATAATAAATATTAAAGGCGAAAAGCACGTTGAATACATGCAGTACACGTGCATGCACGCGCAAAAAAAATGTTTTCCGATACAACCAAGCACAATTTCAATGTATTGACTTTTATTAAGATTTTGATAAGCTGGTTGTGTCGAGAACTTTTCAGCAGCTCCTCGTATATAAAATTGTTCTGTGGAAGAGTATTGGAAGATTTCCAGCTAGAACAAGATTTTACCTTGTATATGCGGTTTGTCTCATTTTTCGTATTTTGTCGTGAAAACATTTACTTTCAAACACCCACCTGTCACTGACATTTGAGATGTCACTGAACGGAGGCATTGCAATTCTACAATGTTTTCGACAATAAATTTTCACTAAAGAACATTGACGTTAGCATAATGAAATTGGTTTTAACTTTTCCTTTTATCACTGGCAAAATGATTAGATAACTTGTAAATATGAAATGAAAATATTCTTGTAAAATGTATGAAAATATAGGTGTAGAAATCTAAGAAGTTTCGAGTTGTAAAATCGTAATATATTTTGTATAAATCTGAAAAGAAAAAAAAAAACTACAGTCACTACATAGAAATCTTGTATTGACTTGCGATTAAAACTGTAATTATATCGGGAAGACACAGCAGGATTTCAAAGTTGTAGATAATATATTATTTAGTAAAATGATTACGGATAAGCGAAATATTTGGCAATAAATTTGTGAATATTGTGGTTTGCTTTAAATAGATTTTTGTTTCGAAAACCTGTCAGTTACTACAAAAAAAAAATAATATATATATATATATATATATATATATATATATATATATATATATAATATATATATATATATATATATATATATATATATATATATATATATATATATATATATATATATATATATATATATATATATATATATAGTTGTATATTTAGGCAGCAATCCTTCCTTTATGCATGTTTCATTAAAACGACAGACAAGGTACTACAGTTAAGCACAGTATTTACATTAGTCGGACTATTGTCCTCATCTTTGTCGCCATATTTGTCACTGGATCTAACCAACGCCTTTATCCACTGTGCCATGTGTCCTTGAGGATCCAGTGACAGACCCAAAGAAGGTGAGTTCAATTCCTGGTTAAGGCAGTGGAGAACTTTCAGAGGGAAAATTAGCAGGAGATAACTGAAAACTGACATCCATCAAACATGGCACGTGGAACTAGAACAGTCTACCCCAGTGATCGAAATAAAGGGTTCAGTTCGAAATTCCTACCACCTGAAGAAGGCCGGAGCGTACAACGGCCGAAACGTTGTGACAAATATGGCGACAAAGATGAGGACAATAGTCCGACTAATGTAAATACCGTACATAATACCTCATCTCAGAAATATAGACAGACTACAGTTAAGCTTTTGATTTAATTTTTCTAGTGTTCTGACAAGAGCTTTCGTTTCTGGACAAAGGGTGTGTAAGAACTGTCCGAATGTTTTATATTTCCGAGCGCTTTCGGCTTTACCTTTAGCCATTATCAAGGATTATTCGATTTTCAGCTTAGTTGAGTGTGTGCGTTCTGTGTATGTATCAGTGTGTGGTAGGGATGTTATTAATTTCCGAATACTGTTAGCACATTGTGGCTTTGTTCGTAGTTAATATTGTTAATATATATATATATATATGTGTGTGTGTGTGTGTGTGTGTGTGTGTGTGTGTGTGTGTGTGTCTAAATTAAGTGTAAAGTTAATATATTTTATTATAACCTTTATATCTTGTTTCATCTCAAAATAGTTTCAAATTAGATTTGAAGACTTAGACTTTAATTAAAATTATTCACAATATGAAAAAATATTAATACGAGTAATATTTTTTTTTGTTTATTGATTTTATAGTCAGGTTATATTTAATTCCTAGTTGATTTTGTTGAGAAATTTAAACGCTCAAATTACTATCAAAAGTTAACGGAAAAATGAAAATTAAAAAAAAAAATATTAATCTGTGTTTTTTTCCAAATTAGCCGCTATATGCCCTGATACAGTAATTCGCTTATTTTCCCTTTTCACCACTTATTTCTTACAACTTTACTACTCTCTATATCGTTTTCGGTGAGATGACCTATTAATAGGTCAATGTCTGGTCCTTACCCCACTTTCTCACTATTAAGTATTGTAATAAAAATAAATTTGAAATCATTCCATTCTCTCCCTTCCCTCTCTATTTTCGACCATGTCTGTCTCACTCTCTCTCATCAATTTCTATATCACCTTACATCAACTTAATACTACCCCTCAAAAGAGTAAAAAATAAATGTAAATTTAAATTCATTTTTTCACCCTTGGAAGTGTGGTCTGCTGAGCCAGGGAAAATGAAATTCCCTGGGGAAATAAATTATAAACAATGGACACTTAAATTTGTCTGTTTTCATTAAATTAATCGCTCTGATTTAACATTGAGCTCTCTAGATTTCATCCTCATTGGGATTATACATACTGTTTACTAAGATTTTCATTATTGAAATATATATATATATATATATATATATATATATATATATATATATATATATATATATATCAAGTCTGGCTCTCTTACTATATTTTGACTCTTGACAAAATTCAGGGTCTATTATCGATCCGTGACCTGGCTTTCCTGTGACTTTTTTCATAGTATTCCTCATTGGTATTTCCACCACATGATTTTACGCGTACTACTGGTTTGCAATTAGGTCTCATTGTTTTGCTGTTCAAGTAGATAGATGTACCCGTAAGTTCTACCCTAACTTTTCTCGCGTGTGAAATTCTCTTCCGTTTTTTTTTTTATCTATGCCACCTACGATCATATAAAAATTTATATGCAATATTAATAGCCATCTGCTGCCATACTCAGATCTGTACTTTTATTGTCCTGTCATCTCACTAACATGTTGTCATTTTCTTTTACTCTAAGTAAACCCTTGCTTCTTAGTGGTATTATCTCTTTGCTTGAGGCAAAAGCATTAAGAAGGATATATGTTCATTAAAATATAAAAAAAATATGTTCCTTATATAATGTCGAAATTACGCAGAATAAAATGAATATGCATCAATATACTAATTTTCTTTATTTCTTTAATAAGGACACTAAGAAACTTGTCCGTAATTACAAGAAGATCCTATTAAAAATATGTAGACAAAATCTGTCTAAATCATTTAATAAGATATGTTTTTTCAATCTATCCTCTCTCTCTCTCTCTCTCTATATATATATATATATATATATATATATATATATATATATATATATATATATATATTTTGCAGGTCTGATGAATTAGCTCGTGATTAAGATTCCAATGTAATAAATTATAACAATGGAATATTAGTGTTTGAGCCTTTTATATTATATTCTTCCTCTGTCTTTGACATAGAGCTCTACCCCTGGATTTTATCCTCTTGGATCTATATATATATATATATATATATATATATATATATATATATATATATATATATATATATATATATATATATATATATATATATATATATATATGTTGAACACTAATATTATATATATATATATATATATATATATATATATATATACAGAAATATATACAAAGGGAAGCTGAAAATCTCTCGGGTTGATTTCACTTCGCACAATCTAAATGAAATGGACAGATATAAAATATTTCTAAATCCTTTCTTGTTCGAGCCGAAAGCTTTCACCGTCTTGCCTTTTCATATACGGTAATGTTTATATAAGATTTGACTTCTATTAATTCAAGGACAGAGACTCTATAGAAATCTAATGCAAATAAAGGGAAAAATATAGCCCATTTAATCGCAAGCATTCATTCGTGTATGACAGGTGTGCACAATGAGCTAATAATGGTAAACCTCAATGGATTACTTGGTCATCCCCTCTATTTTCAATTCCAACACAGTCACTTGATTTTTTGTCCACCTAAACAGAAGAAGTTTCCTGTACATTGTTATAAAACTACGTAACAACTTAGAAAAGAGAAAGCATTCCTCTTTTAGGCAACTCACATACGTTTTCTCATATCACCGTGTTGGTTGTGTATTTGCCATTGAGGCATGTGGTACATGTTCAATCTCATAAAGTCCTAGTTTTTCTAATGTTGAACTTCAAAGCATAAAGGCAGGTCTTGAAAGTTTGACGGAACAAAATCTTTATTCTTCTCATACCTCTATGCTCGTTTTGACTTTGCACCTAATTAATCTCACCTTACTCACAAATATTTCAATTTATATTGTCTAATTAACAAAGAACATTTCGAAAAGTCGTTTAGCCCACATTGATTATCTCGTGTAGCGCTTGATGTGACTTTATACAACAAGGTAACTGATGATAGGGACTTTAGTGCAGGAACGTGATCTGGCAATCTCTAGCAATATGATCAGTAGTGAGATATTGCTGACTGAGATGATATACTAAAGGAACGTAACGTTCATCTTGACAAAAAACTTGTCTATCCTTTATCTCTTATGTAGACTTTTTTTTCGGTTAAGCATCGAATCAGCCAGGTACACTATACTTCAGCTCACTTTGGAAATCAAATAATAATCTATACATCAATCGGAAACTATTTTTGTGAAGCGTATTTATAAGAGTTATACGAGTAGGCTTAGTTGCCACAGATACACATACATACATACACATACACATACACACACCTCCCTCATTCACTCACTCTCTTTCTCTCTCCTTCTCACTCTATCATTTACTCTCACGCACACACACAAACACATTCTCACTCATTTATTCACTCTCGCTCACATACACGCACACACACACACCTCACTCATTCACTCAATCACTCACGCTCTCTCTCTCTCTCTCACACGCACTCATTCACTCTCAAGCAAACACATACTCTCTCCCTTTCTCTCTCTCTCGCACACGCATATACACACCACAGTCATTCACTCAATCGCTCTCTCTCACACACTCACTCACTTATTCACTCTCATGCACACAAACACCCACTCACTCACTCATTCTTCCCCTCTCTCTTTCTCTGTCACATACGCTCACACAATCGCACTCTCATTCACTGACACACACATACACAGATTATGCTATTTCTTTTAATATATTTACAGATACATTCATTATGTCGTATTTTTTTTTCATACAGATATTTATCTAAAGTGTGTTCCAATAACTTGGACCGATTTTAAATTGAATTTAAGTTTAAAATCGGTCCAAGAACATCCTTTATATATATATATGTGTGTGTGTGTGTGTGCTTATGTGTATGCATATATCCCCCTTATTAAATATACCCATGCATATACATACTCACACACACACACACGTATGTAGTTATATGTTTGTATGAAAAAAATCCGACTTAAATGTATCTGCAAAGATATTATTTAAAATATTATTTATGTGACAATCTTTCATACGAAGAATAATGATAATTTTTTTTCGTAAGTTTTCTTTTTATAGAATTTGTAAACTACTTTGACGATAAACGTTGTGATTCTATTACCTGAGACCATAATTTCTTTTGGAAATTTTCGGAGAAGGAATTGATTACATTATTTAAATGCTGACTATTATCCTCGTCATTTCTATTTTGTTATCACGATGTATCGATTGTCGTGACCTCCGCCTTCATCTCGTCCAATTCTTATTTTCAGTCTGGCTCAATTATTCCTCGACCATGTTTTAACAAAGTCCAAGTACACACTGCCCGGCGCAGGGATTAAACTGACAATTACTTAGGTCATCAGATTCGCGTAATAAAACTGTAATCCACTAATAATGTTACCGATTTAATAGCGCTAAACATCGGGCTAGCGTATCTGTCTACAAATTTTGGAACCCTTAAGCATTTACGAAGATAACAACTGGACAAAAAACTCTCTAGACATGGGCAGTGGAAAGAGAGAAAAAAACATCTACTCCTCACCCCTTAGATTAAATAAGGTGCTCAGTTCGATATTCCATGTAGGTTATCTAGATTGACATACAACGGCCGAATTGTTGCAAACATAGTTTGCCTTAAAAAAATTGAAAGTTCAGTAAGCGTCAGTTTATCGTTTATATTCAGTTACATGTTTAAAATGAACGTTGGTTTAAGCAGTATGACTATGGATACCATTTATAGTCACATAATAACATTAATTTATAAATTAAAGGCATTTTAAGACATGATTATCTCAATTGATGCAAATTTTATTGTTTGTTATCTTAATATAAATTATGAGTATTTTAAGCTTGCTTTTACTTAAATATGATGAAACTTAACATAGAAAAGATGGATTTGTGCTCTGTATTAACTGATAGTGCTTTGTTTCATCAAATGACAAGACGATTTTGTAATGACAATTAAAATTTTAAAATCTCGCTGTAAGGAGCAACTTGAATATTGTTTCAGAAATACTTTTAGACTACTAGTTTTGTGTAATTGTCTTAAGTAAAAAAAAAATATGTGTAAATTATTTAGTTCTTTTGTTATGAAATGTTATTATGTGTGTTCATAAATTTTGTTTTTATTAAGTGGTGGTATTAATATCAGCATATGTGTCGGTCGGTCGGTCGGTCGTAGCGACTTTTTAGGTTTGATTTTGTCAATTTGGATGATGAGACGAGTTATTTGCAAAGTTAAACATATCATTTGACGAGTCCATGTTAAAGATGTAAAGTAGTAATGTTTTTCAACAAAGCAGTTTCTCTATCGATGTAGACAAGTTCTGCAATAATTTCGATGACGCCTCACCATTTCCAATGATATTTTCGATTATTTGAACATTTTCGTCTATTTTTATGTGCATTAGAAATCACAATTCTCCACATTATCGATATCATTTCAATCTTTACGTAAACTCTTTTGCCAATCAAACACTCACAGTGCTCGTACATTCATTTGGCACACGAAAAAATTCAGTAGATGTTATTTTCCCTTTCACCAATATTTTAAAATGAAAATTTGCTCGCTCTGTTCATTTTATGGACTTCCCAAAAACTTTTATGTCAAATGACGCATAACTGCGAACAAAACGCTATAGCGGATTGAAACATTTAGGAGTTGTTAGTGTTTTCCCATTGGTCAATGTAGACTACGTTGTTGACGCATGCGCTCTGTGGTTCGATTACTTAAATTTTATAATTCTTATATAGATTAAGAGATGAGAAGAGTTTGTAAAACGGAAACAATTATGCTAGACACTGAAAATAGATGAAAAGAATTGAGGGTTTTTAAATAATTGGCTAAAATGTGCCATTAATATCTGGCATACATCATATAAAACAATATATGCGGCTATTTGAATAGCCAACTACACAGATGCGTTCCAACTACTTGTCTTCAACTACCTATATACATAAAACAATAGTCCTGCATACAGCAGTATAAAAGGAAACAATGACTAATTCTTAATCATTATTATACAACATTTCTACACACACACAGTGTGCGATGGATAAATTGTCTTGTAAATTACGCAAAAATGAAAATAACACTGACATCTCATTTTAATAAATATATTTATTAAAATCAAACAAAATATCTTCAAATACTAAATTTATTCAATAAAATCGCTAAGGCTTTAACTACGGACTCCATACGATTTCGGAATCTCCTGCAACTCTTCTGTATAGCCTCCTTGTTTAATTTGGTGAATGCTACCATAATCCATACATTCAGTTCAACGTTGAAATTACAAGGAATTTTGTTGGTCTCTCGTTCAACTGTTCCCCATATATAATAACCAAGCGATTTGTAGTATGGGGGTGATGTGGCCGCAGAAATTGTTTGACAGCCATAAATGTGTTCTACTTGTGTGGCATGGTGCAGAGTCATGTTGCCAGACATAGGTTCTTCCAGCAGCCACTTTCTTGAAACACGGCAGCATTACCTCCTCAAGGCACTTGATGGAGGTATCCGTGGTGAGGCTTCGGCCCTCATCAAAAATTTCGGGAGTTCTTTTCTTATCAGAACAATAAGAGTGAGTTTTCCGAACTGCCGTACCTTCGTAATCACCATTAGACTCATTCAACTCTTTCTAAATCCTCTGCAGTTTCCTCAAGTTTTTACCCAAACACTGAAATGTTCGTAACTTCCTATGCAAATGCCAAGCAGTACAGCATACCGTTTCCAAATAACTGGCGGAGTGAATTGCGTCATGGTGCTTATTTTCTTACAGACATTGCACAATTGAACCTACTATACTATTTAGGCGACAAAATCAAAAACAAACAACGCGCATGCGCGAAATTAAAATATAAAATCGTAAAAAAGACGTAAAAATACTAAAGCGTAATTTTCACAAATATTCGAGAACTCCATTACAGATTCGAAAATTTAGCAAATCTGTCTTTATGTTACATCTTTTGTCGTAACTAAATTTTGATTAGCTGACTTGGGGGCACTGACTGATAATTATGTATGATAGTAGTTCAACGCAATCTTCTGACCATGCAAATTGTGTTTTTAGTTCGATGTGGCACCATGCATCCAGGCAGAGAAAGAAAGGAAAAAAGGGAAAAGGAAAGAAAAGGAGAAAGGAAGGAAAAAGTAATGCGAGACGGATCATAGGCGAACACACACACACGGCTTAAGAGGCAATAAAAAAAAAAAGTTATTTTGGATAAGTGGCAAATGACGAAAAGAGGTGATTACAATGACAATGAGATTTATATCAAAACACAGAGTGGGTAAGGGAAAAATTATCTAAACTATTGGTACGAGAAGGCATCTTACTATCAAAACACAGGCCACCGGCGAGCAATCATTGACCGATTTTCCTACTGGCCGCGCGAATGGAATTGTGTTATCAAGAAATGTTCGCCAAAGAAAGTCCACTTGAAAACGTTAGATTTTGATAATTGACAAAACACAGGTGTAGCTTGGAGCCTTAGCTGGATATGGAAAATTAAAATCCCACACAAGCCGTTTCGCTAGTTAAGCTCTTTTCGACAAAACAAACTTTTGCCCTGCGATAATAAAATTTTGTTATCAGACACATGAACCGAAGGAAAATGAATGGAATAAGAAATGTTTTTATTTCTGCCTCGGAGACGTCAGACTGACTGAAAACTTGGAGAAAATTCTTTTCTGAGACCATGTCGGAAAAACCAGCCGTCTGATGAATTAGCGATAAACTGCTTGACAAACGCCACGTGTTGAACAAAGAGTTGTCATATTATCCGTTCATGATAACGGCGATTTAATTAAAAAAAAAGAAAAGAGATTTTTTTTTTTAGTTAAGCAGGGTATTTTTTTTCCAAAACAAAGCCGCGGGTTGTTCACGCCCGACTAAGAGGTCATTGGTCAAGTGGTGATCACATGACGCACGAAGGAGGAGGAAAGATACCCGACCAAGACCTCATTGGCCGAGAGTGATCACGTGACGCACGAAGAAGACTGTCGACGCCCCCATTCAGAGTATAAGTATGAGATGCCGCTACGAAGAAGTGGGGAGGGCAGTTCACGCCCCTCAGAAGCATGGTGAGAAAGTGGGAGTGAAAAAAAAAAGGTTACCAAAAATGGAAAAGAGTGGAAAATCCCTAACCAGAAATAAAAGAGGTGGATATGTATTTAGAATTATCGAGGAACTCCCCGACGCCAACAGACCCAACCCGGTTTTTGACGGCGTCAATAAAAACGAGGCCCCAACAGGCAGAAATCAGTTCAGTCCCGGACGGCAGAGATGAGTGCCCAGTAGATCAGACCCTGGCGGGCAGAAGAAAAGTTCGAGCCCTGACGGCTGAGATGAGTGTCCAGTAGTAGTTCAGACCCTGGCGGGCAGAAGAGAGTTAGTTCAGACCCTGGCGGACAGAAGAGAGTTAGTTCGGACCCTGACGGGCAGAAGACAGTTCGTTCGGCCCTGGCGGCAGAGATGATAGACCAAGATAGCTGATCAAGATTCACGCAAAATTTTGGACTCCTCTTCAACCAAGAACAATTATTTTGAAGAGCGACTTAGAACCAGACCACAGAAATAAGTTTTTCGACTTTCGTCCAAAGACACACCGAAACACAAATTTCTTAGAGAGCAAACAACTTGAAGCGTTAAAACTTGCCTAGCGAAAACGACGTGTCACAATCCACAGAACGGGTCGGGAGATAGATGCAGTCCTATGTATCGAACAACTAGACATAAAAAGTTTGTTACCTTTTTCTTTGATACTTTGAACTTTTGAGTTTTCATTTTATTTTCTTTTATGCATATTTGTGTGTTATCACCCCCGTTGAACTCAATTTGCATTACGGCCCCAACCCCTGTTTGATCTCGTCTGTCTAAGATCAATTCACAACGTGAGTAGGCAGACTGGAGATCAGTGCAGTTACCTTGGTAACCAGGCGTTGGAAGCGAGTTGGGAACGGCGAGGCTGATATCAAATCTAACCAGATTCCCACCCGAATCACCAAAAGTTTAGAACGTCACATTTGGGTGCCGCGACCGATACCAAGCCAGTTGGTCGTCACAGTACGAGACAATACGACTGACGCGACAGGCGAACGTCACGTTTGGAGCAGCGACACCCGGACGGAGCAGCGAGGAGCGAACAGCTGGCGCCGCGGCGAAGACGTCTGGTTGGTGCTGTTTAGGGACGTCACAACTGGTGTCGTGGCCGGGATAGGACCCTGGAACGGCCACGTCACAACTGGCGCCGTGGTAGATCAGGATAGAACTTCACAGTTGGCGCTGCGACCGGGGGACGACGTCACACGACTCGTCAGTGCTTTATTATATTATTCTGAAGGTTATTCGATGAGCGGTAACGGTTACGTTTCAAATTATTCTAAGAGGTTTATAAGTAGAGACAATTGGGGATACAAATGTGATTATTTGTTAACTTTTTACTCATTATTTATTATATGTTACTTAATTATTTTTTGTTGATTATTATTATTACATTTACTCATTCGTAGTTTGTTAATTTGTTCATTTATTTATTGAGGTTTTTTATTTATTTTGTTCTATTTTGTGGGGGGTTATCTTATTTATTTCTTTAAAATTTTTGGCTTTGCATGTTTCATTTTTGGGGTTGTATATAGTGCATATATTTGCATTTTCCATGGTGATAATTTACGAAGTATTCATTTTTGGCTTTCAATTTTGAAGTAACGTACACTAAAAATCCATTTTGTGTCTGCATTTTGAGATGAGTTCTGTTCTGATTTTTGTGTTGGTCTTGGAATGTGTTTATTATTGTAGATAGATTTTTTTTTAAATTTATTTTCGTAACCAGATGCTGATTTACATGTTTTCTATGATATTTTTGGTGTAATTAGGTTTTAATTTTCTATATATTTTTAAAAAGAATTGTACTATTCGCGTATTTAGTATATGTAAATGAAGTTTTGTGTGTACAGTTTCTCTTTTTCCAGGATTTTTCAGTTACTCCCATGTATATTTTCTTCGTTATCTTCTGATTATACAGTGGCTTGGTATATCACATTGTTCTTGCAAGCAATTGACATTTAAGATATAATCTTTTTTGTTCAGCATTTACAGAATGGCTTGCTTTGTCCACGTGGTTTGTTGGTTGTTTTTCTCTTGTGATTTTTATTATACGTGTCATGTCATTGCAACTGTAGATGTCATCACACTAAAAGACCGCAAGGAAAACTTCTAAAGAAACACAACATGCAAACTCAGAAATTCCATCAGTCTTGATCAAGTATTCATTCTGATATCGCTAATTCTAAAAAGCTTGAAAAAAAAACAGATCCTTATTAGATTTTGCATTATGCTTACTTTAATCATATTCATAAGTACCGAATCTTGCCATGGTGAACTATTCAAGAGTGCACATAAAACACTCAAATATACACTCAGTGTAACGTTCATGAAACAATCTGGTAGAAAGTTCTTGGGAATCGAACTCACTTGCAGGGATTAGTGACATTAATTTGCAATCCATCGCACTTTGTCATGAATATTTTGGATGTATATATAACATGCGATCCAAAATTTCAAAATATTTACTGTGTAAAAACTGCCTCCTCAATTTAAGCATTAATTAGAGAAAATGATTTTTTTAAAATTTATTGTCTGAATGATTTCAAGAGTTAGGTATATCTTCTGGGTAACGTATCACATGAACCGATCGATCACTCGAAATACATTCTTTGAAATTCCATGAAACATCATGGATCATTGGTTAATATGCAAGCACAATGTATAACACACATGCAATTCTTCATAACTTCTTTATGTAGAAAAACATTCATTTTTTACGGCATAACAAATATCAACGAGAACCTATCATTCTATCACGCAAAGCAATGTTTTGTAATCTCATTTCCCTGGTTGATAGTTTGAAAAATGAAATTTTGCTTCAGAAAAAATGACCACTAGAAGATAATGCGTTTTATGGAGACAATATTAAATATTAATGCCTATGCACTACACGCAAAACGTTTGGGACCAAAATAAAAATTAAATATAAATAAATTTAAAATAAAAACACGTTAAAATGGGATAGTTTTGTATTTATTCAAAATAAAAGATAAAAGTCCACTAATTATAGCGTATTTGCTTGTATTTGTCAGTCTATCTCCAGGCTTCATTTACTACAAACAATTTCAATTTTGGATTTTTGCTAAATTATGAATATTTTGCATATTATATTTTGTTTTCACTATTAACCCATCAGTAAATGTTAATAGAGGCTCTAAATGTTAACTCAGTACTGACAATTATTGTCGACAAAACATTTTTAGCTGACTCTGTTTGAAGAGAAAAAGTTTACGCCATAGTTTTTGTTAATTTAATTTTTTAATTTTCAAGTACTTGACACAAAATGGCAAAATCAAAGAAGTTAAGCGTTGAGGTGAGGGCAAACGTTGAAATTATATTCAAAGAAGAATACTCTCAAAGAAAATATCCAAAGAAGTTGAAGTTCTACACAAGGGACGTGATATTCGTTACAAAAAGCAGTTAGAAAATGGCACAAATATTCACAGAAGGCATTGAGAGACAAAAGTGACAAAATGCTGAAGATAAACAATTGATCAATGAGAGAAAAGGAAATACAAGGAAAATTGTTCCAGAGTTAACAGTTGTACTTAATTGCTCTTGACAGCAACCAGTGTCGTTCTCACCTTTGAAAGGGCGACTTAGATCAACAGATCTCAGTTGGGGTGTGGGGATTTCGTAACTATCAAAGAAAATCTGTTAAGAATGCTGAACAAGCAGATAAGACTGTTATGAGCAAAAAACATAAGAACTGGAGATTGAAAAAGTGGTAAAATTTATTGAGGACAGATGAGTCCAAGTTTGAACTTTTTGGTAGTAAGAGGAGAGTGTATATGAGAAGAAATCCAGGAGAAAACCAGAATGATGAATGTGTGGTTCCAAGAATTAAGAATGGTGGTGAGTTTGTCATGGTGTAGGGTGTCTGTGGGGAGATATCTGTATATTTAATTTACATCGAAAGGAATCATGAGAAAAGAAAAATATCATTCGCTTTTGCAAAGACCTGATACACCGTCTAGTTTACGCATAATTGGAAAACAAAATACCTTTCAAAAAAATAGGGACACAAAATACTCTTCAACATTATGTCAAAATTTTGGAAATTATGGCTTGTCTGCCTCCATCTGCTGACTAATTTCCCATTGAATTAATATGGGAATAATTGAATAGAAGATTTCGAGGAGAATACCTAAAGAGTGAGAGTGAGCTTTTACAGCTCTTGACGAATGCTTGGGAATGTCTGCCATCTACTTTTTTCAAAAACTGTTCGGAAGGATGCCAATATTTGTAAAACAGTGTACATACAAAATTTCACTTCAATCCAACTGCTGACTTGGATAGCTAATTGCAGGCAGTCATAAAATTTAATCGCAAAATCATTTCTTTGAACATAAAAAGAATATCATAGTAACGACGGTTGATAATTTGAAGATTATCAAGTATTGCGTCATGAAATCTTTGTAACTTTTTAATTGTCTTGCTTAGAGATCAATGTCAGTTTGTCTCAAGAGAGAATAAATTTTGAATTAAACGACTACACTAAAAATTTAGGAGCTCAGAAATACCAAAACTCGCTGTTTGTCAATGTGATTTGATATAAAGAATTTGATAAACTTACTTCATTACACACACACACACACACACACACACACACACACACACACACACACATGTAAAAATGGATATATTCTAATTCGCAAAAATATTTATAAACGTTTCGATAAGCGAAAAACACAGAAAAATCACAAAAAAGACCAGACAAGTAAAGGAATTAAGTAAAAGATGGAAATCATAAGAAGAAATTAAGTGACAAAATGAGCGACAAATGACGGAAAAGGATTGAAAAAAGAATAAACGAAAGTAAAGTTTAAAAGAAGATGAGAAAGGAAAGAAAATAATATGGAGAAGAGTAAATAAAAACAGAAGAACTAGAAATAAGAGAAAGAACGAAAAAATATATAAAGAATAAATATTAAGGAAACAAATCAACAAGAAGGAAGTGGAATGAATAATGAAATTAGGAAAAGAAATATGAGATCGAAAGACAGTACCAAAAAAGTGATGACATAAGAAAGGAGACGCATAAACGAAACTAAGAAACAGGAAAAAAAAATAATGACGGACAGCAAGAAGAAGCTATCATCATTTGTTTTTATTTTAATCTTTCTCTTGATTGATTTCAAGGAATGTCAGTGGCGCTGAATGTTATGTATATCTTAATATCTCACTTATTTCCTATTTTGTCTTCAGTGGAATTTAATATATTCGTTGACTGTGAAACACTTTCTAAACATCTTTAGCACATATTGGCCAAATTAGAAACATGCCATTCGCAGAGAAAGCCTTCAGGGACACTCCAGGCAATATCAGTCGATAACAACTTGAACAATGCCTAGTCATGTACGAGGCTAGAATAGTAATGTCATAATAAGATTGTTTTGCATGTACTAAAATTGTAGGCATCTGGAATACTCGGATATTTTATATACTGACATGCCAAATGTCATGGGATTGCAATATGTAACGGTAATGATAGCTATCGCCACCTAGACATGAATTTATGAAAATACGCAGGCCTATATCCGTTGTGCTGTGACATCCGTCATGTCAGTATAAACATCGCCTCTGTTGCACATGGTAGGCCGGTGTGAAGTATCGGACTTCAAACGAGGAATGACAGTAGGTGTCAGACTGATCACATTATGGAGACATTTGATACCCCTCTATGTACAGTGTCACGTGTGTACCAGGAATACACGACGGCTGACCACGAGTCCTTAATGATCCTGACCAGATGCATCTGCTTAATGTTGTGTGCGATAACAGTCAAGAGACGCTAGCTTAAATCACATCCACCTTCCATATAGAAGGTATCAGAGTCATATTCAGCAGGTCAGTTTATTGTTCTTTAGCTACCATGGAACATGGGTTTCAAAGATCCACCAGAGTGTCCCTGTCGACACCAGAATACCGTAGAGATCACATCACCTGATTTTCTCGCGTCACTTATTGGACCCTCGAGAACGGGAAATATGGGGCGTGATTCAATCAGTCTCATTACCAGAAGTTTCAAATGTGTGCAGATCCTACGAGGCTATAGATTCTAGTCTTCAAATTTACTTAGAAATTTACTTCGCGATATTTTGAGAAGTTCGGTATTGTTCTCTCTTTAGTTTGACAATAGAGGTACATTATGTATAATTATTACTTTTTTCCTTGTTCATTCGCGTCTCCGTCAAAAACTGCGTCATGTCAGTAACTAGAAATTTTCCTTAATAAAATGACAATGTAACAGCGTGGATATGGCTTTATGCAATGTGAACGTCCTGATAACTACGTTTAAATCTTTTTGATAACAATACTTGACTTTGTGGTGTTATATATATATATATTAATTACTTTCTTTCCTTTGGTTTACTTCCTTTGTTTTGTTTTCCCAATCAAAATATTGCATCGTGTAATCTTCTTCGGATTTAATTTGTTTGGGTGATTGTATTAAATGTCCAAATGAATTTGTCTACTCGAAAGTAAATGCGTAAACTTGCTGGACAGACTGAACTAGCAGCACTCAGATCACCCACTTTCACCCAAGCTTTGACCCGTAAGAAATCCGCGGGGTGACGATCAAAGTGCTACAGACACTAAATTCTCCTCTGTTTTAGTCGCTTTTCTATAAATAAAACAAAGGAGGCGATGGAATCAAGTGTGTCTAAAAATTACACGAGTAATTCGATCGCTTCTGCATTCCAAGATGACCAACAGAGACACATGGTCAGCCAAGTGTAAATGATTTGTGTAACCGAGCAGAATTTATTTGATGCCAGACCAACATGTCTCTGGCCAGTTAAGCGCAGAAAGTCTGTGAACCATGCCCGTTAATACTCATATGCAGGATGTCTCGTGGTATTCGATGTTGTAGTTTTATTTTTCTAATACGCTGTCTGTGTTGGAGCGACAATTGCAGGCTGTTAGATCTGGGGAGGTGGCACCTGGCTGGCTGACGATGGTCAATCTATTTTTCTATTCGAGATGACGGAAAATTTTGACCGCAATCAAAACAACATCTAGTGGTAGCGATTGATTTATAATATCCCCCCTTTTGTTTTGTTGCGGTTGTTCGAGATTTTTGGCCATTGCAAACAGACGGTACTGCAATCGAGTTACAAAACGAAAATTTCAAATTGAACTTTATAAAGCAAGCGGTCGCTCCAAATACCATTCGTAATTTTATTTAGCGCTTTTATGACAGCTCACGTTATAAATATGAGATTCATTTTAGAGGACACGATAGAGTAATGGATTTCAGCTCGAAGAGCCGAGTTCGATTCCCAGTTAAGTTCACTGCATTCACTTACCTTGTGAAATGTATGAAACCACCTCGTTAGATATAGATAAATAGATATGGGTAATAACAAGTCCCTTTAACCTCGCTTGGCAACCATTTTGAATTCAAACCACCTTCTCCCTTGTAGGTTTTAATATTTTAATTTCTGAAAGTATGAACGGAATAACCTCAACATCACTGTTGCAAAAGGAAGTGGTAAGATATTGCACACTTTGGCACCATGAACCACAATTGTGAGGGGAGTGGTGACCACAGCGTCGCAAAATGCGATAACTCAATAAATGATGATATTCTTTTTAACATGAAGCTTGTATTTCGTGGGTAGATGTTTTCTTTATTTTTAACAGTGAAATGAAATTCAACAAGTCTTGCTGAAGAAATTAAGTCACTCGATTGCTATACGAGTTATTCAATATTTCAGAGAAATCATTTTAAACAGTCTTACCAATTAGGCAAAAACAGCTATCAGGATAAAGCAAGATTCAATTAGAATAAATGAGCCTTGCTTTATCCTTTCTATAAAGAAATGCACTTTTTTCACTTTCTGAAAGTATATATCTGCTAGCGTCATTTTATTCTCAATAATTAAACAAAGTAATTCTTATGTAATTAACAGACTGTTTCAACAAAATTTAATCCTTGTTATTAAAAATGTTATATCTTGTGGGTATATGTGAATTTTTATCTGTACATATAGGAATACATATATAGATTTATTCTTTTAATTACCTCATTTATGGGAGATGAATTTCATTTAAAATATGAATAATTTTCTTACTGTTTCCGCTAACTTTCCACTTCAAAAATAGTTTGCTATATAAAAATATGCAATGTAGATTTATTTTATCGTGGAAAGTTGAAAAGATATGAACGCACACATATAATCACTTTCTTTTTTCCTCTCTTTTGCACATAAAATTTTAGATAAGACCTTCCTTTGTGGTTGCAATATTTCCCACCTGTAATAATGAATGGCTCTGAAAATAAAGTACAAACAAAATGTTTTAATGCCATTTTCATTTTCTCTCAGTCTGTCTTACTGACAGACTAAATCTAACTGAATGAGGAAATCTAAGTTTATGATAATCACTTGTTTCTACAGAAAGAGAAGCAAATAAAAATATAATATTAAAATCGTATTCTGTTTCTGCAAGTATGGCATATTCTAAGTCATCATTTCCGGTCGTTTCATTCGGTTTTAGGATCAGGGCCGGAAATGTAGAGAATATGTATTAAAAATTAGTGAAAGAAAAAAATAATAATAAATTTTATTCCCTTTGGTCTATTAGGCACAAATAGGTTCTCTCAGTGTATGTCAAAGAAATTAAGGGTCA
>CAHIKZ030001575.1:255000-287500 GCA_903632075.3 Acanthosepion pharaonis | reverse complement strand
TATAGATAGATAGATAGATGAATAGATAGATAGATTGCAAAGATTATATATATAGAGAGAGAGAGACAGACAGACAGAGAGAGAGAGGGAGAAGGATAGAATGCTTGAGGAATTAATCAGAGATGTACTCTGTAGATCTGTGGAAATGTGACTTTTCAGCATAAGCGTTTTTCACATTTATTACTTCTAAAAATATTATAACGGTCATTCGAATTTTCAGTGCCAGTCGCTGCCTATTTTTCTCTAAAAGAAACGGAGAAAGAAAGATCGGCCTTTCTTGTGATTTTTACAACCAGTCAAAGTCAATCCGCTCAATATCGAAAGCATTGTATAATGCAGAGTTGCTGGGTGATACATGACACAAAACGACCTTTTTGTGCGTCAGACGGAGGCACGTGAGCGGGTGTTAACTTTTATTGTTATTCTGTTTTGGCCAAGCAGGACAAACGGAGGCTGCGGGTAGTCAGGGAATTGAGAAAGTGTCTTTTCAACAGACAGACGAGAGGGTAATGAGGGAACGTAATGGAGACACATGAACAAATGAACTGACGACACATGGCACGAATTGTCTGAAAAATGGCGACAGGCCTGTCCGGATAAGTAGAAAACCAATCATAACAGAGACCATAGATCACGCAGAGGAGAGACTATCAAGGCGCCGTGTATTCTAGCATTCAAACACACCCTAGAACACAAATATATATATATATATATATATATATATATATATATATATATATATATATATATATATATATATATATATATATCAAGTCATACGTTTTTTATCATTTGTCTGAACCAGGAGAGTTATTCATCTAACTTCGCACTGATATAAACTGAGGGATATCTATCTATCTGTCTAACTATATATATATATATATATATATATATATATATATATATATATATATATATGTGTGTGTGTGTGTGTGTGTGTGTGATGGGGTTTTCTTTTGCTACAGTCTCTTCATATTTATCTGTTTAATTATGTCTGTCCGTTTCATTCCTTCATCTCTCTCTCTACACACACTCACGCTCCCTATATATATATATATATATATATATATATATATATATATATATATATATATATTTGTAATATATATTTGTATATTTATGCAGCAATCCTTCGTTTATGCATGTTTGATTAAAAACAACAGACAAGGTACTACGGTTATGCTTTTTATTTATTTTTTCTTGCGTTCGAACAAGAGCTTTCTTTGTTGAACAAAGAGTGTCCAAATGTTTTATAGTTCCGAGCGCTTTCGGCTATATCTTTAGTCATTATCAAGGATGATTCGATTTTTCAGCTTAATTAAGTGTGTGCATTATGTGTACGTTTTAGTGTGTTATAGAGATTTTTTTAATTTCCGAAAACGGTTAGTAAATTGTGACCTTGTTCGTAGTTAATATTGTTATGAGTTCGCTTTTTTCTTTTTTATTATTAAAGCTTCCATTATTTTCAATTTTTTTACAGGTGGAAGAAGTTATTATATTCGTGTTTTCTACTAATATGTTTCTAAGGGAGATTGGTAAGTTTGTGTGTGTGCTTAAATGGGTTCTAATAGAGCTATGATCAGATATGTGTAACGTAAGACGTCTAGATAATCATGTAGTTGTGTAACCGATGTAATTATTTATGAGCCCGGTTTGATCAGGAACGCAGTTGAAAAGGGGGCATTTGAACTCATAGATAATGTTCGTTCTTTGTAATTTTGACTTAGCTGGTGTGTTGTTATTTTTGAGGATAAAGTTAACTGTCTTATTTTTTTATAATAGATAATTAAATTGATTTTTTATTTGGATCAATTAGGGTAGTGTATTTCTTTATAATATTTCTAAGTGAAGATTCGTCTTGTTTGTACTTAATGTACTTAAGAAATAGTCTAGTAAGGTGGTTAGGGAAGTCGTTCTTTGTTTTAAATTACTAAGTTCTTTAAGGAAGAGTAGTCGAGAGGATGAATTCTGGTCTGCTCTTTTTAGGAAGATTTTTGTTACTGCTATTTTGTACCTAAGTGGGCATTCGCTTTTAAAGTTAAGTTGGCAAGAGTTTTTGCTAGTGGTTATTTTTTTTAAAATAATGAGGTAATAAAAAGGGTTATTGCTATTTTGTACGAGAACATTTAAGAATGGGAGTTTGTTTTTGACTAAGTTCATTGGTACAGTTAAGGATGGAGTTTTTCTAAAATGTGGTCTTAAGTGTATATATTTCTTTAATGTTATTTGCTAAAATAAAAATATCATCTACGTAACAGACATATATTTTAGGTTTACAGCCCTGTGTAAATATCGTATTTTCTACATGGGACATGTAATATTTGGAAAAGCATGGACCGAGTGGATTTCACATACTAACACCATTAGTTTCGGTGTAAATGCTGCCATTATGGTCATAGAATGGAACTTTGGTTGTGCATGCGTGTAGGAATTTTTTTTAGGATAGATGGTTTGACGGATGGCGGAGGGATAGAATTATTAGTATAAACAGAATTGAGGATAATGTCAATGGTTTGCTCGACGGGGATGTTTGTAAATACGTTTTCGACGTCAAATGACGCTATTATACCTTGGTTTTGTTTTAGTAGTTTTTAAAATTTGGAGGAATTCGTGGGTGGATGTGATGCTATAATTGGTATGTAGTGATGATGTCATTCAAGAATTTTGATAGCTCGTAGATAGGTGATGGGATCTGGGAAATGATTGGTTTAGCGAGTAGAGGGGTTTATGGGTTTTTATATTTCCATATAAATATCTAAGTTGGTAGTCTCCAACGATTTTTTGAATTTTCAGGGAACCGACTTCCGCGTTGTTACTAGTTTGTTGACGGAACTTTTTAAGGTCTCAGTAGGGTTTCTGTTTAGTTTGGTGAATTTAGTTTGGTTATTGCCAATATTTTGTAATTTTTTGTGGTAATCGGCTTTATGTAAAATTACGTAATATTAGCATTATCAGCTCATCTGATAACAATGTCGGTTTTGTATTTTAATTCTTTATATATATATATATATATATATATATATATATATATATATATATATATATATATGGTTAAACCTAGAGAGCCAGACAAACCTACCAAGGTGTCACCTAAGCGGATCGTCAGGGTAGGCTGAAGGTCTGATCTACTTACTGTATCGAGCACTTTATTTAGTTATCTTGTCTACTCGTAGCGGTTTTTTTTTCTTTGGGCTTTGGACTTGCATACTAGACGATTATTTTCGGCTAACGTACATGTTCTTGGTTCTTTCTTTTTTTATACCTTTTTTCCCCTTTGGTATTGGTTTGATTATTTGCAAATCAAAACACTGAAGGTTTTCCGAACGAGTATAATTTCGTATACTTATAAGATTACTACTAATAATAAATATATGTGTATGTATGTATTTATATATATATATATATATATATATATTTCAGATTTTCCTTCTTCTAGGCAGGTTGCCATTTGTTATTCATGGATTCATACCTTTCCCAAATGTATTTTCGACAAATAGAATGTAACGAGGCTCGACTGGAAAGCGAACTCTGATCTTCGATTTCTCGTTACCAGCCTCCCTACATTACACCTTCCATACATCCATAAATTTTTGAATGTAAAGTTTTAAAAATATTTACTCATTCTACAAGTTTTAACTGATCGTCAAAAACTTTCTTTTTTTTATAGAAAAACAAGAGGAAAATACGCATTTATACTAAATAAAATAAATTGCATAAATATCCGCCTGGGTACAGTCTGCATCCCACCAGGTCCTTTTTTTTTCTTGGTGCCTATTAACCTTCAATGAACATGAGACTGATCGTTCTATGTTACTTGCAGCTACGATTAATCTCTGATTAATCCTTTAGAGAAAAACTAGAGAAAATACTAAAATACTAAGAATTATTAATAAATATAATTTAAGAGCAAAAATCATTTTCTATTTCCCTAAACTTCAGTAACGGAAATAATTTTCATTATCATCACAGAATAAATTCTTGCGATTGAGACTAAAGTATTCAGTAAATATGAAGAGCATCGACTGTACTTAAACTGCTTAAGTAAGTTTACTTGTTTTGTTATCATGTGGAGCGAAAACGGAAGTAAGAGCCAAGACAGACAGTCATCAAATGAGACAAAATGCTTTCTGAATCAGAGGATTCGCGCATCCATCCAGTTAAGAAATTAATCCTCTGAAAATAAATATTTAACATTTTCAACCAACGGGTCGCGTTCACGATGACAATAAAAGAAAATGCATCATGGCCCCTTTGAAGAATATTTAAGAAAATCTTTAGACGAATAAAACTCTTAAGGAGATTGAGACGGATACATGTGATATCAGTTCACGGCTTCAAAGAGATTTCGTTACATATTTATCGTCTTCATCACCAAGCTACGTCACACTTAAACTCTTCCATACGCCACACTTTCACTTTCCTCTTCACTGTCTCCCGTGCTTATTTTTTTCTCACACATACATGGAAATACAAACAAGGAAGTCTAACACCCATACAAGATGAGAAAAATGTAGTTGTAAAAACACGAAAATAAAAAATGCTTTATATTTTTATATTCAAAAAACTTTTTCGCCTTTTTCTTTGAAGTGGGCTGATTCAACTCCACGAAAATCACTGTCACTTTCTTTACCTTTATCCAAACCATCGCTCGCCATGACTGAGTCATATTTTTTTCATTAAAAAATCAATTATTTTTCTGTTATTATTATTAACATAAGCATCAGTTAGAACAAGAATTCTGCTGTTAAAACTTTACATCACTGTTTTTTATAAAAACAATAACTTAACATTTTTGCATTTAAATAAAAGTTCGATTTACTAAAGGTGAAGATATTTTATTTTGAAAACTAAATTTCTTTTTCTCAAACTTGACAGAACTGCTCAATAATGTGCGAATAGCCAACCCTTGTATGCTCAAAATATAGGATAGAAAAAAACAATTACACCTGTGATAACATTCATATAATGAATTGGGTAAACGTTTTTATCCATTAAAAGCTTCAAAACGACGTAACATTATCGAGCAGTGTTTAGAAAACAGAGTCAATTATCCACATTTTGATTTTTATTGTTATTGCTACATGTTTGTTATTGTTATTGCTACATGTTGCTCACCAGAGTTGGTGCATAAATGCTTACAATTAGAAGAAAAAATAAGAGAGAATGAATGTATAGCTGAAATGGTTTTCGTTGAGCAGGTAATACAATTTGAACTATAATATTTAATAGTACTACGTATTTACATTTTTACAATGAAGTCTTTTTTATGCAGAGGTGTGTGTATGTGAGGGGATGTTTGTGTACATTTTGAGGATTCATTTTGTTCTTCTAAGTATTCGTAGAAAAGAGAATTTGTAAGAAAGATCTATAAAACCTTCACACAATCATATGAATATTGCAAATAAGACTATTAGCCCTGGCTGCTGTGATGAACTTTTGATGTTTTACGGCTTATATGATATATACTGGAAAGTATGTAGAGATGGTGGTATGTCGTATCTCTGTTATTTTTGCTATGAGCTGACTCCTGTTCTAGTAAGCTCTACAATAAATACCTTGCTGTTTCTTGCTTTTCAGCTTATTGGAAATCCCGTTTCGTCGTTATTGGTTTTAAGTACGCAGACGAACCGTTTAATCCTTGAAACGATAGAACTATTAGTACTTCCCTGCATTTCGGCAATATCTTACAGACTATAATCAATTAAGAATTGGTTAGGCATCTCATGTCGCACAGTCTTCTGACTTTTGCTACTTATACATAACAGTAGTAACCGAGTTGCCTGAATGGAGTAAGGTATATAATTATGTCGTGTGCTTAAGCTAGCATATCTCCGGAATTATATAATAATAATGTTTTTTTTATTATTCTTTTTATTGCCCAATGGACAATCGTAAATTAACTTTTGAATTCACACCAAATCAGCTGATTGGTTAAATGTATTTTTTCATATCATATGATATGCTCGCCATTTGAATTTTTATTGTCTCTGAATTTGTTTGCCAATTTCCAAGTAACAATCGTTTAACGACAATGAAAACCACAGATCAATAAATGATTGAATGTGTTTTATTGAATTTTAATCAAAATCTTGCGAACACGTTTCTTTTTCATGTTCAAATCTTTTATTTATCCATGAAGATTTAAAATTAAAATGTATATTTTTAAAATTTTGACCGTCGTAGAAAAAAAAAGAAGTTGATGAAATTGATGACAGAAAAGTAAACTTGTTTAATATGGGTTTATGAAACTAGCATCATACACGTATCTATCCAATAATAAAAAAAATAACATAATAACTTGAAAAGTACTTCATTGAATTATACTTCTCAATCTTTGGTTACATGCGAGGACACACATATATTATAAACACACACGCACGCACACACACACACACACACACACATATATATATATATATATATATATATATATATATATATATATATATATATATATATATGGGGGAGGGACATATTAATCAACTGACGTTCTGTTTCCGATAATGAACATCGTTAGACCATAAATATAGTAAATATTAAACAATATACACATCGAGATTGGCATCAATTTTGAATGAACAATAAAACCGATCAGCCTTTTTTTAGCGTACGTGTTGAACGAAAATTCTTCTTCATCCATTTTTCTCCTTGGAAGAGTAACATTCAAATTACTAGCCATTTGTTGAGTTCGAACATAAAATGCTGGCTCTAGTAGGAAATACGTACGCAGCTACCTAAGCCATGAATCAGGCACATACAAGCGTGCACACACACACACACACACACACACACACACACACACACACACACACACGCGCGCGCACACGCACGTGCTCGTGACAAATGCATAGAAACGCATATGTAAGTAAGGAAAGAAAAATGAATCCAATTTAAACATTAAAATATAAACAAACATTCAGTGCAAATAAAATAAACCCTACCCTCGTTTCAGCTTCTACAAACCCGGAAACAACAACAAAACACTTTTACAAGTGAAAAAAATCATAAACTTTTTCATACGACCTGAATATAATTTAAGTTCAATTTTATCGCATGTTTTGCAGAACGCAGTTTTCTTTAATAATAAAAATTGTTGGAAGATATACACAATTTGAACGAATATCGATTCTTCCCTGATGAATTACCAGCACAAAGACAAATAAGGTAAAAGAAAAAAAAGAAAAAAAAAAACGAAACAAAAAAAATCTTGTTTCATCATCCCCCGATCAGACGTAGAGTTGGCAGACGCCATCTTTCTTTTTGGGAAACATAAAAAATCCAGTAGTGGTAATGTTTTATTCAAATCTTGATACGAATAAAAAATAACATCATTAAAATAAAATTAGGTACCGGTTTGCAAACATTTGAGCTTGTGTATTGATCGATCTCTTTGATAAATTCGTTTAACTTTGTTCTTCTCAATATTCATTGATCGTACGTTCGATCCTTGCTCAGTTATATGCGAATATTCTTTTAGTGCAAACATAGCATTCTTAAAATCTATACTTTCTCATAATAAAAGAAAAAGGTAAGCAGGTCTAAATCAAAATGATTTTACACCAAATTCCCAAAGGAAAACAAAAATATTGTCTTCAAAACCTACACATTTATAATCTCAGGAAGTTTATTTACTAGCATATCAGAATGTTTGCCAAAGAAATGGAAAATGCTTTTATTTTAGCCCTTACCTAATCAATAAAAAGAACTTCAAAGACCACTAGTATATGATTTAGAAACTTACTGTAAAAGAATTTCATTAAAATAACTGTTTTCATTGAATTTATGTCTGGTGCAATTCAAATTGATTATTTCATAACGAATCAACTATAGCTTCATTAACTTCGCCAACTTTCAACACCTCAAGTGAACAAATTGGTTCTTTCAAATGTATTACTTTTATGTAGGTATGAGATACGCCATTTCAGTTTTGGATACTAATTTTTTGTTCCTTGTCATTTTAATTTGGAACATCGATTTCCTATTTTCACGGGTTTTAAGGCTGAATAAATGTAGTATGAATCACTCCACAAATATAGACGGTTAAATACAAATATCAGCCAGAGTGTAATCTACATGGTTATATAGTTAAGGATAATTAAAAAGGTGTATAAATATAAGGATAATTATATATATATATATATATATATATATATATATATATATATATATATATATATATATATATATATATATATAAAAAGACATTATGTCAAGTTCTCATTTTGCAAATTATCATAATCATATTAAATTGTTCTTCTTAGTTTCTTCAAAATAAAAATGTTTTTTGTGTACTGTTCAGGTCTCAGCTAACAAAAAAGAATGTCTCATTTTAAAGGAAACGACGTCATTAGGAACATGTCGAAAGGTCTGCAAAATATTTGTAACGATTATATATATATATATATATATATATATATATATATATTATTCCACAACATCAAAAATTACCTCATATGTGGGGATAGATCTATTTCAGCCAAAGCAAAGTACATCGTTCTTATTCAATCCCGGCAGATGGACTGTGCTCATATCGAAATCAGAAATTTAAAGTTTAACTTTGACAGCAGTTCAAAATATAGATGCAGAACCTACCTACCTACCTACCTATATATATATATATATATATATATATATATATATATATATATATATATATATATATATATATATATATATATATATATATATATATATATATATATATATGTATATATATATATATATATATATATATATATGCTTTGCTTTTAGATCTAATGGGATACAAGTTATGGTGTAATAGAGCGCTTCATAATCACAAGAGCAAGTAAAGATAATAAATTGTTATTTATTTTCACTCTACAAATATGAGGAAATACCTTTGAATCAAATCTTGGAATATATAAGTGCAGATTAAAGAGATGGCTACAATGGAATTATCGATGACTACTTCCAGGCTAGAAATTATCAACGGAAATGTAACCCAACGTCTTGAAAAGATTTTATTTATTTATCCTCCTATGGGGAAAGCAGTGCATACGAGTGAATAATATAAAAACTAGTCGCCTTAACTCTTACTTTTCGCCGAGCCACTGGTATCAGCAATTAAACCTGACCTTTGCTCTACTTAGTACAGTAGGTCAGTACGTCTTGAAGGATTTTCTACATTCAAACTAAAATTTGGTAGGATCCAAATGATTAAATTTTTTATCAAATATAATACTAATCCATTTCGAAGAAGTGGAACTTCTGAGAATATTTCCAAAATATGTTTTGCAATGTCTTTCTTTCTACTCATGGAACGTTTTATTTCCATGCATGGGTTCTGGTAGATGAATTCTGATTTTAAGTCCGAATCCTTCTTACATAAAAAGTTCTATCCATATTCTAACAGTTTACAAAATGGTGGCTTAAAATTATTTCCAGATTTACAAGTATTTTCTGACTTCTAGAGTAAGCTTTTAATAGCTGACATTTCTAGAGTAGGCTTTTATAGATGACATAATGTTAATAGCTGAAAAGCAGCGAGTAAGTTGCTGTATTTGACCAACCGTAATAAGATGATTAGGAGCTATTCTCTACCTATTTTCAAAGCCATATTAATAGCAATCTATTTCAGCTGATGTAACGTAACTACACGAATGTGTGAAATGCTTGGAAGTAACGGCATCCATAGAAAATCATTGTCAAAAGGTAATAAGAAAACATATTTTCCCAACTTTTCATTTATTGTAAATTTAATATATATAAAAAAAAGAAAAGTGGCACTAACACAGTTTGAATTACGTCTAGGGTAGTATGTATTAACTTTAACAAATATGTAAAAGAGAAATGAATCAATACATTTCTACCATATGCTCAGAGTTTGGATAAAATCTGGTTTGTGGTACTATGTAACATAAAACCATTTTCCTTTGTAGAGGGAAGAGAAGTTGTTAAATAACTTGGAGTGAATAGGGGAATACCATTTTGTAACTATCATCAAACGTCTATTCTGTGGTTGTTGAATAAACACAAATGTGTCTGAGCAGGTGTTTGCGAGAATGAATGGAAAACCACCCTAGCAGACAGGTGTAGTCAGAAAACAATAGTTTCCAGTCAATTTATATATATATATATATATATATATATATATATATATGTGTGTGTGTGTGTGTGTGTGTGTGTGTGTGTGTGTACCGGTTTCTTTTTGAATTTGTAGGTCTCATGAATTGCATTGTGATTACGATTCCAATGTAATAAATTATAACCATGGAACAGTAGTGTTTGACCATTTTTATATATATATATATATATATATATATATATATATATATATATATATATATATAAGTGAACATAGAAGTCAATACTCAGAGGCGACAGGCCTGAAGATTGCGTCTAGCGTGTAACAGCCTGTCGCTTCTGAGGTTGTCTTCAATATTTGCATATACTCTATCTCTGAGATTTATTATTTAAAACTATATTTCTTCATATATTATATGGCCTGCTATGCCTGACACTCACGGGGTCGGGTGAATGAATTCTCTTGGGCTACGATTACTTTCTCTCTGCCAAGAAATCCACCTCACCCTCAGTAACACACGTTAACAGCAGTCCAATCATCACAAAATGACTTGAGTGCATCCCATATCCAAAGATTGGCATATGATTGATTACATTATCTCTGAGAAACGTGACGCTAAAGATATCAATATTACCCGCTCTTTCCACAACACTTGCTATCTTTCAGACCATGCTCTACTACGCTGCAAAACATCCTTTCGACTCGTACACAAGAAACCTCTTGTTAGCACTACGGTTCCTAAACGAATCAACATCTCAGCCTGAATTCTGACATACTAGATTTGAGGCTGGATTCTGTTGTGATCTCAGAAGACAGTGAATCCTTTTGTAAGTCTCTCAGAGATGCCTTTTTTTTGTAGCTCCCTTGAAGTTCTAGAAATTACCATAAGGAAGCGTCAGGACTAGTTCGATGTAAATGATACTCACGTTCAACGTCTCATGAAGAAGATGCACGATTCGCACGAAATATTCTTAAACAACAAAAAATGTCCGTCAAAAAAGCGCATATATAAGCAGTGTAAGCGGGAAGTGCAAAATGCTCTCAGGAAAATGAAAGAAATCTGGTGGTGTACTAAGGCTATGGAAATCCAGGTGGCAACTGACAGAAAAGATCCGAAAGTATTCCATGAAGACTTTAAAAAGGTGTACAGCCCACGAGAATTGGAATTTCACATATTATGTTGATTGACGGTAACAAGCTCCACACAGACAAGGAAATTGTATCAAGATGGAAAGAACACTTTGAAAGTGTCCTTAATTCCATCGAAGACAACATCATTTCTTCAATACATCAGCTACCAGAAATTTCCCAGTTGTCTCTTGAGCCATACCTAAAAGCATTTCAGGATTCTATCAAGCAATATCATCTCAGATCCAAAGGTTGGCATATGATTGATTACATTATCACATTATCACTAAGAAACATGACGCGAAAATTTCAATATTACCCGCCCTTTCCACAACACTTGCTACCTTTCAGACCATGCTCTACTAAGCAGCAAAACATCAATTCGACTCGTACGCAGGAAACCTCTCGTTAGCACTTTGGTTTCTAAACGAATCAACATCTAACCTCTGTTAAGAAGAAAGAACAATCTAACATACTAGCGGCTGGATTCAGTTGTGATCTCAGAAGACACTGAATCACCCTGGAAATCTCATTTATGCCATTTATTCCAGGTCCCTTGAAGTTCTAGGACTTCCCATATGGAAGCGTCAGAATTAGTTCGATATAAATGATACTCACGTTCAACGTCTCATGAAGAAGGGGCACGATTCGCACGAAATATTATTAAACAACAAAAAACTGTCCATCAAAAAAGCGCATATATAAGCAGTGTAAGCAGGAAGTGCAAAATGCTCTCAGAAAAATGTAAGAATCCTGGTGGTGTGCTAAGGCTGTGAGAATCCAGGTGGCATCTGACAGAAAAGATCTCAAAGTATTCTATGAAGACTTGGAAAAAGGTGTACGGCCTACAAAGAAATACAATTTCACCTGTTCTGTCGTCTGACGGTAACACACTCCACACAGACAAGAAGGAAATTGTATCACGATGGAAAGAAATGAAACTTCTGCCATCGATAACAACATCATTTCTTCAATTCACCAGCGACCAGAAATTCCCCAGTTGTCTCTTGTGCCATGCCTAAAGGAAATCCAGGATTCTATCAAGCAATTGTCCTCGGACAAAGCCCCTGGAAAAGATGCTATTCGCCACGAAATTTTTAAATATTGTAGGAAGACGCTGGTTAAGAAACTTTTTGTGCTATTTAAAGTTATATGGAAAGTTGGTTCTGTTCCACAGGACGACAAAGACGCTTTCAGAAAACATTTGTTCAAGAACAAAGGCAAAAAGGTTGTATGTGATAATTCACGTGGCATTGCACTTCTAAGTATCGCTGGCAAAATTCTCGTTCGTATTATGCACAATAGAATAATCAAATCTCTCATTGACGGCATCTATCTCGAATCTCAGCGTGGCTCTCGTTCATGAATTTTCATTCCATCAAGTTGCTGAGAAAGTTCTTTATCAATCTGACCAAAGCGTTTGTCACTGTATATACTGGTGCCCTCTGGAAAGTACTCAAAACTTGCCATACTCGAAATTATGCTAAATGTCATCATCTCATTTCACGAAGGAATTAAAGAATCTATTCCATCTAATGGAGATTTTTTAGAAGCTTTCCATGTAACAAAGTCACAAAAAAGACTGTGTCATGGCTCCTGTACTTTTCGCTCTCATCTTTTTCGGTCATGCTCTACCATGCATTTAGTGATATTGACAAGGGTGTAAAATTTGAATTCCGCACAAGTGGCGGCCTCTTTAAACATCAACGTTTTAAAGCAATATTGCTGGCTCCAGCCAGCATTATTGGTAGTCTTTCGCTTACCGATGACGCTGCGATCGTGACAATCTCAATGGAAGAAGCTCGAGCACTCGTCAATTGTTTTTCCACCGCTTGCAATGCATTCGGACGAACTAAAAGCATTCAGAAACCTGAAGTTGTTCATCAACCAAGGCCTACACCTAAGCAGGTCAAGGGTGTAAAACAAAAAACACCTGTCCATAATTTTCCAATCGTTCTCTTTACTGTTGCAGCAACAACCTTAACTAAATGAAATCGTTCACGTTCTTAGGACGTAATGTTAATTCAAGTGCCTCTTGGGATAACGAGAGAGCTGAATATCAAAGTCAACCAATGCCTTTGGAAAGCTTAAGCATCGCCTGTAAACGAAAATCACTGTGTATCGAGCAGTCATTCTCAACACACTTCTTTATGGATCAGAACACATACAGAACACATATCAATCAACTTGTTTTGTTCATAAATATGCTATTATACACGACAGAACAAATTCTCTAATCCTGATCTTTTCATCAAATGTGGCGTCGTTGGTATTGGACCCCTTTCCGATGCAATCACAGTTCAGATGGGCTGGCCATGTCTTCAGAATGAGTGATGATTAGATGCGGAAAATCCCCATGTATAGTCAACATTTTCATGATAAGCGTAAAATTAGATACAATTCAAATGCTGCAAAACATCCCTCGAACTCGCTGTTAAAAACCGAAGAAACTGGAGAAAATTCTACCGAGGCATAAATAACTTTGAAAAGTATCGTCTCAACCATCTGAGAGAGAATTAAATACCAACACTAAATCTCCGGCTAATATATGACGGTCGACCCTTCAGCATGTCTCTCTCGCGTGGACTTGTTTGCAAAACCCGTGCAGGGTTTTGTGTTATACGAAACATAAACATAAAAAAAGTAAACTGAAACAGACTCATAAGTCGACAACAACAGGAGTGGCTATGATATATATATATATATATATATATATATATATATATATATATATATATATATATATATATATATATATATATATATAAATATATGTAAAAAAAAAACATCTGAATCCCTTCTATGTCCAGCGCCTTTTGGCTATTCCTTTACCCATTTGCAAGTGTGTCTTGTTATTTTAAATCAAACTGAATATATATATATATATATATATATATATATATATATATATATATATATATATATATATATATATATATATGTGTGTGTGTGTGTGTGTGTGTGTTTGTGTGTGTGTGTGTGTGTGTGTGTGTGTGTGTGACATATATCAATTATTTTCTCGTCAACCTTCTGTTGTGGAGTAGTTTTACAGTGGAGGCTTGTATTTCTATAAGTCTTCCTAAATTAGGTTCGACGTACAAAACGTTAGGAACTTGGAAAATACGAGTTAATGACGCAGCAATCTAGTTGTGATGGTTGGTACCTCCAATGTCCGATATCGTCTGACTTGCTCAACACAACTCAGCCGAACTGGCGACTGCTACTACTTCTTATTACTTATTATCTGTGGGAGAGTTCATTACAATAGAATAGGTAATATGGCATGACACCTTCAATCATGAAATGTCAATAAATCTTTGATATTGTCAAACCCACTTAAAAAGAAATATTGAGAAAAAAAATTGATGTTCATTTGCCCAACTGTTTCGTCCCCATAGAAAGTTATTTTATGGGCATTTGGTATATACATAGCTTTTAAGAAATCGTACCAACTTTTAATTTCTATGCTACATAGAAAAATTAGCGGGGAATTTTTCTACATACTCCTCCTTCTTCTTCTTCTTCTTCTTCTTCTTATTATTATTATTATTATTATTATTATTATTATTACTATTTATTTTGTGTATGTTATGTTTCCTGTATTGTAACGTATATAGCTGGGTCCAAACTATGTTACTTAATCCCTATAGGAGAATTTTCATGTAACTGATATCAATTTTCTTAGTATATAAGATGTAAGGAAATCTTCTGGGCAAATTGTATGTTGATGTATGTTGAGACACTGTTAGTAAAATTGTCCATTCCTTTTCTCACGAAACCCAGAGCTCCGATTACTATTGGTACAGTCTCAGTCTTCATTCCCCACATCCTGTTTAATTTCAATCTCCAGGTCCTTGTATTTGGACAATTTTTCTTAGACGGTACTGTTATGTCAATAAGCATACACGTCCTTAATTTCTTGTCTTTTATGATCATTTTTTTTTTTTGTTTAATTCCAGGCATCCTGAGTTTCATCATTTTTTCCGCAGATCCTGTATTTCGGGTTAGTTCTATTCTTGATTATGTAACAGTGAGAAGATCTGGTTACTAGGCTTTGGTCCTGTGCTGCAATAATTAGGCCATCTTTCTCAGCTTTCTACCTAATTCTCCAAAGAGATTGATGTTTTATCTGCTGGTCGACATCTGTTTCTTTCGTTCTTTTTAGGTATTTACCATACAACGCTTTGTACATCCAGTCTTTTGTAATTTCCGTTGGCTAAGTGATTTTGATTTCTGGTTTACTCGTTGGCGAAGATGGCATTCGTTTCGTGTTTGTTGGTAGGATTTCAGGTATATTAAGCTGCACCTTTGTTGATGGAATCAATTTTGTATTTTACTATTTTAGATAAAGAGTTATTGGTTTTAGTGAGGTATGCTTCCAATCCGAGTTGTAGTTTTTAGAATTAATTAAATTTGGATTAGACATTGTACTCCTAAAGTTCTTGGTACGTACAGCCTATCAACATCTGATGTCAGGTAGTGCATCTTTATTTGAGTAAGCATTTTTCTGGTCTAGGCGTTGCATCTTTAATGTTATTCCACTTCCATTTAATAACGTTAAAGCTGTATGTTACTACGGGTATAAGTAAGGTGTTGATAGCCTTCACTTTATTGGCCCGATTAAGTTCGCTTTCTAGTATCAAACGCACTCCCCTATACTATACTTTTCTCATTTTTTTCTTCATAATTGAATCTTGTATTCTGTTTCCGTCATTAATTTTTAAGTATTTCTATGTAGCATCTTCGTATAGTTCATTAATCTTGTTGTTGATTTCAAGGTCTAACTCTGTAGTTTTCGTTAGTATCCCACCCTTGAAAACCATACTAATATATTCGCTGTAAGTTTTGACAATGATAAGTAGGTTTTCTGCTCGTTGTCATCCTTAATAAATGTTTTAAGATCATCAATATAGAATAGATAACGCAGTGTGCGGTTCTGTGACTTGTATCCGTAGATACTGTTGCCCAGTAGGCAGTCGAGTGGTGCTAATGCAAGGCAGAAGAGTAATGGTGACAGTGGATCTCCTTGGAAGATCCCTTTTTTCATGTTTATTGGTCACGATGTTAATGACCAGTTAGTACGGTTTAGTTTTCGTGTAGTCTTCCAGTTTTTAAGGCTCTCCGTTATGAATTTGACCGCTGTGGAATATAAACAGCATATTTTTAGGCTCTTCTTTATCTATGAGTGTGGTACACTGTCGAACGCCTTTCTGTAGTCGATCCCTGCTCTCGATAAGATTCTTTTTCGTGCTTTCAATTTTTCCAATATTGTTTTATTGATAATTAGTTGGTCCTTACACTCGTAACTTCCTCTCTTATATTGCTTCTGTTCTGCTGAGAGTATATTGTCTTTATCAAGGAAGCTGTATGTCCTCTCAGTTACGACAGATCGAGGATCTTGTACATTGTTGGTAGGCAGGTGATTGGCCTACAGTTATTCGGGTTCTACGTCTCTTTTCTCTTAGGGCGCATATTTATTACTCCCCACATGAACCATTTGAGGCATTTTTCTGGGTCTATGTATCATTGTATGCCCGTGTGGGCTCTTGGTGGGTTCTAGATATTTTTAGCTATTTGGTCTATTCCTGGTGCTTTCCAATTTTTGGTTTTGCAGATGGCAGCGGTTGTTTCAGTAATATCGATATTCGTCAATTTTTGGTAATCTATATATGTGTTGATCCATGTAGCTCTTTTATCATGCATTTTGCAATTTTCCTAAATCTTGCACCAGAACGTCTCGACTTCCTGGATATTAGGTGGGTCATTTATCTCTATTTTATTTTTTCCCAGTTCTCGATATAGTTTCTTGGCATCTTCTTTGAAGATGTTGTTTGCCAGAAGAATCTCTTTCTTTTTTCATAACGCCTGATTATCTGCTCCTTCTCTTGAAATTGTTGTTTTAGTTTCTCTTTAAATTTTGACACGTCAATCTTATTCTATATGTAAAGGCTTCGTTTCATTTGTCACCATTTTCTTCCTTTCATTTTGGAGCACTTGTCTACTTCACTTAGAAGTGACAATTGTCCTTGTTTTTTTTTATTTATTTCGGTTTCTATTTTTCTTTCGTTTATATTTTGTTTTTACTTTATCAGCTATTGTTTCTTTGATCGTTGCCGAGGCTGCATACACAAGGTGATTAATTTTGTGTCAGGTCCATCAGTCTTTCCATTTCGTCCCTTATTTTTCTAATTGCTTGGTTAGAGAGGTTGATGGTTTTCTTCACTTGACGATTCTTTCTTACTTTGGGAATTTTCAGCCATTCCTCTAAAGACATTTCCTTTACATCCTCCCACTTATATAGGATTATTTATCATCTCTTTTTCTCTCTCATAATCATCATTATTTTCCTTTATTTGCTTGTGTATCTTATAGGGATTATTACAAAATTGTTTCTATTTGTTCCTCTACATGTGTCCCCTCTGGGCTGTTGGCATGTCGCCCCTCGATGTTAAAGTCTACACTATATTTGATATTATCTCGGATGCTTTCAAATTCTATGTCAGGTATTCTTTTTTTACTGACATTGGCTAGTTTGTCAGCATCAATCTTTAGTCTGTTTGAAGATTGTTTTTCTCGCTCGATATTATACGCGGCATTAGTCATAGTTGTCGTTGTCGGATTTATCATAGCAGAATAAAATACTATCATTACTTCAATATACTCTTCCCTATACGAATTATTATTTTTGTGGGTTTTTTATGAATATAGAAGGCCTCTCTGAGGACTATCCTCAGTATGATTTTCTTCTAGTACTCGTTGGGTAGTTGCTGAGTTTTCGATCTCAATATGGTTTCTCACTGGGTAAAGCAGTCCTTGTTGAACCTTGTGACGTCCTATGCAGTTTAGAAATATTTTACGTTGTGTCAGCGTTATAGTTAGTTCGTATTTATCCATACTCTGGGCGATAAGATTTCATTGTTCTGTCTGTGTGTAATGTAAATCCCATAAAATTGTTACAGGTACTATCTCTGTAATTGGGTCTGGGTGGTGCTCATAACAATTTCAGATTTTCCAATGTCGATAATGACGCACTCTGTCATGATGAGTTTTATATTTAGTTGTTGCAATTACCGTGCAACCTGATACAAGATGGTCAGCTGTTTCTGGATATTTATCACGTAATCTGCATTTTGGTCTAACACAATTTTTCAGTATGTATGTTTAGTAATTTCTAGTTAGCAAACATTGATATTGTGCAGCATGAATAAAACCTTCAGTTTCAGCTTTAACCCTGCACTACGTATTATTATTATTATTATTATTATTACGATTATTATTATCTCTTCCTTTACATGGTGTAAATTTTCAACTGGATAACTTTCGTTATAGATGTTCAAGCTATATGACCTCAAAATCTTTCTCAGAATATTTACCAAGTAAAGCAACGCAGATTTCTGAAGCGATGGGATACTGGGCTTTATTCTTTTCTTCTTCTTCTTCTTCTTCTTCTTCTTCTTCTTATTATTATTATTATTATTATTATTCATTTGAATATTGAATGTAACCATTTGTCATAAGAAATTGTAAGCTGTTACTCTTCAATATTGTGCTTGCATCATAACTGAGGTAATTGCATATTTCCCAGCAGTTCCAAATGTCGGATTACAATCCCAGATATAGAAGAATAATAATAGATTTTAACAGCTGATAGATATTCCTTTAAAAGATATGATTCAGCACAATCTTCATGCCTTTATTTCTTGCTATTCATCCTTGCGTTACACTCAGCAGAACTTAGTATAGACTGACGGGAACGAGTTGAGCATCTTACATGAATGGATTAAATTAACCTAGTAATTACAAGTTTTGAATATTATATTTAGATGATTCTGCAGTTATTACTTTCTTAGGGCATCTCTAATATTTTCCCAGCAACATATCAGCCTCAAAATACGTCAATTAATAAATGCTAATTTTTTTTTCTGTTAAATTGAAATCAATGTCAAGCGGATGTGAACAATTTGGGTATATGGTCACAAGCCACTGCTCGACGCTTGCTCGAAAGAGATGAACACGAATCGGTCTGCTGATCAGCGGTAAGTGGCTATCGAATTGCTATTGACCATGTCCTTGTTGACCGGTTTCGAAGTTATGGTCAGAGAGCATTAATAGAAACATTCCTTTCTCTTTAGTGTTTTTCATAATCCAAATCGTTACAGCCTGTCGCCTTTGGGTAGGGGTTTCGCGTAAGCTCGTGGGCAGTCTATGAAACAGACTTCAGTCCTTTTGTATTCATCGGCTTGGGCCGAATGTCAGGGTGTCTGTCTCTCGACAATCTGCAGCGGAAGTGCCTTAGACAGACGGACTTCCGAAACAACGAAAACCTAATTACATCTAGCCTAGCACTGTTCAGCTCAACCTGCCACCTTGTTGCGCGTGTTCTATCTTGGTTGTCTCCCTTTAGAATTATTTTCTAACTTACGATATCGCGTTTTTTTAATATAATTTTGTTGTTTTGTAATCTTTAGTCAGAACTCGATGTGGTGATTCATATTCTGCTTAATCGGTCAAAAGATTGCAGTTTTGTCATTTTCAATTCAAATTCTGTGCTTCATTTTCTTCTCTTCGTTGAATGTTTTTCTTGATTTCTCTTTTGATTGATTGATTGCTTCATTCTACATCTTGTTGTCGTTCCATAATTTCGCTGTTCTTATTTCGTTATTTTTCACACAATTTCCGCCCTTTTTACTTTTAATCTTTATTTTTATTCATTGCTCTCTTTTTTATTCATTCATTAAATTATTTTTCTTATTTTCATTCACGCATTTTCAATGCATTCATATTTTATTTTTTCTCTTTTATTTGTATTTAAATTTTATTTTACTTCGTTCTATGAATTACATTATTCGTTCCTTGTTTTGTATTCGATTCAAGTTTTTAATTGTTCCATTTATTTACATTTTTTTTCTTTACTCCTTTATTCCTCATTTGAGTCCGTGTTTTTTATTTGTATTTTTTTCGCCTTGCTTTCGTACCAATATTGTCGCTTTTACATTTCCATATTTTCTCTGGGTGTTTTTTTCTTTAACTTCATTGATTATTAATTTATTTTGTTCTTTCTTTTCTCTGCCCTGCATTTTGCCTGTTCTTCTGGTTGTCTTTTTAACTCTATCTTCCACATTGTTTCTTTGTCAAATATTTTATATTTGATGATATCTTTTTTATATTTAAAATATCTTTTCCTTTAAACGATTTAGGAATTTTCATTCATTATTTATTTTCTTTCACGATGTTCACAAACTTTTACCTTTTCATTTTCTTGAATTATTTATTGCATTCTTCCATTTGTTTCACGCCATGTTTAGTTTTCATTTCAACATAATCTTTTTTTTTCTTTTTACTTTACTTTTGTTTCTCAAGATGTAAGTTTCTTTTTTGCAAATACCATCTTTTGTGTTACTAATCCCCTTCTATAAAATTCCTTCCTTACGTTTGTTTCATCCATTTTTTTTATTTTTCTTAATATTTCTTCTTTTTTTGCTAAGAGTTTTGGCGGATTGCAACCTCATCAATTTGAAACACCGATTCCCGTACGATCACAGGTTAAGCAATGGCCAGTACAGAGATGGGTGATCTCTTGGGAAGACCAAATTCTGTAAGCTAGAATGTGTGTCTGATGTAATGGATAATGGCCCGGAATTGTTAATCAGAAAGACAAGTTCCAATTTCCGTTGTGTTCCTTAGATTCCCATACGTACAAATACCCAAGGGAAAGGCTTGAATCCCCCTTTTCTCCTCCCTGCTATGGATCAATTAGTAGGACTTGTATAACTAAATTATTATTATCTCCCCCAGCAAAAAAATCATACTATCTAAAAATATTTTCTGATTTTTAATAACCCGCAAAGTTAAGCCGTAGAAAAACAAACGAATCAATCAATTAACTTTCTTGTGACTGAATTTTTGGAAACAAAATTAGGTTAAATGAGTTTTCCCAATTAGTTGAAATAATAATAAATTTATATTTTCTGAATTTTTAATGATATATTTCAGCATCTGCATCCAGGAATCAAATGTATCATCAGAGAAATATTCAAAATGGCTGCGACTTTACTAACTGAAAATTGGAATTACTAAATGACATAATTTCTATAAATTCTTCATTTTATAGGATTCAAATCACACGAATGAATATCCCAAGGCGCGTGTGGTCGACAGATTGCAATAGAAGCCATTTTGTTTCACGAGATCACGTGACAAAAAATAAATATTGAAATATTTTCGATGTTAAGTCGTGGACTTGATGGGAAAAATATCTTTCTAAAAAAAATGAGTTTTACTAATCTTGTTTTCAATGGCTATTTTTTATTTCACGTTTGCTATGCATAAACATCTCAGATCACACGAAAACTCTTTGAGGATATTTGATATTTTTTGTTGTCAGTTACTGGAGAGATACTATTCCAATAAGGGCTTTACTGTCTCACCAAAGCTATTAGAGTCATGCTTCATTTTTATTTAACTTATTTTTTCTTCGTTTTACCAACGAATATAAATGAAATTAGATGTTATCACAAAATGACGCGTTAAAAACTCGACATAAAACTCAGAGATATGTGGAGATATGATACTCATAACCGCCAAAAATGCACAATAGATATCTATAGGAACAATACATATCTATGGGAACAAAACTATCAACAGATAAAATAAATTTGATAATGGCTTACAAAAACGACCATACGACATTGCAAAATGTACGTTCAAATTCTCACCGGAAACCTGAAGAATGTTCCAAACATTACAAATGCTTAAAGAATGGTCGTTTACCTTTAGCCTCACTTCCGCAGTTTTCAAAACAACTGAATACAACTCACTATGAGATCTCCAAACAGTCTTCACCAGGTTTTGAATTCAATTTGAATTTTCGCCTATTTGAATGTAACCAAGTCGACAGAAATTTCAACTCGACTGTTCGTGTTCTCATTTCAATCTGCTGGTATCCATTACACCACTTGCACATACAGACACTTGTACACACACACACACACACACACACACACACACACACACACACACACGCACGCGTTCGTGCGTGTGTATGTGTGTGTGCGTTCGTTCACAGATCAGATTACATAATGTGACTGCATTACCGATGCAATTACAATTGACTACATTGCAGCTCAACCTTAGCAACAAAATCATTGAATAATTAATGTTTAATTAAATTTACTTATTTTTATGCTTGTAAATTGTAAAGTTCATTTGACGATAGAGCCTATGCGTTTCCAAACCTTCCAAAGTTTTATCCAGACGAGATATTCAAATGAATGTTTCATACCAGTGAATTTGTTGATTAGTAAAATGTGAAAGTGTTTTTGATTGATTAAGTAAAAGATTACTGAAGCAACGAATTAACCATCCGATCAATCCCGACCCGCTGAGAATATTTTCGTTATAATATGTATTCGTTATAATTAACAGTGCATTGGATACAACATGAAATCAACAAAAATGAATGTATTATCAACGCCGTACGTGAGCACGATGATCTGGTTAATGTCGCTACAATTTTGATATTGAAATGAAGATTCATATACTTGAAATTGAAATGAAGAATTCTATATATATATATATATATATATATATATATATATATATATATATATATATATATATATATATATATATATATATATATAAGAAAAGAATATGTGTGGGTTTGGGGAGAATGAAATGAAATGGAAAATATTTTTTTTAGCTTAACTTGCAATAAAATTATCGAATGATTCTAAAATGAGCATCCAGGAAGAAAAGTGCTCAAAACTTTATGAAAACAAAGTTTATCGCAAAACTCTTGTTATTAAGCGGAAAAGGCAAAAAGATATTTTATAATTAATAAATTGTGTATTATATCCTGTTCTATGTTACTTAGATGCTTCAATCATTTTATCGCATCAGCGGGCCACCATAAATTACTATGGGGGAATTTGAATGTCTTTTGAACGTTGAATTGGAAATCCTTGCAAAAATTAAATTATAGTCGGATTGTAATGAAACTTCCAGAACGTATTAAAAAATGAATGAAATTCATTTAGAAATGTTCGTCTTTTAAAAAATTTCGTAAAAATATCTTGGTAAAAATATTTTTTTAACATCTGTTCCCCACTGTGTTTATTTAATTTTATGAAATGAATTCTTTTTTTACGGCTTTATGTTTATATTTGTTATAAACACAAGTCCTTGGGGAATATATATCATAAAATTCTTTTTTTAAAACAAAATCTCTAGTTATAGAAAATCTCCTTTGAAACTTAAAATAAAAATAAAAAATGCACTAAGACATTTCTTACTTAGAAAAGCTTTTGATTCTTTTTTATGAATAATATATAATATGGAAAATATAATGAATATTTAATTTTTATAAGAATTGATTTCATTTTCTTTTAGATTTTAATTAGAATAATTTTTAAATTTTTTAAGATTCTGTATTAGTTTTTATTGATTACATGATATTTTTATTAAGTAAAAACTCTATTTATTTATCATAAATGGAAAATATTACTACAATACTGCGACTCCAGTTCTAGTAATTTGAAAAAAAAAAGTTTGTAAATAACTGTGCCGATATTTTAAATAGAGACGTCCATACACGACATTATCAGATAATAAGCGCAGTAATCCTGCTAAATTGAAAGTGCCTAAAATTCAGTAAAATATTGGATTTCCTACAATATTTTTCTAAATTCTTTAGATTACTTGGTAGTAAGAATTCTATAACAAAGGCGCTCACGTTATATTCGTCAAATAATTTCTACATGTCACCGGTACAAAGAATTTTCACAGTCGTTCGAGATAGTTGATAACATCTCATAAAATACGCCAAACTACGTTTCAAAATAATTTTCTTCGATATTTTAAACTAAATCAGATTAATCAAACTATTCTGATATATATATATATATATATATATATATATATATATATATATATATATATATAGAGATATATATAGATATATATATATATATATATATATATATATATATATATATATATATATATATATATTGAAATGGATTAATTCCAACAATTACATAATATATTTTCTATTTATACATAATTTTAATAAATACAATTTATTTAAATAAGTGCTCTGTTTTTTAAACACAGTGTATTAATTATATTTGTCGGACTAAATGTTCGAAAAATGTCGTAGAAAATATGCGGAATCGTCATTTGATCTGACGTACTATACTACTCAGTTTCCGAGAGGCGTCTGGTTAGCAAAATCAAAATTACTGTTTATTAACTACAACGATCTTTCCCGAACGATCATATCTGCTCGCGAAACGTACCTTAACGTAATCACTGACAACATATTATGAAATGAATTAAGCCTGAAAATTATTTACTATATTTGGACTTTATACGTCATTTTATTTGATAAAGTTTATTTAAGTAAATGCTCTGTAGCTGAGTAATATAGCACGGAATTCCTTTTATATTCAGGCCGGTAAGTTTAATTAATACTGTTTTTTTTAAATAAAAAAAAACGGGCATTTACTTAAATAAATTGTAGCTAAAATAACGTACAAAAAGTAATATATTTATATATATATATATATATATATATATATATATATATATATATATAAGATATATATATATATATATATATATATATATTCATATATACAAAGTAGAAGATCAAATATGGCAAATATGAATATATCATACAAGTTTGTAACTGGAATTGATTCCGAGGAGTTTGATATAAATCCAGGCAGAGTTCAATGTAGACTAGAGTGCATTATAACGATGACAACGGAGACATTATTTATCCATTTCGATTATCTCTCTCTCTCTCTGTATATATATATATATATATATATATATATATATATATATGTGTGTGTGTGTGTGTGTGTAAAATATATATATATGTGTATCTGTACATATATATATATATGTGTATCTGTACAAATGTGTTTCCTAATTCCTCGTAGTGAGACAGTGTATATATATGGAGAGGGAATATACGCATATATACCCGCATACTGAAAGAAACACACGAAAATCGACACAGGGGTCATTAAAACATTAAAATGTGACGTCGTCCCCTGGTCGCAGCGCCAACTGTGATGTTCTATTCTGGTCTACCACGGCACCAACTGTGACGTCCCTAAACAGCACCAATTGTGAAGTCCTCGCCGCGGCGCCAGCCGTTCGCTCCTCGCTGCTCCGTTCGGGTGTCGCTGCTCCAAACGTGACGTCCGCCTGTCGCGTCAGTCGTGTTGTCTCGTCCTGTGACGACCAACTGGCTTGGTATCGGTCGCGGCACCCAATTGTGATGTTCTAATCTTTTGGTGATTCGGGTGGGAATCTGGTTAGATTTGATATCAGCCTCGTCGTTCCCAACTCGCTTCCAACGCCTGGTTACCAAGGTAACTGCATTGATCTCCAGTCTGCCTACCCACGTTGTGAATTGATCTTAGGCAGACGAGATCAAACAGTGGTTGGGGCCGTAATGCAAACCGAGTTCAACGGGGTGATACCACAAAATATGCATAAAAGAAAATAAAATGAAAACTCAAAAGTTCAAAGTATCAAAGAAAAAGGTAACAAACTTTATGTCTAGTTGTTCGATACATAGGACTGCATCTATCTCCCGACCCGTTCTATGGATTGTGACACGTCGTTTTCCGTTAGGCAAGTTTTAACGCTTCAAGTTGTTTGCTCTCTAAGAAATTGGTGTTTCGGTGTGTCTTTGGACGAAAGTCGAAAAAAACTTATTTCGGTGGTCTGGATCTAAGTCGCTCTTCAAAATAATTGTTCTTGGGTTGAAGAGGAGTCCGAATTTGCGTGAATCTTGGTTAACTATCTGCGAGGCGGCTTCAACTGGAGACTCAACTCAAACATTTCTGGAACTGAACTCACTGGAACTTATTTCTGCTGATTTCTGCTCGTTGGGGACGCCGACCAAAAACCGGGGTGGGTCTGTCGGCGTCGGGGTTCCTCGATAATTCTAAATACATATCCACCTCTTTTTATTTCTGGTTAGGAATTTTCCACTTTTTTCCATTTTTGGGAAATTTTCCTCACTCCCACCTTCTCACCATACTTCAGAGGGCGTGAACTGCCCTCCCCACTTCTTCGTAGCAGCTTCTCATACCTACACTCTGGATGAGGCGGCGACAGCCTCCTTCGTGCGTCACGTGATCACTACTTGACCAATGATGTCTTAGTCGGGCGTGGACGAATCCGCGGCTTTGTTTCAGGGGAAAAAATATCTTGCTTAACTAAAAAAAAATTATCCCTTCTTTTCCTTTTCTTCCTCTTAATCGCCGTTATCATTTCTCTAGCCGCAAACGGGACAATATGAACAATGGCGGTCATAACTTTGTTCTACACGTGGTTTTTCGTCAGGTATTTTATCGCTAATTATCCGAATGGGTGGTCTTCTTAACACGGCCAACGTCGCCCGAAAAGACATTTCTAAATTCCCATTCATTTTTTCGGTACACATTTCTGATAACATAATTTTATTATCGCAGGCATAAAGATTTCCGTCGAAAGAATTCGGTCAGTGGACAGTTGTGTGTGGCTTTGATACAATTAATTTTCCTATCTATCCAAAGTCCTTTTAGTTGCCTGTTTTTTCGTCACTTATCGAAATAACATTTTCATTTGAATTTTTCTTTTGGCCAGTCGGTCTGATAATAATAAGATGCCTTCCCGTACCAATAGTTTGTTTTCATATCCTTAGATAACACAGCCTTCGCCAAAACATATCTGATTCTTTCTTTCCCTTTTTTTTTACTCAGAATTTCCCTGTCATTGTAATGACACCCTTTTCGCCATTTGTTACTTATCAAAATATCCCTTTATCCATTGCCTCTTAGCCGTGTGTGTGTTCTGCTTATCATCCACGATTCGGTCCTTAGCCTTTCTTTTCTTTTTTTCTTTCTTTTTTTCTTTTTCTGCCTCGTTAAATGGTGCCACAAAAATGACAAAATATAAAATAACTAATTCATTATATCTCTAAATTTTATATTATATATGCTTTATGACCCTTCCACATTTTCTTATCGTTGGAACGACTATAACCTCTTTCTTTTATATAACTACAACGAAAGAATGCGGCGAACTAAAAAGAAACCATGGAAGAACACCTTGAGTTATTCAAACTTACCAACGAAAAACAGGAACTACTGGAGGACGTAATACAAAAATTGAACAAAAATGTGGAATCTATTCTCCTACAAATCACATCACAACAAACCAGGGAACACAACTACAACACAGAAACTCTGATAGAACACAATTTGGATACCTGGAAAATATTAAAAAGTTACACATCCAAGAGGAAGCGTACAAAATGCCATCAAACATAAAGAAACAACAAAAATATACAAAACATTCATAGAAATGGAAAAAATATCTATTCCAAGGAAATTCCTATTTTGTTAAAAATTAACCCCTTGTTCCCTTTACGGAGAAAAAAAACAAATAAAAACACACTGAACCTAAAAAAATTTGGCCCAAATTGAAATACAAGAGGACAAAACAATAAACTTTACAAAGAAATACACAGAGATTGATAACAAATTATTAACAATAATCAAGGAATTATGTCCCAAAGAAACTCACCAATTCCTGTCAGAATTATATTTTTTCAAAATGTAAAAAACAATTTTAGGAAAAATCTCGAATATCATGAAAAAACTGAAAAGATAACCTGGTTGAAAGCATTACCAAGAAAAAAATTGGAAAATGAGACAAAAAAAAAAAAAAAAAAAAAAAAAAAAAACAATCCAAACTCACAAAAAAAAGAATTTTGAATATTCAACACAAAACAACCATCAGCAAATATAGAAAAACCACTAATACCTAATACCACATTTCTGACAGACCCATAAGGTAAGCACCCTAACTCATTCTACTATAAATTGAAAAACATCCACAAGGTAGGGACCCTATTACGTAATACTACTAATGAACAAACACACCCATATAACAAAATACAATTATGATCATAAACCAGAACAGCGCAAAAAACAAACCTTCACAGACCACCACACCATAACAAACCAACATTCCACATACAATCCATACAAAAACAACAAATCTAGAAACATGTGGAACACCCGCCTAAAAAAACAAACACACCTATATAGAGCAATCGCGAAACGACAACCCCAATTTCACCAAAAAAAACAAAAAAAAAATAACTCACTGGCAAGTAAACTCAACATTTACAGGAAGAGGGTATCTCTTAGAAAACCCAAAATATGTTAAAAGAAACAATCATTATTTTTTAGAAACCCCAGTCCGAACAAGAAAACCAGTTTAGATGACACAAAAAACCCCAAAATAATAAACCTATCTACATATACACTTACAAATGACGAAATCAACTTACTGAAATTGGGCCTAAAATTCTGTCCTGCTCTGAAAAGCAATATAGCAGACCTAAAAAATGAGCTTAAGGAATTTGAACGCAAATTGAGACTAAGAAAAATATTTAATAATAACGAAAATATTACAGATGAGTCACTGGTAAAAAAACAAATCCAATTTCTTCCCAAACAATAATAATAATACCAATGAGCTAAATATATATTTTTTTAAATTCTGGAACCTCGACCTACAAGAAAAATCCAAACCATTCGACAACATTACATCCAGAAAAAGACTAGTTATAGAGATCATCCGAAAAAAATAATAAAATAATTATAAACGCCAATCTAAAAATCTAAAACACATATTAACCTCATCTAAATTTAACGAACACACAATACAGGAAGTCACAAAATGCAACAAAAAGATGTTGGGTTTGTGACAACATTATAGAAGGAAACTCCTACACTTCTGAAAATCTCAAAACGAGGTTCATAATAAATAAAAACTACAACTGCAACTCCAAAAATGTGATTTATGTACTTAAATGCACAAAATGCAAAAAGTCATATATAGGTATCAGTCAACAACTAAACAACAGGGTCTTCCTACACAAAAGCAACATAAAATTACCAGACAACAGAAAAATTTTGGAGCACAACTCATCTTCAAATGTAACCAGGGTAAATTTAATATAATGCCAATATATTAAACAGACAATTATTCGTACCTACAAATACAAGTAAAAAACTTCATAAAGAAATTTAAACCAGAACTAAATAGATCATAACCCACACGCAAAAAGCACACAATATGCACACAATATGCACACATGATGACCAAATACAGGGATTAAACCACTCACATACATGCACGCATGCTCACATGCGGGTATCTGTGGAGCACGAAAACATATATATGCACACACATGTTGACAAAAGCAAGGAACTACTCACGGGCACGCACACAACTTACGATGTACGTGTATATGTATGTACGTATATACGTATATATGAGTGTATGTGTGTGTAAGTGTATACTGGTTCCATGTAACTTGGGAAGTATGTGTCTGAACGTATATGTATATGTATGTGTGTGTGTATGTACTGATTCCTTGTAGTGGGACGGTGTGTGTGTGTGTGTGTGTGTGTGTGTGTGTGTGTGTGTGTGTGTGTATGTGTACAAACGTGTTTACTAATTCCTCGTAGTGAGACAGTGTGTATGTATGGAGTGGGAATATACACATATATACACGCATGCTGACAGAAACACACGAAAATGGGAATAGATCTAAAAACACACAGGGGTCATTAAAACATTAAAAGATAAGATACCGATAACTAATTCATCATTTCTCTCGGACCACTCTTAATTGTTTTATGACCCTTCGCTCAGAACCCTTCACTGCCAGTTCAAGAAAGACATTCGGATTACTAACACACACACACACACACACACAAAAGAATGTCTCATATCGAGAATATTTAATATCGAAAAACATAAAGGAGCAAATAATTAATTATTTTAATAATATGTGGCAAATCCATGTCATTATTTTCTCTTCGACTTATGGATGTTGTCCATTTTCATTGTTGCACAATTCTTTGTGATTCTGTAGCACCAATGCACAATGTTCGAAGAACGTTCTTTCTCGCTAATTCTTCATAATCCGGCTTCATTCGCTGGAAGCTATTTTTAATTTTTGATCTGCAGAATCATTTTTATTCGTTTGACACTTTCGATAACTTTGAATCAGTTTGGCACCATGCACAAAGACAATGATATTGTACTCTTTATTTGGTGTAAAACTGTGATTTTGTAAATCCTTCAGTCTTGTATTTCTGCATAGAATATTAAGCAATCTTGTTGAGTATGATGTGCACCCCGATAGAAATTTTGAGATGAAATGGACAACAAGATTAAAAGACCATAATTAAATACTTTGGAGTGATGGGGTGATTTGCCTGTTTCTATGACCGGCGTTTATTGCCTAAAAGTTCCAAATGAACCAGGTAGGAGAACGGAAAAGACCCAGAGTAAACTTAGTCACATAAAGAGCAAATATCAATGAAAAACTCCGGAGAAGGCCGCAGCTCTCCATTTGAATAAATAAAGCAAACCTCAAGAGACAAATACATTGGTTTCTTATGTACTGATCGATGGCCGACGATAAGCGACAGAATCAACTATAATATTATGGAGAAAAGAATTCAAGTTAGCTGAATAGTGTGATTGTTTGTATGTAAGTGTGAAAACAATAAAAGAAAAACAGCATAACGGGAAGAATGATTCAGTGATTGAGTTCGTCAATATTTTTTAAAAATTCTTATAGAAATATATAATTTTAGAATTTAGATAAAAATTACAAACTATTTACACTATTTACATGCTTCTAGACTTTGCAATTTTAGTCTGTCTCTATTTCTGTGATGACGTCTTGTAACTATTTACACTAGTTTCATTGTTCCGGCTATTGTCCTCATTTTTCTTGTCATATTCACCACGATTCGGACGATGTACGATCCGGCCTTCTTCAGGTTATTTGGAATTTCAAACCGAACACTTTATTCCGTCCACTGGGGTAGATTCTTTTAGTTCCAAAAGCCATGCCTCTGCCGCATATATTAGTTCCAGTTATTTCCCTTTAACTCAAACTTCCAAGTTTGTGTTCATCTCTGCTCTGGCCAGGTACTGAACTCACAGCTCTTTGGGTCAAGTCAGTGGATTACTTCAACCAACGGTTTTACCCACTGTGCCATTTCTCTTTGGAGAAGTAAGTAAAACTGACATATCCAGAAAACACATGACAATCTACCCCGGGTTATAGAGTTTTAGTTCTACTTGGCATACCTTTTCTGGATATAAGGGTTTTGAATCGAAATGACAAAATATATCAGCTGAAGAAGGCCGGAGCGTATAACGGTAGAAACATCGAGAATATGACAATAAAGATGAGGACAATTGTCCGAACGATGTAAATAGTGCAAACAGTGTAAATATCCACTACATATCATCAGAGAAATATAGACAGAAAATTAATTTTATTTATAATTGCATAAATTTGATCAAACTCTAATGGTAACTGTACAAAACAAATTATATGGTTGTACATATGCAAGGTATTTGCGTCTATACTTAATGTGTTTCTCGCATCGATACCAGAAAAATGTTGCTGAGATAGTAAATTATTTAAGCATAAAGGTGAGAAACCAATTAGAACTAAACTCGCTATTTAGTGGTAAAGATCTGCAGGCATACGCAAACAAATCTTTCATTTATTTTTTTTCATTTTCAATGTGTGTAACATTCTTCTATAATTGTGTATATTTATTCCGATCCTGTTTACGAAAGCCTAATGCCATATTCGTAAAATATGCTTAACAAGCAACGTGTTTCCGAAATAAGCCACACGGTCGCCCCTTTAAAGGAAGACATATGGCAGCTATCACAGCTGCGACGAAATATTACACGCCGGCACGCGTGTGTGCGCGCGCATGCGTATGGTTAGAAGCGTGCACGAAAGAGATGTGGACCTTTGTATGTGACAGATGCAAAGAAATCATCGCCTTTTCACACATGTGTGTGCGTGTGCGTGCGCGCGCGCTGCTCTGTGAATATGTTTACGCGTGTATGCAAATCTGTGTGCTTATACATTTCAACAGAGTTCGCTCGAAGCCGCGCTCTGAAATCGTAATAGATCATCGAACACCAATATCGATTTATCAAAAGAAAAGAAGTTAATTACTAGGACGAACCCCGCAGTGAAGCGGAGATATTGCTGACTATATAGACATATACATTGATATATATCGACTTTCCACTACTTCCCGCATCTTTCATTCGTTCCTTCATACGAACGACATTTTACCTTATTCATTTCTCTTTTTCTTCCTTTCTTTTTTTTTTTTTTGCCAGATTCTGACATTGTTTTCACCTTTACAATAGAAAAGCTTGTAATTATTTTGTTTTCTTCCATTTCAGTGA
>CAHIKZ030001575.1:195000-252500 GCA_903632075.3 Acanthosepion pharaonis | reverse complement strand
CCCTTTTATTCCCTCGGATTGTTTTCCTTTCAATCACAACCTTTATCACTCTGTTCCCATTCTCCGTTTAAATTTCCTCTTTCTTTCGATTCATTTTTCTTTTTTCTTTCATTCTTGCTTCCTTCCATTCTACTTTTTTCTCTTCCCTCTTTCTTTCTGTTTTTCCCCATTTTTATTATCGTCACTTCAGCTTTACATTTTTGTCCTCTTTTTCAATCCTCGATGTCAGTGTATTATTTATTTTTTCACAAAATTTTTAATTATTTCTTTCATTCATATTCTCTTTTCTACTCATTAATTTTATTCAAACACACATTTTTCGTCTCTTTTGAAATCACTGTTTTCTTTCTTTCTTTCTTTCTTTCTTTCTTTCTTTCTTTCTTTCTTTCTTATTCCACCACCCAGCCTTCATGCATCGGTCGCTCCAGAATTTGTCGTCGGCAGGTGAAACAGCGAGGCTTCAATTTTATAAGCACTTCGTTTTTAATATGAAGTTATGGCCGCCATTTATTAGAAGCGACCATCCATCAGGCAGGAGGAGGCCGCACCTTGATTACTTTGCACAGTCTCCGGCCGATTCCTGGGGAGTCAAGAGTTGGAGAACCATTTATTTTGATATACCTCTAATAGGGAGACTGGCCCGTCTCCTGATGAATCCACGGATGAATTATAATGGCTGTCGTCTGATTCTGCCTCCAGCGACACGGAACTTCGAAGATTATTCCAAAGTCGAAGAGCAATGAAGAACGGGAGATTTTCACCATTTTCCCATTCTTTTTCTTTTTTGTCACTCTCTCTTGTTTTTCTTCTTTCCTCTTTCCATTTGTCTTTTTTTTTTTTCCTCATTCTCATTCCTTCTTTTTCTCTCGTTCTATTCTCTATCCAAACACGCCTGTATCTGCCTATATTGGGAGCAAAACAATATGTTAAAATCCACGATAAAAAGAACCTTATGCAAAAGGGCCTTATGCAAAAGATAAAAGGAGAAGAACAAAAAGTGTAGGTAATATTCATCATAACGAACAAAAAAATTATCATAGTTTATTTTTATTCATTTTAATTTATGTTACAAATGAAATTGACTATTTGTTCAAAAATCATAGAAGCGGTGATTCGTTTGAGACGGTAAAGTAACGATTGTTTTAAAAATCTTATAAAGATTAAAAGAAAACGTTAACTGTTTGTTCAGTTTTAAAATAGGTTTCAAACTAAAAAATAAAGAATTTCGAGTAATGACAAAATATTCTAACCATTTAATATTAATTAAACTCTGTTTTTCTTTTAATGAATACTAGTATCTGTATTATTTATTAAACAGTATATATATATATATATATATATATATATATATATATATATATATATATATATATATATATATATTTTCGTCTACTACTCATATTCGAAAAATCCTATTATGAAAAATAACGTTCAAAGGAAGTATAAGAACAGGTGTTCCTCTAGAGAAACCGTCATTTACATCTGACGTGCTCTCAGCTACAGAGTAAGTCGATGACCAAGCATCTCTGACTCTTGAAATAGATGCTTAAATAGACATATCTGATCAGTTTCATATCCAAACGTAAACAAAGCAATTTGTAAAGAAAGGGATTTTTTTTTTTAAATTTATTAATCTGACAGTTTTATTATGACTTAAACGTTATTTTTATGGATACACGTATTTTTGTAGACACTCGATTCATTCATTATACACTTTATTTATTTATTGAATATTCGAGAAAGTTTATTAGAGAAAAATATGCGCAGTGCTTATATAGGAATTATAAATATTTCAGCCGGTAGACGAAAATAAATTAATATTAGGTACCAACATGAGATCGCTGGAAAATGAGCATATCTGGATAATAACGGCCTCACACTTGATGAAAATAATTTTTCATCGTCTAAATGTTTATGTTATTATCAAGAGGAAAGATCAAAGTATTTTTTGATTATATTTTTACATTTTGTAATAATTACACGTCCAAGATTTTCGTTAAAAATCTTGTATTTTCTTATCAGCAAAATTGACAGAAAATCGATCGTCAGCCATTTTTTTTAAACTTTTGTTTACAAAAGTGAAAGTCTTCGTTTAAAATTTCGCTAGTGATCACTCGAAACACCTTTCTAATCCCCATTGACCTCATCCAACTCTTAGAAATCCTTTACACTCTACTCAGATTGACACGCAAATGCTCTGATATGTTCATATTGAAGCTTCCGACGCGAATGCCAAGCAGTACAGCATGACGTTTCCAAATTCCTGAATAGCAGAGTGAATTGCGTCATGGTGCTCTTTTTCTCACAGGCTGTGCCCGACTGACCTTAGTGCAGTCGAAAAAATAAAAAAAAACAAACAACGCGCATGCGTGAAATTAAAAAATATAAAATGAGAATAATTTACGCATGGTACCCTGTATAAGAACATAAACACTGAGCCTCTATTCCAAAACCAAATTCCAGCTCTAATCATGGAAAATAGAGGGAAAAAAGAATAATCCTTCAGTAGATGCTGGTGTTCGAGCGGTTCTCAAGATAAATCTGAAACTGAATGAAATGTACTACAATTGGGTTATTATTATAATTAATCTTTATTTTATGCAAGAGGTCAGTCGATAGTTTTCGGATTCTTCAGATAGATGTTGCATACGGCATAACAAAATTGTCGAATATATAGGTGATGACTGCATCCATTATTGTCAGCGTGCTTGGAACAGTGTCGAAAATTCTTGCAATAACATTAAAAGTTTTAGAATTGCAAGGATGAATTCAAATCATCTGAAGATAGCATTATTTCAAAAAGCAAAAATATGGAGGAAAGAATTGTGCCAACTTGTTCTCATTTCATTGGGACCTTTCTATGGTTGTTAATCTCATCGATGTCTCCGATTTCTGTAGTGGTAATTTACACCAAATTAAAAATTGAAAAGAGGAAATGTGTATGAAATTTAATATTATGTTCAATTTTGTACTGTTAATCGAAAGCAGAGAGAATGGGAAAAATTTAAATATTTCTATATTTTAAGCAGAATTGACGATATGTGCGTTTAACACTGGTTGTGTGTAAACAATGTAACTATAAAATATAAAGCATTTTTAAATGTTGTTTTTTTTTTAAAAAAAGATAAGAATAAATGTGTCCCTTAAAACTATCTTGATGTTACGATGTTTTTAAAATATTTTTTATCTTTATTTACAACTAGCAGTAGAGCCCGGCGATGTAACAGTAAGAGATAGATCAAGTATCGACCATCATAAAGACTGAAAAATAAAATTGACAAAGATTATTGCTTAAGGTTGACGGACACGCATGTCTTAATTAGTTTTTTTTTTTTTTTACGAATTGGTCAAACATTGTTTTCAATCGTTATGAGTCTACCGATTGAATAGAATTTTATTATAAACAATTGTCTTGTAAATGGAATTTTTAAAGCATTCTGAATGTAAAAAATAAAGAAAAAAGTGTGCAAGACAATAAGAAACACTACCCGCCAAAAAAAGTGAAGTTTTGTTGAAATCGGTTGAAAAATGTAGGAAATCCGATTCCATATATAAACGAACACACACACACAAAAAAACCTGGGTTTTATAATAAGTATAACTCGATATGAATTGTACCCCTTCCATTCTCGCGACAGCGATGCCTCTTAATAGTGTTTTCGAATTGATTTCGTGCAAAAACAATTGTGTTTTTCCAATTTTTGGCGCTGTCAGAAACACCGAAATGTAATTTTACGTAGTCCTGTGAAGTTTTGCTGAAATCGGTTGAAAAATGTAGGAAATCCGATCCAATATATAAACGAACAGACACACACACACACACAACCTGGGTTTTATAATAAGTATGATATCAAATTTTCTGTCAATCTTAAAATGGCTATTGTTGCTTTGCTTCAATTCAGGGAGAATTTTGATTCTTAGCTGCTTAATTCAGTCTTAATTCAATGTTTTTTATTTGCAAAACGCAAATATTTGCTCTTATATTTGTCGTGAAAGTACAAAAAGTCATCAGAACTTATTTTTAAATTGCTAATTCATATTTACCGTCAATGTCTTAAAAACCTCATTAGAGATAGTTACTAGTGTGAAAATGTAAAAAGTGTCATCAATAAAAAATGAAAAGCCATGCTTGGAGGAATTTAAGTTAATTACTTTTGGTTTCTTTGAGAAAAGGCTTATTCTATCGAACCCAGTAAACCAAGCAAAACTGTCTAAAGATAGATTCTTAATTACTAGTTGTAGTGCTTCTAGCAGACATAAATCTGAAAATGAGAACGTAAAAAATGATGAATGATGAAGCTCTTTCATTAAAGAAGTTTTAAAATCTTTGAAAATGAAGAATCAGTTTGTTGTTAGTAGGTGAGCTCCAAGAACACATACAACAAAGATAAACAACTTACTGGTTAACTCGGATCTTTTAGCAATTGTACATATTAATCTGTTTACGTCCAGGCCACAGTAGTTTTGACATCAACTGAAACATTTACAAGAATGCTTGACCCCACAGGCTCGATTACCAGAAAAATATTTCCACTACTATATTTTAAAGGTAATACTGAAATCATACGTTTCCATGCAAAATATATATTTTTCTTAAAACAATTTTTCAAAACATTAGTCATCTCAAGTCCACTAATTTGTTTTTTCTCGAATTGATGGAAGTTTTCTTATAAATGTTATGTTTAAGGCAGTGTGTCAATTCAATAACATAATAAGATCATTATTTTCATCTCTAATTACTTGCTACATTTCTTTGTTGTATTTGCTGCTGGAAGAAATGATATGGTCTTTGCTATTAAATAAAGTTCTTGGTGATGCTGTCGCTCTAGTTTATAGCATCGTTTGAAGGATGATATTGTTGAAGATCTAAAGGATTCATTCGGTTGAAGCCATTTTGAATTATTGGTTGTAAAGAAATTATATATATATATATTACATTTCTTAACGAATTGGACGTTATGCATATATGAGAGTTTACCTCTGAAATAATAATTACTAGATATACACGTGAAAATTTCACGATGTTCCTATTTGAATTTTCTGCTGAATCTTAACTCATCAGTTAGTGATTTTTCTCACTGAAACTAAGTAGCGTCTTCTTTCTTTCCACGCGACCAAAACTGAATAGTCCATTATTTATGAGGTATCAAAACGGAATAATCCATTATTTATGAGGTAATAACAGGAGACTTAAGAAATTTATTTCCTCCTTTCTTCTTTTTCTCGCTGAAACCAAGTAGCGTCTCTGATACGTATTTTCCGAAAAGAAAAAAGAAAAATTAAAAAAGAAAAAAGAAAGAAAAGAAAATCGATAAGTATCATGATGAATAAAATGCTCAGAATTTCAGAAATTATCTTTACAAGAAAATATCAAATAAATGGAGATTATGATGATCATTTCACATTTACTCAAGTTATTATTTTTATTTGTTACACTTCTCCAATATTTCAAGCGGCGCATTTTCTGTCATCGCCAGATGTATGTTTGATGGGATGTTTTACAAAAGTCACGTAATACTGTTCCTTTTGTCACCTCCTCAATAGAATTATGAGAATTTAAGAAACCCAAAATGCTATATCCAGAGAGTTGGTTGCTAGCCTGTTAAAAATTTAAATACGTGAATAAGAAAAATACACAGTAGCATGCCTTAGTTATATGACTATGAATTGAGATATAGTATCACGGCGAAATATACGAAGATCTCAGTGGATTCATGGTTATACAAAAAACTATTGTGCAAAGAAAAATCGAGTTACAAATGTTCGAATCACTTAAAATGTTCGAATTCATCAGAAATCTATGAAAGAAATGCGAAATTGGCGTTCATACAGATCAGAAATCTATGAAAGAAACGCATTAAGAAATGATGGCGTTCATACAGATGTGTGACAGCGTCAATGAAAGGGAATAAACTGAATCTATGAAAGAAACGCATTAAGAAATGATGGCGTTCATACAGATGTGTGACAGCGTCAATGAAAGGGAATAAACTGAATCTATGAAAGAAACGCATTAAGAAATGATGGCGTTCATACAGATGTGACAGCGTCAATGAAAGGAATAAACTGAATCTATGAAAGAAAACGCATTAAATAAATGATGGCGTTCATACAGATGTATGACAGCGTCAATGAAAGGGAATAAACTGAATCTATGAAAGAAACGCATTAAGAAATGATGGCGTTCATACAGATGTGTGACAGCGTCAATGAAAGGGAATAAACTGAATCTATGAAAGAAACGCATTAAGAAATGATGGCGTTCATACAGATGTGAAAAGAATCAATGAAAGGGAATAAACTGAATCTATGAAAGAAAATATTAAGAAATGATGGCGTTCATAAAGATGTGACAGCGTCAATGAAAGGGAATAAACTGAATCTATGAAAGAAACGCATTAAGAAATGATGGCGTTCATATGTGTGACAGCGTCAATGAAAGGAATAAACTGAATCTATGAAAAAACGCATTAAGAAATGAAAGCGTTCATACAGATAATGAATCAATGAAAAAGAAAACTGAATCTATGAAAGAAATTAAAAATGATGGCGTTCATACAGATGTGTGACAGCGTCAATGAAAGGGAATAAACTGAATCTATGAAAGAAACGCATTAAGAAATGATGGCGTTCATACAGATGACAGCGTGAATGAAAGGAATAAACTGAATCTATGAAAGGTTTATGTTTATGATGGCGTTCATACAGATGTTGACAGAAGAAATGAAAGGAATAAACTGAATCTATGAAAGAAACGCATTAAGAAATGATGGCGTTCATACATTATGATTCGTGACAAATTTCAATGAAAGGAATAAAAAACAAATCTATGAAAGAAACGCATTAAGAAATGATGGCGTTCATAAATGTGTGACAGCGTCAATGAAAGGGAATAAACTGAATAAACTTAAAATCCAGTACATACAGTGAGCAATGAAAGGGAATAAATTGAATTTATTTGTTACTTCTTTATTTGTTCTTCTTACTTTTTTGTTTTTGCCGAGGAGACAAGACTTTCGGAACACTCTGTAGATTCAGAGAAAACCCAAAGGAAAAAAATTTCCTTACCAAACTAACTTAGTTCTGATAAAGTGACTCCATGATCGAAGTGGTAGAAACATACTAACTTAAGAAATGATTTCCTTGAGGTAAAAAAAGAGATGCAGGTTCGATTCCTGTCAGAGGCGTAAATTTTCTTTAGAAATACTTGTCCTTTTAGCCCAATTGTTATTAATTAATAACTCAAATATGTGTGTCTACTTAAAAAAAACACATTTATAGTAACAATAAATAATATCAATTAAAAAATACTTTCACAAGAATTACTTTCTCTCTCTCTCTCTCTATATATATATATATATATATATATATATATATATATATATATATATATATATATATATATATATATATATATTAGTTTATGCAAAACTAGGTAATCCGTATGGGTAGACCCAAGGAGGATGATATCCAGAGAAAATAATGTAAATTAAAAGCAAATATGTTTGAATAAAAACAGATCACTTTAAGGTTCCTTGTAATAAATTATTTCACCACAACCCTTTTAAATGCTCTGGATCATCAGACTTTACTTCCAAAAAGTTGAAATGAAAATGAAAAGAAACTTACACATTTTTGACGGACCGCACTAAGCCTATGTGAAATTAACGAAGTGAGGAAGTGAGGTGGGAGAGAAGATAGGAGTGAGTTAGATGTATCATTTCAATTCCTTTTTCTTTTCATTTTTCATTTCAAATTTTGGAAGTAAAGTCTGATGATCCAGAGCCCTTTAAAAGGGTTGTGGTGAAATAACTTATTACATGGAGCCTTAAAGTGGTCTCTTTTATTCAAACAAATATATATATATATATATATATATATATAATATATATATATATAATTTCCCAGAAAGCGACACGTCATTTTAAAAACATAAAATCAAGCCAATAGATTAAATTTTATATCTCCAATAAGCAAAATATTTTTCTAACTGATTTTAAATTGATCGGAAGTAGTTCTTTTCCTATTATCAGTAAAAGCAATAAAATTGTCCATATTGACAAAATTTTCTTTATTAAAATAACTTTCAAAAATGAATTATGTTTTCCTAAACTTTATTTGTGGAAGATTAGCTGATTTAAATTTTAGTTAATATGATTGGAAACAAATATTATTTACATTCAGTTTAAAATATCACAGAAAAGCAATTTTAAATCTGAGTTGGCTGTTTTGTGAGGTGCTGAGAACTTTCTCGCTAGACTTATGTTTGGGAATTTTTTCTAAAGTGGGTATAGCTGTAGCAATTATTTGATGAATATAAAGTTAACACCTTTTTTATATAATTTATTTTAACGACGCAGCAATCTAAAAACTTTATGTAAATATTTTAGTCAATCTCATACTTTATTGAATTTTAGATACTTTGGGTTTATAGTCTAACGTTCGAAGACGCTTATCACGCTAATGTTAGAAAATTACCAATATATCTTAACTTTATGGTAGTTACTCATCTTATTTTCTGATAATGTCACGTTTGGATATTTGTATTTGAAAAATCGTTTATGCACATATATAATATTTTCAAAATTATTTTTTGTTGAACTTTTCCATGTATATATATACGTATGTAAATACAGTCTAATTTAATAATAATATCACTTAACTGCTACAGATTAATACAGAATTTTAAAATATTTTTAAAAAAAGTTAATGATTTCACCTGAGGAAGACAAAAGAGTCACTAACACGAGAGTAAAGAACACCTTATTAAGGAGCAAGAACAATGAAGAGAATTTAAGAAGACAGGGGATGAAGATTGACGTTGCAATTACCTGTTTGAAGATCAAATTTGGAAAGCAAGAAGCTGGAAGAAAATTCACACACTAGAAGAGAGGTAAAAGAAACTCTTGGCATATAACTTACGGTTACATCAAGTCATTTTCAGTGGAAAATGATAAGATCTGCCGACAATCTAGAATTGCGCTTAAGTTCATAGAATCAGGATAACATAGAGGAGAGTTCATCAGAAGAATTAGCATGAAAGGCACAGAGACGCTTCATTATGGCGGCGGAAAAGGGACTGATGTTGAGATGTGATGTCAGGACCAATAACATTGTAGATCCATCTTTGGATTTTATCAAGAATCTCATAATATATATCAGGTAAACTACACGATATGTGGTATTAATATTCTAAACATGGGCGAATGCGAGACTTGCAAATATGTAAGATAGATTCTGGCAATTGAAATTGTCTAGGACGGTACAATGAATCACATTTTCTAGCAGAAGACCGAGTAATTCGATATAATATTTCTACTTCATATCAATGAAAAACCTGAGCCCGAGAAGGTGCAGGGAACAACTCTCGTCGAGTCTAGCATCTGGAAGAAAGAAAGGGTTCTGTAAAAATATTAATAGAATAAAGAAATGGTTCTTTCAGACAATTAATACCGAGCTGTTTTTATTTTTTTAAATTTAACAAGCTATTCTTTGACCTAGTTAACGACAAAATGTAGGTCAGTTTTTTTAGATTAGCTGCCAATCCGACCATATCTAAACGTTCAAATTTTCTATTAAGACATGAGTAAATGGTTGCGTCATCAGTATATATACCGGGTTGGAAACTGACTTCATCAGGAAGGTCGTTGATAAAAATTAGGAACAACGTAGGTTCATGCATACAGCCCCGAAAGACACCTGCATTAATGCAAAACGATCTAGAAGAGTGGCCGTTCAAGACAACATCCATTTCACGATCCCATAAGAAATACCGAATCACTTCGTCCAGAAATGACATAAACTTTCATCTTGTGAAGAAGACCAGTATGCAAATCCTTGTCAAATGCTTTTGTGATATCCAAAGCATCAGCCCGAGTTTCACCATTCTTATCTAAAGCTTGATAGGCACTTTCAGTAAGAATCGTTAATGCAGTAGCACTTGATCTAGAGAAGCGAAAGTCACATTAATTATCTGAAAGAAGATCTTAGAGGTGAGATCATTAACCAATTCAGAGTTGATTAGAGCATCTAGTGCTTCGAGGAAAGAGGTAAAAACCTTATAGGAGGATAGTTTCAAGGATCAGACGGATCAACTGAATTCTTAAAGACAGGAACTACAGATGAGGATTCCTAACAAGCAAGAAATCAAGAAGCAGAAAAACATTTATTGTACAATGTAGAGAGAAAAAGGGTCAGTTCAGAAGAACATTTCTTAAAGACTATTAGAGTGATACAATCGTCACATTCTTTGAGGAAATCCAGTTCAGAGATGATAGCAGAAAGCATGAACGACGTTATATGCATATCATTCAAAATGGGGATTCAGTCAAAGATATTCCAGATGAGTCAAGACAAATATTGCAATTAAAACTTAATCAAATAAAAATAATTCCTGTAAAGATTTTATTAAATCATTGATTTTTTTTCTTCAGAAAATAGTACCCATAATATATCTTATTCATAAAGAAATAAAATTTTCTAATTAAAAGATTTCTTAATTTATTGCATTTTTATTTTTTAATTCAGAGATTTTCTGTAACTAGGGTTCCTGTTTAACTAAATAAATTTCACGGTTTAAATTCTCCAAGATCTTGTGCTTATATGTAATATAAACATTATGCTCTTGAAATTTCATAAAGTTAAAATAGTGGAGGGGGGAATAAAAGATGTAATTTTTTCTACCAAGATTCTCTCTAAAAACTTTCAAAAAATAATGTAATTCAATAATCCTGATAATTTCATGAAGATTAGACAATTATCTGATTTCTGCAAGAATTTCCAAATCAGTGTGTTTTGTACCGCATATAGATGGTAAAATTTCCCATTCTAATTTATGGTCACGAGAAAAGCACAATTTTGAACTGAAATTTCAAAGGTTTTAAAAAGAATCACAAATATATTTTAACAATTTAAAATCATTCGCTTTTCATCTTAATAATAACAAAGATTTTGACCATAAAACTTCGTTTTTATTAAATTTTGGTTAATTTTTTCATCGTGTATGGTAATAGTTTTAGCGAATACATACACAATCACGCACACACACACATATATATAAAGAATAGTTATATAAAGTATAAATCAATAAACTTAATGTAATTAATGGCGAATTCACTTCGCTAACAGATTAAATAAAGCATTACCTTAATATCCACTCGCGATCTTTGTGTTTAAAAATTGTAAAATTGATTAGATGTTCACTCCATTTGCAAATACTTTCATCATCTTCAGGAATGGATATTATTTTTTCAATTCCAGTTAATTTGACGTTACTTTCTCATTTACAATATTCAAAATAAAAGTCTACCGTTGCGACACTGCACGCTCCAAATGTTTGTAACTCAAGTGACTATCGGGTCTTGTAAAGTATGAACCTTACTACAAAAAAAATGTACTGTTGGAACGGTTACGTAAGATTCATATATTTAGGAAGGATGTTACGATTATGCAAAACTAGTACCGAGTGAAAATATAATTCAGTATAAATACAATAAAGAATGGAGTGTCTCTTCTCGCCGTCAGAATGAAGTTATTATGAGACAATAATAATACCTACCAGCATTCATTATTAGCTGTCACAACCTTAATAATATTAGATATGTAGATAACACAGTATTCGTAGCAGACACTGGAAGGATAATACATGAATTCCTATAGAAGGTATTAAGGCAAAGCGAGATGAAGTGACTAAACATTAGTTGTATAAAGAGAGAAAATATGGTTGCCAAAGATGAACCCAAAATGAAGCAAGTACAATTTAAATATATAAAAAGTGTTTTAAAAGAGGACGAAAAATACGACACGGAAATCCGAAAGCACATTGGGATAGCGAAAGATGCCTTCTAAAATCTAAGCAATGTATTATAAAAAAACAAGAAAATCTCGTTTGAAACAAAGAAAACTGTACTGAACTATATTTATGTAATATCGGTCCTATATGGCATGGAATGCTGGACAAACTCCTCGCGTATGAAGAAGATACATAAGCCAACAGAAATGTTGTTCTGCAGAAGGATGCTGAGAATTCCATGAACTGTAAATGTGAACAATGACGAAGTTTTAGAGAAAATGGAAACAAAAAGGACACTAATACTTAATGTCAGAAATTGAAATTTGTAGAGAACATTACATGGAAAGAAGGCTTTGAAACTCACAGCACATATTGAAAGCGAAGGGACATTGCATAAGCTTTCTAACGAGCTTGTGTAAAGAAATTGTAGACCAAGGATTAGGCGTGATGGCAGAAATACAACATTAACTAAGATTTACAAAGGACGGGAAATTGTACACGCCCTGAACGGACAGAACACATAGAAGAAGTTAGCATAAACTAGCTGTGACCATTCAAATAAACGTTTATCCAAGTCAAATTATATTTCCTTGTCATTTATTCAGTTTAGCATAATACGTTATTTGATGAAGCTTGAAAATAGAATATATTAAGATGGAGTTGTGCCAATTTGCCATTTAATAACCATATTCTTGCTTTAAAAAAAGTCTCCGTCTCGCATCTTTTTGCATCTGGGCTCGAACTGTGGGCAATAAGCGACTAACTAGTCAGCTATTTAATTAAAGTACCTATCAAGCTTGATTCTCAGAGTGCTTGAATCACGAGTCTAAAAACCAAACGCATTATTTTCTATTGTTAGTTAACGCCGCCGAATTTTTCAACATTTTCAAAAGATTTATACATTTGAGATATGAGGCGAGGTAAACTCTATGTTGCCAATCAATCATATCTACAAATTAGGGAAAACATAACAAGAGTGGCACGTTGACTTTCGAAGGCGCCGAGATGAGCCATCTTGTTTGACAAAACGACTCCCATGGCAGAGATAAATATGTTTCCTGGCATTTACCCGATCGGACCGGATCAGGAAGGAAATATCAGCGAATAAACACACTCAACTGACCATTTATTCAAATGACAATGTCAAGTGGCAAAATCCCGCCTTCAATAAATGAATGATTAGCAATCTTCTAGTAACTGAAGTAATTGTTACTCTATTCTTGGAATGGTTGACATTGTAATGATCATAGTATCCGCGGTTATTTTAATACCAATGCTAGAAAAGGAAACTTAGATTGAAAGTGTTAAGTGATCCGACTTTTAGCTGGTAAAATCAACGCGAGTAGTTTTTACGAAGAGCTAAGATTTGTGCCGCAGTGAGGCAGGGATTGGAAGTTTGTTTGTTTTTTTTGTTTTTTTTTAAGAGAGTGTCTTTGAAAATAGCCATATGGAATATCGACTTGTTGCATTTGTTTTTGTTTCTTTATTGTGATTAATGCAGAAAATATTAGAACGCCATTGCTGCTTTTAACACAAGTTTTCGCCCAGTCTAATCTCCGACCATTTCTGCCATCGGAAGAAAAAAAGAAAGAATGAATGGACTTGGCCCTAAAGAAATAAAAATAAAAAAAAAAAGGAAAAAGGAAAATATTTATTCTCAGAAGTCCACTCATCAATTCTTGGCAATTTTTTTTATATTTCTTATTTGTCTATTTTTTTCATTCTGTCTTTAAAAATATTATTTATCAAATCTCTCTCTCTCTCTCTCTCTCTCTCTATCTATCTATCTATCTCCATATATATATATATATATATATATATATAATCTTCCCGAGTCTGATGAAGTGACCAAACATAAAAATTAATTCTGGCATCCCTTCTTATTATTTGACCCAGGAACTTATCCGTATTTGCCTCGTAGATTGATTTCTTTGAGCTGGACCAATGGTTAAATTTTAACCTCAGAAAACCTTTCTAGTTAAGTGAATTCACTATTTGGTGGCTGATTTTTTTTCGCGACAAAGCAAACTCTATGGATCATTTAATTCCGAAATCTAAATATTTTGTAAGTAATTTTATGACTTCAGAGTAAATGAAAGGCTTTTAGATATACAGTTTGTAGTTCATAAAATTTACTCTTGGTAATTTTACTATAAAAATGTACTGTTTTATATATATATATATATATATATATATATATATATATATATATATATATATGTGTGTGTGTGTGTGTGTGTGTGTGTGTGTGTGTGTGTGTGCACTGATTGTCAATTTGCTATAAAAAATAAAGTATTGTTACTCATTTTATTAAAACAATGAACTGATTTTTGTTTAGGGGTTCATTATTTGCCCATAGCTGGAACCCTAGAAGGGGCTACCTGGGACAGTGTGAACCTAGGGACAACAGCAGTTACGTCGTAGTTCCACGCTCTTCAAACGTCCAATCTGCCGATCAAAGGCCTTGCTGCTGGATGTAGTATATCGTCATACCCAGGGCGGATTTCACTCCTGCTGGGTGCTTAAAATTTAGAATATATGTGTAATATTATCATTGACACATCCTAGGCTGCGTCGTAGTGGCTAGCATTTATTCTTGCAGACAATTACTGCTGTTTCATCCATCACTTCACAATTCAACAATTTTTAACCCTAGAACACTAACCAGGTTATAGTACACAGGGTATATTTTCCTATTTTTAATTACAATTTTCAGTACCTGATTTTCCTACTTAAATAATATGTTTTTCAGTTCCTATTAATGTTAACTCAAAGTACAAATTTTGAAGTGCCTGCATGTAAAATATTTCAAATAAAAATTTATATTTAATATTTTTTTTTATATTTTCAAAATCGGGTATGATATACCCATGGTTAGTAGTGGTGTAACTTTAATTGATGGTTAGTGTTCTATGGTTAATCAAATTTAGTAAGGATAGATTGAAATAAATTTAGTAATTGACAGGCCAGTTATAATTTTTTCTACTTCTTCTTCTCCTCCTCGTCGTCGTCGTCCTCCTCCTTCTTATTCTTCTTATTCTTCTTTGTACCTTCAGGACATGTTTCTGTACTTCGTGGAACTTAGCAACGTTTCTCCATTTGCTAAGACTCCTGCTCCACTCCCTGGTTTCGCCATTCACAGTAGCTTATCAAGTGACTCACTACCTTCCTTTATATTTCTTGGCCTCGATATTCCCTGTGAGTTTCATTTTCTCCAAACTTAACTTCTTCATTATATGTCCTAGAAAACCTATCAGTCGCTTTTTGATTCTGATTATGTGTTCTTTTTGTTAGCATTTTTCCTGGTTGATTAGAGCTAAGTCCATTGAATTCTCATCATCCTTCTGAAGAACGACATTTTTGATGCCTTCATTTTTCTGTTCATTTTCTCATGTTGCATCCTCTGCTGAAAAACATTTCCCAGATTGGGATAAAACAAAATATAGACTGAGTTCAACCAAGAATCAACGTGCCTACATTTGGTACGTCTACCTGAATGTGAAGCATCCGTTCGGACATGTTATCTTCTTCCGTGGAACCTTGAGATGAGACCTTCATTCCAGAGATACCAATTCTGCAGAAGAAAATTTCATTGCATCAAAGTGGAAAGTGTGGGGTATTCGCTCACCTTTTTGACATAGGTTTTGAGGACTCAACATTTTTTGACCACGACACCACAGGAATCTGCGTTAAAAATACTTGCACAAACAATGAAAAGTCTCACATAAAAAACACAAGCACATAAACATACATACATATGCATATGCATATGCAAACACGCATATATATATACGTACCGACGTATATATATGTACCAGCTTACCCTGAAGATTCGTCACATATGAGGCTGGATTAAACTTTTTTATTTTAAAATTAAAACTCTACTTTTACTTTTGTTTTTTCACACGTGTATTGAGCACTTTCTAATACTACTTTTCCTGGTCTGATTCAACTCTGATTATTAACCTTATATATATATATATATATATATATATATATATATATATATATATATATATATATATATATATATATATTCGTATAGATATAGATATATAGATATATATAGATATGTATATATATATGAGACACATTGAGGTTTATATATTTAAATTCGGCAAATGTCAAATGACCAATTTGTTTTCCTTCTGGCAAAACCTTGAATTTGCTGATATCAATAGCTTGCAAGCATTACTCGGTATCGCCGGGACCAAGACTACTTCTTTGTTCTGTTAAGCTACGTAGTCGCTGCTTTATTTGAAAGATTATTTTTGTGTAAAAATAATTGCTTAATGTTTTTTCTCTTTTTTTTTTTCACCATTAACCAACGGAACATTCACCTATATAAAGAGAGTCATAAGCCTAGAAAGAGAAATAACATTACATATGTACATATATAGAGAGAGTGTCCTATATCGGCAGTTTTTCTTGGGAGTGAATTATTGCTCAAGGACAGGAAACGCCTACAGTCAGCGAAAGCAGAAACAATTTCCTTTGTCCTGATGCATTACGCAGTTGTTCCTTTGTTTAAAAGGTTTGCCTGGACTGTAAAAGTGGTATAAGCGAAATTACAATAATTTCATAGATTAAATTTTTTTGTACTCAATTAATTCATATACTGTACGATATATTTCAGTTACAAAATATAATGTTAATATTACTTACTATTTTTTTTTTTACCATTTACCCTCAAACTGAGATCTAAATGCTATGATCGTTACCACTTTCACGGCAGAAAACAGCATTATTGAATAAATAGCAAATTAAGTTTGTTCCAGTAGTTTTTATATTATGAGCGTGGAAAATAAAATCTGCGTGCCAAGTTCACATTCCTGCCTAGTCTGTTACGTTTATATTCATATCAATGGCCCCCAGAATAGAATGAATCTTTATATTTTCCTCCATCTATGGGTTACTCAGTAAGATATTTTGGACTCTCTAGGTGAAGGAGAGAAAGACAAAATTGAAATTCCATATCATAGAGACGGGAAATTAATCCAATGTATTTCCATATCAGTTATGGCATTTCATAGAAATAAAAACCGAAACTGTGGAGATCCATAATCTAATGCTTCCTGAAGAATATACCCTAAAAAAATAAAATAATAAGAGTCATCAACAAATCAATCGTTTATTAATAAAAATTAAAATAAAATGATTTGAAATTAAAAACAAAACACAACTTTCATGTAAATTTATTTAATATTAAGGAATATCCAGATGAGATAATGTTATTGATCAAAAGCCCGTTAAGTTAGATCAGGCGATATCGAGTTAAAATTCTGGGTGGGTGATTTCAAATGTTGAGTGGGTGATTAACAAATTAAACAGAAACTTGTGGGCGTTTGTAAACTTTGGCGGACGATATAGAATATTGAGTATTTAAAGAATTGTTTCATCTCATGTTACAAACACACACAAAAAAAAAATTCAAAGAAGATATACAAAGAACCTGTATAAAAAAGCGAAAGAAAACGAGATTAAATGGAAATAACTGGGTCACATTCCTAGATATGATATGAAGATATACATATATTGCCACGAACAAGGAATATTTTGTTATTTTCTATAGTTCTATAAAGGGTAATTAACAATTACATAGTTCTTCAGGCGAAATTAAATAACATTCAGATGACATAAGTCAGATAAGAGAAGACCAGATAAAACAAAATGTATTTGCTTCATGTTTGTTAGTTGCTAGTAGTGTATATTCGCTTTACTTTACTTTGATAATTATGAACAATAGTTTCATTTTATGCCAAAACTTGCAAGTTTTAAGTAAAATATAATATAATATGATATAATACAGTATATATATATATATAATTATTTATAAAAAAATTATAACATAAATATACTATAAATCACTATAAAAATAGCCATATATATATATATATATATATATATATATATATATATATATATATACTGTATTATATTATATCAAATATATTACATTTTTATTATAAAGATTTATAATAAAAACATTTTGAAATCGATACACAAAAGCTTTCATATTTCAATACTATGATTGCACTTCATGTTATGTAAGTGATACTTACCATCTCCTTAAGTAGTACAATCATAGTATTGAAACATGGAAGCTTTTGTGTATCGAGTTCAAAATGTTTTTATTATAATCTCTCATAATGAAAATATAATAATAATATATTGCTCTACTTTGTACTGAGCACTTTTTTAAAAGTAAATGCTACGAACAGTTTTACTCCATCTGTTTTTTCACTCATTTGTGTGTATATATATATATATATATATATATATATATATATATATATATATATATATATATATAGACAGACTGTTTCGCTGTATCACAATTGAACAGTGTGGATAGACGTAACCCGTCTGAATTGACGTCAGTCGGAGATTTTACCCCTAAGCCGTTGGCGCACGGTAGGGAAGAAGATTAATTTTAAGTGTATTTATTTTTTTGAGATAAACAGTGACTGAGAGGACTCGATTCGCTTTACCGAAGAGTCTTACATTATCAGCCAGAATAGTCACTGCTTACAAAGTCACATTTCCTTCCCCAGAGAACTCAGCCGAAATAATTACAACTCATCATTGAGGTTAGACGTCAAGTTGCCTCTAGCTCGGATCAAAATCTCGGTAGAACCTAATGCATACCTTTATATATATATATATATATATATATATATATATATATATATATATATAAAGGGAAAACTATTCGATAGATATCGAACACAAAAAATTAAATATAATGCTTAATCGCAGTACCTTGTCTGTCATCTTTACGCTTGATTTGAAAATAACATTGTAAATATTTCCCCATCTTCAATTGAAAGCTAAAGGATTAAAAGTTCTAATTACAGAAAAATATCGTTGAGTATTTCAAATAAAATTTGAATGATTTTAGTCGATGCTTACGAAAAAACCAATAGAAACGGCCATTTTTAACTTTTTTAGACAAATTTAGACAAAACTTATTTTTTCGTTTTTGAAATTCCCGCTAAAATAAGATATACATATCTTAAACGTTACATTAAAAAAATTAGCAAATTTAAAGTTAAATTAATCTGTTCTGAAACAAATATCATTTAATTATAGCATAAATTTTTCTAGAGAAACACTTCTTGACTTCGGTGTATTGTTATTTTCACGTCTCCATCGATCATGTGATGGCTGAATGTGTTAACAGGTTTAGTACGGTGCACTACAATTGATACAACCGTTTTGTTTTATTTTGTTTCTTATAATAATTTAAAATACTATAAAAATTTCTTACATTATTGAGTTACCTCTATCTCTTTTCATTATTTAATAGCTAAGATAATGATAAATAATTTTAGTAATTATTAATTACTACATTAAATTATTACATTTTTTAATTTAATAACGAGATAATAACTAATAAAACTATTATTATATTAATAATTAAAATATCTCACACAGTTATTAATTGTTTAAATTGAAAAATGAGATAATTTTATTATCTCAATTTAATTTTTTAATTTAATAACTGAGTGACATAAGATAAGACCTTTATATCTCAAGGCGGCTTTCTCCAAAGAAGAGACAAGCCTTAAAACACGTGACCTTTTTACCATAATGTCACTTATTTAATATACTAAAAATAATATATATAAAATTTTGACGCACAAAAATATTTTTAATTACGGTAAAATTTTATTTTCTAAACTTTAAATTTAGTCTTAGTAAATATAAAATCACTTAAAAACCTAATAACCTATCCCAATTAGATCTCCTTTTGAAGAATTTAAAAATTTAAAAAAAAAAAAAACTTTTTAAAATGCAAACAATTCTTGTCAAAAAAAATTTATTCATCGATTTTTTTTCTTCAGATAATAATGTCCTTTCTATATATTATTTATAAAAGCAAATAAAAGCCTATCTAATTTGAAAATTAGATAGTTTATTGCATTTTTAATTTGCGATTTGGAGCGATTTTTTAAAAAGTTGAGAAGTTCTGAAAAAAAAATGATGATTTAATTTCTCAAGATTTTATAAGTAATATCAAACAATTTACAAACTGTTTGAAATTCTAGAAAATTTTTAAAAGTTCTTAAAGGTTGGTTATATAAATAAAATTTCAAAAATAAATTCATTAATTTTTTTTTTAAGTCCTGAAAGTTTCATTTTCCATCTTAAAATTTCCAAAAACTTCCTGAAACTGTTTTACTAAAATGGCCCTTAAAATTACAATTACAACAAAAAACAGAAAAAAAAACGATTTTTACCCAAATTTAGAATGTGTTATGAAGAAGGAAAAATCATTTAAATTTAAAAAAAATTTTGTTCTTTCTTCTTAATAATAAGATAAACATTTTAATGATGAAACTTTGTTTTTATTGAGTTTGAGACCATTTATCATTATGCTATACTGATTTTTCAGCGAATTATTGGAGATTACCTAATTAATACCAACATTTAATTTTCTTGGTTGCATTAGGACGCAGAGAACTGTAAAACCACTACTACTACGCAGAGATTTTTTTTCCTTACCAATTTATTATATCATATGGATTTTTATATATGAAAATATATTGCTGGTTCAAGTTTATTGAGTTCCAAACTTTATAATTTTCTTAATGTTTACAGACCCCCTTTTGGAGTTCAATATTTATGAGAAACATCATGGATAACTTTTTGACAAAAAAACAAAACAAAACAAAAACCTTCTGGACACAAATAGGTCTCTTCCTTATCCAAGAGTTATTGTTTCTCCATCTCTGCAGTCGACAGCTTTGACTATCTTTATCGTCACTTAATGACACGATAAATTTAGTATCAGTGTTGAAATTGATTAAATTCAACCTTCAAAAGTATTGCCATGGAGATGAAGAAAAGGACGAATATTCTAATTTCCTAAAAAGATAATAATTTGTTGAAAAAATTTCCATAGATCGATGAAAGAGCCAGAAACCGAAGGTTTTGGTATTTGAACAGATCACCACTGAAAAGAAACTATCCAAATATTCTTATCCATCAGAAATATTTTTTTCCAAATACAGATCTTTCTGATTGGTCCATCAATATGAAACAATTGACCATCTTAATCAATAATCTCAACTTTGAATCCACCGAACTCTGCTATCTGGCTAAGATTGGCACCTCTGGATAAACTTTTATGGGAAGGAAAACCTTATTAAAAACGATTTTAAAAAATTTTCATAGATTATTTTATTTAGAAATATGGTCCGCCTATGGGTCTAGTCTTGTAATTATAAAAATAATTTACTAGATATACAACCCATTAAAAAACCAAAACATCCTTAACAATGTAAATAATTAATATTTCTCATCTCAGAAATAATAGACAGAAAGTTAAACAAAAAATCGAATCGTTCCTCATTAAAATGGAAAATTCATCAATTATCAGGCAGGCTGTAACAACGTTTTCTTTTAATTTTTTTTATCAAATAAAACAGACATTTTAAGGCTTATGAAAATTTATTCAAAGCATTTAGAAAAAGAGATATTTAGTCAAATAAACTGTAATATAGTAACAGCTTGATGTAGAAGCTCGAAAAACTTTATTTCTAATTCCGGTTTAATTTCTGAAAAACGTTTATTTTTATTGTTCTTTATGGATTTTAGAAGCGAAGGAGTGATTGCGATTTATTTTTTATTATAACTTATGCAAAAAAAATAAATCATACGTAGACAACACCTTTGTGTGTTAATAAATACGTTTTCCGTTTTATTTAGGTTTTTTCCGTATTTTTTCCGATATAACATGAACAGTGCAATTTATAGTATTTTATGTCCATTCCACGAATTATTCTTTGTAGACTGATATTTTTCATTTAATTCATCCAGACAGTTTTGGATGCCAATTTAAATATTTTCACTTTCTTCACTTTTAGATACTTACCAACGTTCCGTAATTTATATTATAATTTTCATAAGCTTTTGGAGGTAACGTCCATTGTAGGCTGGCTGATTCTTAATAATCGACAGTCGAGAAGAATAGTGTTCTTGGGCGTGATGAAAATATGATGCAATCACGGATGACAGATTTTTTCCAAATAAATTTCCTTACTTGAAAATAAATTAATATTTTCCCAAACCAACATAAATGACAATAAAATGTTAAAAAAAATAGAAATCGATTAAATTGTCACCCCATTTTATTTAAAATATATAATATGATAAAGAAATTTAAAGCGGTTGTTTAAATAATTTAAAAAGGGTTGCATATTTCATAAGTAAAAAAGAAAAAATCTTGAGTCGATTAATAACCAATACATATATTATTGGCAAATATATTTTTCTAAAAGATCCTTATATATGGAGATATTTGATTTCAGCTAACTTGATGAATATTTACTTGTTTAAATAAAAAAAATATGAATAAACTATTTTCATTTTCTTATGGTTATAAAATCTGGTGTTCTTACAAAAACCCTTTAATTTTCCTTGATTTATCCCTGTATACGAATATACCAGTGAAACGCTTCAAGATAGGAGTTTTCAACTCCACCTTTACTCATTGTTCCTCCTTCTCCTACAATTCCACAATTGTATCTTGTGGAAGATTTTTTAAAGCCACCACTGGTATTTGTTTTTTTGTACAAAGTTAATTAATGGAAAAATTTTTTATTTTTTCTTTTTTTTATATTTATGTACAATCTCAGCAAACCATATTAATTATTTAATACGAATCTGCCCTCAACACGTAAAACTCAGACTCAAATGAAATTCACATAAAGATTTTCTCATCCTCCAGTAATTGCTATTATATATCACAGCAGTAATATGTGACGTCACCCTTTGGCCTAACTGCCCCGTAAAATAGCATGACCTGTCCTGTGACGACCAAATGATCGTGGTATTGGTCGCGGCACCAAATGTGACGTTCTAACCCTTTTGCTGATTCGGATGGGAATCTGGTTAGATTCAATATCAGCTTTGTCGTTCCCAACTCGCCTCCAACGTCTGGTTACCGAAGTAACTGCTTTGATTTCTAGTCTAACCTACCCACGTTGTGATTTGATCTTAGGTAGACGAAATCAATCAGTCGCCGGGCCGCAATGCAAGCCGAGTCTGAGCAAAGGTATCACCGCACAAGTATATATAAAAGAAAATAAAATAACAACTCGAAAAGTTCAAATGTGTTAAAAAAAGAATAACAATATTTTATATCTGGTTGCTGAATACAGGACTGCTTCTTTCTCCCAAACCGCTAATATGGATTCGTGACACTTTGTTTTGTTAGGCGAGTCTTGACATCTTTTGTTTTTCCGAAACTGGTTTTTTGGTGTCTTCAGGCGATATTCGAAAACTTGTTTTTGGTGGTGTGAGTCTAAGTCGTTCTTCAAAAATAAATTGTTTTCATTAGAAGTTGAAGTCGGAATGCGTGGATCTTCAGTCAGCTTCCTGCGAGGCTGGTCTCAGAGCTCACAGCTCAACTCTGTCTGCGTCTGCTCTCTCCAACTCCAACTCAACTCTAACTCAACTCAACTGCTTTCCGCTGCGACTCTGTTTATATGGACGCCGACCAAAACCGGGTGGGGCTTGTCGGGGTTTGAGTTCCTCGATAATTCTAAATCCACAATAAGGATTTTCTTTGTTTTCGGACAGGAAAATTTATCACTTTCCATTTTTGGAAGTCCATTACTTTCTGCTTTAAGGGAATCGTCCTCCCAAATTCTTCCTTTCTCATATTGGTATCTCACACCAATCCCCTCAGAGGGCGTCAACAGGTTTCCCTCCTTTCTCAATGGTATCTCACACCAATCCCTCCAGAGGCGTCAACAGCCACCCTTCTCTCTCCAATATCTCACACGCGCAGAGGCTTCAACGTGCCTCCCCTTCTTCTCAGCCCACCCTCACGCCAAAATTTGAACGCTCAAAGCGAAAAAAAAAAAAATTATCTTCAAAGGAAAAAAAAATTTTCTTTTTTTTTTTTTTTCTTTTTCCCCGAACAGACCCCCCACGACTCGTAGTGTGGTCCTTAATCTCTATCTTAACCGAATGTCACCTGGACTTTATCAATCGAGATTTTCGCCAGCGTCAAATGGGTTGTTTAACTGGACGTATTTGCATTCTGTCGCTAATTATCTCTCCCGGTAACAAACTTTTATCATGTCCAGGTCTGGACAATAAAACAGGTGTTTTTTTTTCAAAAATGATATCTCCAGATATCTCCGAAGTATAGTTAATGGTTCATTCTTTTCCCCCTTCTTCTTGGGGTGGCCTCAGCTGATTGGTTTTCTCGGTCAGTGCGTGACCTGATTAACATTATCTCCCAGCTTCTGTTTCGTAGGCCACTTGACCAATTTGAAATTTTCATTATTGCCATGGGCAGATTGCTATCTTCTTTCGCCGCGTCATAACATAAATTAATTCGACAGATCCGAGATCTTACGAATTTCCTATCTTCTGCGTGAAAAAAAATACTTTTTTCTTTTCGCAAATGAAAATAAAATATTTACCACTTTTCTTTTTTAAAAAAAAAAAACATCGCTCATCGCTCAGTATGTCTTTTTCGTGATAAATAGCTTCTTTTTCTTCGATGTCTTGATGTTAACAGGTTCATGTGAGCTGATATGACTTCTGCTCTTATGTCACACTGCAGTTAAAGTGTTTAATCAAAAATAATATTTTAATGATGATGAGAGTGAGCTATTGTGTAATGGATAGAGGATGAGAAATCGGATAGCAGACTTAAATTCCAGCCGTGTTCATTGCATTCGCTTTGGGGCAAATAGTCTCAGATTGGAGAGGGTTGGGATCTCTCAGGGTATTTTGCCCAAGATACATAAATGAAGCTATGATTGTAGTACATGTGATGCCTCTCCAACCATCAGGGGATACAAGACCCGATATCCTGATGGAAAATAATGATGATATCAAGAAAATTTGAAGTGATAAAAATAAATATAAGATGGAAAAATTAATATCAAATAAGAAAAATAATGGACAATTGAACAAACAAAAATTTATTGATAAATATCAATAATTATATAATGGATTAACATCTAAATAAATAAACGGCAAATTTTTTTTGTCCGTACATATGCCTGAAATGCCTCTAACTCGAGCTAAACTTGATGTATATATTATACATTTTTGGAATCAGGATGATCCCGTGATTGAAAATCTGCCCTTCATTTGATGCTTGAATACCAAGCATTGGGATTTGTGCCCGGATGAGGAGGGAACAGTTAAAAATTCAAATTTAAAATAACTAAACAATTGGGCGTTAGGAATACAGAGCTGAAGCAGAATTTCGAAGGAACCCGAAACCCAATCCCAAAACAGAAATAACGGACAAAACTGTTCAAAAGACCGAGGAGGAGAACATCTCATGAATTCATCTTGGAAAGTGTCCTGAGAATTTGGAACGATTCTAAAATGGCGATTTCTTACAATCGAGAGTCCTGATCGAAAAATTTGAATTGTTGTCATTTTAAGAATTAATTTTTAAAAATCCTAACATATTCCGTTACGATTCAAGATGGATGAAATAAACAATGTCCTTACTCAGGGACGATAATTTGCATATTCTTTTAAAATATTTCATATTATAAAAATTAAATCGCATACATTTATCATAGAGTGAAAATAGACTGATATCTAACTGACCATTTGACCAAGTGATTTGCTTGAATCAAATTTAATGAGCAAAGATGTAACCTGATGGTGAATAGATTGAATTAACACGAAGTGACACTTTTGTAGTAGTCATTGGCAACTAAGTTATTGTCACGACGAATCTATCAACGCCTAATACGGATCAGTTAATAAGTTGCAATATAATTTATCAAAGGATCAATTTGCCAAGCGGTTAATCAGCCATATTAATCTGTTAATCATTCAAGCTGTCTGTCATTTACAGAAGTTAGTTTAGTGAAAGTGTTTTTTTTTTTTACATTGAACTGCAGTCTTTGAGTTTTAGTGGATATCTGGTAATCCAACCCTCATCGATTGTGAATGGAACCAATCAAAGAGGTTAATTAGACAATAACAAGTCATTTAAAATTTAGATCACTTGTATTGTGGTCTGGGATTATTTGATATATGACCAGTCATTGGAAAGACAACAAGGCAGTTTAAAATTGTTGATTAGTTGATCAAACAACAAAATCCTAGCCATCAGAGGTTGGATACTAACTTATTCAACAGTCAAGGGTAAACGTCTGACCTACATAAACAGTCATTGATTTATCAGACTTTTCCATTATATTGGCCAGTCTTTCATTCAGTACCATTAGACTTTATACATATATTATAGTCATTTAAAAATGGTTTTAGTTATTTATGAGGGAAATTGTCATATATTCAAAGTTGGCAACTTAAAATACTGAAAGAGCGTTCATATTTAGCTGAGCGTCAATGTTCTTGAGATGGGCCCTTATCATTCCAACTTTCATTTGTATTATTTACACGCGGACTATTGTCCACATCTTTGATGTTATCATCACAACGTTTCAGCCGATATGCACTTCGGCTTTTATTCGATGATTGTAGATCCGAGTAACTTTCAGAGAATTTCGGACAGAAACCTTCATTAAATCTACGGAGGTGGGGAGATTTTTCTCGTCCGGATGAACATGTCTAAAGATATCACGTCTAATTCTAATTTAGGGCAACCCAATAATTGCTCGCCCCGTTGAATCTAATCAGCACGTCCGAATCGAGAGACTGAACTCACAATTAGTATGACACCAAAACTTTAATTCACGGGGCTATTTTCCCGTGACAATTATTTAAACAGGGGTTTCGGTTCGAAATTCCTTGAAGATTACCGTATTGACAGAGACGTTAATTGTAGTAATAACAACAAGGATGGGGACAATAGTCTGCATCAAAATAATGTAAATAATAATAACTCAAAGATACCGACAGGAATCCAAGCCTTGTTTAGAATTATTGGATTCAGTCTTTTATTATTCGTTTGGTGTTACCGCATTTCAAACCATCCATTCTCGAGTCTTCTTCAGTTTTATAATCCGCAACATAAGATAGAGGCTCTTTCCTTTTTTTCATAGTTGACATGCAGGAACATTGTCAAAAATTGTAGAAATTGGTATCTATTTAATCTAATGCACAATTATGTAAATCAGACTACGGTATATTTCAGGAGTAGAGTGGATTTTTTAGCTCAGCAAGGAGAAAATTGAAATGTAACCCCGTCACTGATAATATAGAATCACTTGCTTTATACGTGTTGCATATTATTGAATTGCTTTGGTTTGGCGTCATTGGATGTGAAATACTAAGTCATTTTAATTTCCGTTATTTATTAGCCATACAATTTTTTCTTGGTTTTCAACAAAATATTCATATGTTCATATTTGTACAGTTTCTGGAATGTCGGATTTACTATAAAGATGCTTCTTCGGATTTCTTTATCAAACTGTCCATTGCCCGCTATTATATTATTTACATCATTCGGACTATTGTCCTCATCTTTGTCGCCATATTTATTACAACGTGCCATGTTTAATAGATGTGAATTATCATTTATCTCCTGTCAATTTCCCTCTGAAAGTTCTACACTACCGTAACCGGGTATTGAACTCACACTCTTTGGGTCCTGTCACTAGATCTAACTAGCGCCTTTATCCACTGTGCCACGTGTCCTTGATGAAACTAGAACCGTCTACCCCAGAGAGCGAAATAAAGGGTTCAGTTCGACATTCCAGCCACCTGAAGAAGGCCGGAGTGTACAACGACTGAAACGTTGTAATAAATATGGCGACAAAGATGAGGACAATAGTCCGAATGATGTAAATAATGTACATAATACCTCATCTCAGAAATATAGACAGTCCGCTTTTACATTATACAGTTAGTTAAATTTATGTACTTATTTGATTCTAATATCTCCAATTCGAACTTCACACATCCTACTGCCTCTTTTACTGTCGAGTACATTGACTATTTCCTTATAATTTATGGTTAGTCCTTCTTTCTTGCTTTCTAATATTACTTTCGCTAGTAGATATATTTTAATTTCTCCTTCTGAGACGAACATCAGCACAGTGTCATCTATCTCATGTTCTTAAGATCATGTCAACCGATAATAAATCGTGGTATGTCTTCTAGTTCTCTTAACCCCTTATTGCGGTATAGGTTTAACTTAAGAACCCATCCTTGTTTAAGAACTCTTTCTAGTTTTGTGTGCTTGTTTAACTCGTTTTCTATCAGCATGTAGGTTGTTTGATCCGAGGAAAGCTTACAGGTTATCCTGTCTTCTGCATATACGTCGAGCTTATCTAGCAGTTCAAATAGATTTGTGTCTAACCTTATCAAATGCTTTTTATGTAATGTAAAAACGTAGGTATAAGTGTTTTCGTATTTGTATTGGTTGCTCTGATAACATTCTGATCATGAATATAGCATTTCTTGTCCTAATGTCTTCAAACAACCGCATTGTTCCTACCTTATTTCTGGCTTATTTTTGCTAGGAGCTGTATCCGTCATAATTTTAATTATTAGTTGAGAATTATTTGCCCCTGACTTCTTTCATATCAAAATTATGAGAGATTTACTAGGACTTCCAGGTATTTCACCATTGTTGTATATTTCGTATATTATCTCAGTAATCATGTTGATCCCGAAATAATCTGAAAGCATCTCTATTGAAATTCCATCCGGTTCTAATTCTGTTACTTTTTATCTTTTTCAGTGCCGATTTTATCTTAGGTTTTAATATTACAGCTCCATTCATATCCTTGTCTGCAGTGACGCAGTTGATGAAATTTGCGATGAATTTGTTCTAACTTTCAACTCGAAAAAACATTAGCACAATTCAGCCTGAGTTTACATTGCATAATTACAAACTAAAAGGAAAAATGTATTTCTCGGGCATTTCTTTCGCAGAAAGTTTATAATAATCATTTTCATTCTGTTTCTCTCTTTCACTTTAACTTAACCTAACTCTTGTTATTTTCCTCGTCTATCTTCGTGTTACTGAAATGTTTGAGGAATTTGAGCAGACTAACCTGTTTATTCCTCTGGAAAATTATTCCATCTTTCCAGCATTCCGCCATATATATCACAGATCTCTGAAAATAATCTTGCCAGGGAAGAAAGAATCTAAGTTGCTTTCAAGCTTTTCTTTCTAAGGACGCCATTTTCTAAAATTAATGGAAATCTGGGATTGCAACCATTATGGATATTGACAGTTACTTTGCTCTGATGTCAGTTTCGTTTTATTTACATATATTTTGTATATATATATATAAAATAATAATAATAATCAATTTACAGTTGAAATGGCTTGATGTAACTGTAAATTCTATGCTAACAATTACTTCCTCGTACTTATCGCCTGTGGAACTTCCTCTAGCATCTTTCCTTCCCGGTTAAATTTGATGCTCAATAATTGAAATACAATATCTAATATTCTTTAGCACTCAGTAACCACTTGATATGAATTTGTAACAATCGTTTTCATGCTTTTGTGATCATCAGACTATTTGTCTGATTGATCACAGTTCTCTGAAAAATTTGACGATCATAAAAGTGAGAAACCCAGGGTTACAAACTAATATCTACACACACACGCGCGTTCTCGCGCGCACACACACATACACACACACATATATATATATATTATTTTTCATTTTTCCTTAACTTTTGTCCAGTCGCTTATTTCCTTTGTTCCATTCAATCTTTATTTTAAAAAAAAAAAAACAAACTATTATGTAAATTTTTGTAACTTTGCATAATATTTATGCATTACACCTAATCATTATTCGTTAAAAATTCATTGCGGTTCATGCATTACTTTTTAAGTAATACACATATTTATGTCTTTGTTGTTTTCGTTCCTTAAATTATGGCCGCTACTGTGTATATAATCTTAGTTTGTTCATATCTATCTATCTATCTATCTCTCTCTCTCTCTCTCTCTCTATATATATATATATATATATATATATATATATATATATATATATATATATATATATATTTCAATTTCCTTTCTTATACATATCTTGTTTATTAATCATTTCGCCCCAAACAAGGCGAAAATGCCACTAGGACGCATGCTGTTTACAGAGAGTGAAAGTGAGAGAAAAGACAAGGTGTAGGATTGAGGAAAGGATAAAAGTTAAACGGGATTGAAGAAGATAGCTGATGTTGATTGACGTTGTATTTAAATTTTTGAAGATCGTAGTTAAACCGAAGGGAATTCCACAGGGGGTAAGTGCGGGAAAATAATGTCTTGGAGTAGAAATGGCGGTTACATTGAACTATTTCAACAGTAAAAGGGTGGAATGTCAATCTGGTAGCACGCTTGAGATCATATAGCACCTGGGAAAAAAGCTCGTCAGAGCAGTCGCCATGAAAATCTATGTATCTATCTATGTATCTATATTTCTCTGCTTTTTACATACTTATATATATATATATATATATATATATATATATATATATATATATATATATATATATAAGTAAAAGTTGAAATGATGCAATTTGCATATTTTCATATCTATCTATCTCTGTCTGTTTGTATATGCTTGTCTGTCTGTTAAAGCATGTGCTTATTGATCGATTTATTTACAACTTGCTATTTTCAAGGTACCCGAAAACATTTTTCCATGATTATCTGTCACTCTTGGATATTGTTTATATAATTAAACACTCAGCATCCCTACTAATAGTATATCCCTGGTCCTAATAGAATATATTTATACCACCCAGTCCAAATTCGAGAACAAGTGGATGCTGCAATATTTTTCGAATTGTTGGCATTTAAAATCTGAATTCCAAGTCCATTGTTTTACCTGATTTTGAGTATCAACTTTTGGTATGTTTGGGAACTCATGTTCTTAATTAATCAGCATCTACAAAAAGTTATCATCTGAAAAGGAAAAAAAAGAAGATAATGTAGCGTTACTATCTGATGGGAAATATAAAAACATTTATATAAAAATATTCACATAAAAACAAAATTTCTATGAGAACAATATTTGTATATAGAGATGCACTTATATATTATGTTGGAATGTATATGTTTTTGCGTTTTTTATATGATCAATTTTAGGATATTTTTTCAAGACTTTGCAGATTATTTTCTATCAGATTGGATTCATTTTATATTGATCTTAACCTAGCTACCTCCATGAGATCGCTAAAAAAAGAGCATAGTATGTATGACAATGGCCTTAAACTTGATGAAAATAATTTTTACACTCTAAATATTTATGTTATTATTAAGAGGTAAGATCAAGGGATTTTTTGGACATTTTTTAATATTTTTAGTCCTTTCTAGCACGTCAGAAATTTTCGTTGAATATCTTGTTTTCTGAGTCAGCAAAATGGACAGAAAATCGACCGTGTCAACCATTTTTTCCATTTTGTAAACAAAAATGAAATTCTCCGTTTAAAAGTGTTTTAAAAATCAATTATATTTTTTCAAAATTTATTTTAAGAAAATTAGAAATGGTAAAGTTTATTTAAAATATTTTGAAACAAACATTAGTTACTTACTGCGCCGAAAAAATGTAGTTTAAAAAAAGACAAAGCAGGTTTTAACATTTTAACAAGTGATGTGTTATGATTTCATCAAGTATTGACAGCTTACGCGAGGGAAAGTCATCCTAGGGAAGGAAAAAAGTGACACAATTATTTAGATTTAAGTGAACCAATTATTTACCTCGTTATTTTTAAGGAAAACGTTCAGCGCTCTAATATTTTTCTTTATTTGAACTTAGCTTTCACGTTTACGATGGAAAATATATTATAAACAATTAAAAGATTGAGAAAGAGATAAAATGTAGGTACCTATAAATTAATGAGATACATTTCTTATGAAATTTTATCAGAAGTGCACATAAAATACTATAATTTTATGTACATTTATTACACTACTGTTTTATTTGTATTTCCATTCATTTTGTTATTAATTTCAATATTTCATTTTTGGTAAAATGCAATCACTGAGATAATATAAAATTAAGATCAAATAAATTTCATAAGATAGGTACCTAATACTTATAGGTACCCTACTCTGTTGAAATTGACAAATCAAATTAGCTTCTCCACTTCCGTTTCGCACGAACAATTCGAAAAAATAAAAGCTGTAATATCGGAGAACAACGCTTATACTTTTATTGTTTCTATATTGCTTTTGGTTTTCCGTATATTTGAATTACAGCCATTTTACTTTTAACTAATATAATCACTAAACTGTACTCTTTTGAATTTCTAGGGTTTTCATAAAATTCGTTATGGAGCGAATAAAAATAAAAAATATATTTTTGCCATGACTTTAGAAAACATTTATGATAATTTCTATCATTTGTGAATAGTTTCTGAAAGTTTCATTAATTTTTTTTATTCTTACAAGATTTTCCAAATTAATGTCTGTCATACAAAAAACAAAAAAAACAAAACAAAAAAAAAACGCCCGAAAATTTTATATTATTTAGGAGTTCCGCTGATAAAAAGAGAAACATGTTTTTTTAATCAAAAATTAGAATGTTTTAAAAAGAAGGAATTTTTTTTTAAATAATTAAAAAAATACTTTGTTCTTTCCTCTTAACATAACATAAACATTTTGACGATAAAAGTTTGTTTTCGTCAAGTTTGGCGTCTTTTTTATCTTGCTATGACCTTTTTTTAGCAAATTTTTTAGAGGTACCAATTTTAACCTTCTAAATTTGGTTTAGATCAGAATGGAAGGACTCTTCAGTAATGAAAGCGACAAGAAACACTCGTTCTGTCACTGGAAGTCAATTCTAAAGTTTTAAATATTTAGACCTGCAAACTATCGTTGGACAATTTTTTATTTTACCATTCACAGTAGATTTCCTGTAACTTTTATTTAACTAAATAAATTAAAACTATAAAAGAAACTGTTTAACAAAACAAATTGATTTAAATTCTCCGAGGATTTTTTTATAATTAAGCGTTAAGAAATTTATCGAAATCTCATAAAAATATATAAAAGATTTTTAGAAAAAATGATAAGATTTTGTTAAAAAAGAAACATTTCTAAAATGATTTCCTTCATTTGTGAATAAGTCCTGAAAGTTTAATTAGAATCTGGCAATTGTACGATTTTGTGTAAATTTCCAACTCAGTGAGTTTGTCACCACAAAACACGCTAAATTTCCCATATTAAATTATGGTCTCTTGTTAACAACAGAAATACAAGATTTTCAACCAGAATTTTGAAGGTTCTAAGGAGAATTAAAAATACATATTAAATACTAAAAAAAAAAATTTGTTTTTCCACTTAAAAATAACACATTTTTGATGATAGAACTTTTAGGACATTTTCTCATCATTTATGCTCCTTTCGTATCGAGCTTTTGGAAATACCTTATATTGTAGAAAAAAAAAATTAGTTCTGTCATTGAATAAATTTATACTCACACACACATAAAAAGACATAGACACAATTTGAATGAAATTAAAATTGACATTACTTTTGTGTGGAATAGTTTCCCTTTCTCATTGGCCATAACACGTGGATAGCTGGAAAAAGATAAACTGAAATGCGCGCACTTTTTTTTTCTGACTCTTCCCGTATTTAACTCTTCCCGTATTTAAATTGAATATATTTTCTAATAAATGTTGTATTTTAAGTGGAGAAATAAATTAAAATTGTAATTCGTTCTTCTTGCGACGGATAACGAACTAGGGAACAGTAACACTATTTAAATTATTCGGACTATTGTCCACATCTTTGTCGCCATATTTATTACAAAGTTGTATGCTCCGGCCGTCTTCAGGTGTTTGGAATGTCGAACTGAATCCTTTATTTCACTCACTGGGTATACTGTTCTTATTCCTCCTCAACTTTTCGCCATATTTATTACAACGTTTCGGCCATTGTACGCTCCGGTCTTCAGATGGTTGAGATGATATCCTCAAGGACACATGGCAAATGGATTAAGGCATTATTCAGACTATTGTCCTCATCTTAGTCGCCATATTTCTTACAATGTTTCGGCCATTGTACGCTAAATTGCAATATAATCACTGACTCCAAAAAAAATGTTGTTGGAAACATTATGTTTATAATACCATGAAATTAGTTGACACTGTTCTGAATTCTGTCCTCTTTGAAAGGAGCCCAGAGCGATACAAGAACAGGAATTATGAAGACAAAAGGTAACTTTGGCCATTAATGTTTAAATATTTGAGGATATAAAATGACTAGGAATCACGAAGACGGAAGATAATTTCAGAAACGAAGTGCGAGATAATAAACAGTTTGCATAGCCCTTCTCTTCCATCAAGCCATTTCAACTGCATGATGCCGAGACTATGCCATCAATCTGGCACTAAGCTAGAAGATTCATAACGTCTTAAGTTAAAGGAGGGAAGAAAATTAGAACATTTACGTTGAAAAAATTTAATAGATACGGATATACTGACGAAATGGTCCATGGTGAAAATGAAATTATTTTAGCATTTGATTAATTATTGCCATTTATTTCATAATGTTTTGTAATATATTTGAAGCTAGAAATTATTTTAATTCAGAAAGAGCTAGATGTAAAACAGTTGCTGTTATTCTTTGAGGCGTTGATGTCAACATCATGGTTTATTTATTTCTCTGATTTTAATAATGGATTCGCATTTCAATCCTTTTTTAAAACTATTTTTTAAAAATTTCTTTTGTATTCATGATTTTTTAGTCCTCCATTTATTCCTTCCTTCCTTCCTTATCTGAATTCATTCAAAACTTCATTCCTTCCTTCCTTTCCTTCTTCTTTACTTTCTTTCAGCCTTTCTTTCCTCCATTACTTGACTTTTATCTGCATTTTCTGCATTTTTCTTTTACTTTCCCCGCCATATTCCTCATCTCCAAGTAACACTGCCCAGAAGAATTTTACTATCTCAACAAATCAAATCAATTAACAAAACCGAGCATCTTCTTTATAATTGTTCCATTTCACAGAAAATATATTTATTGCCAGAAAATGGGGAAAAGGAGAGAGCAGGAAATGGAACCAATTTTCAAAACAATTAAACAAATTAAAATGTAGTTTTGAACTTGAAAAATGATAAAATTTTACTAGTTCCATATATATATATATATATATTTATATTTTTATATATATATAATGTTTTCTTTTTCGGAGAAGAATAAAAAAAAACGGGATCAAGAAAAATACTGAAGGAAAACAAAGAAAATGATTACTCGAAGGTCGAAAAGAAGAAAGATAAGAAATGAAAGAGATCCTATGATAAATGAAAGGTGAAAAAAAGATAAGAAGAATGTGAAAGACATGCCCTAACATTTGAAACACAAGCAAATTAAAAATATACAACCAAAACATTAACGAATTCGTCATTAGGATGACAAGTAAAATAAGATGTCAGATAAAAAAGACATTCTTCAAAAAAATTTTGCTAAAATATTTATAGTTTAGTAGTACAAATATATTTTTGGGGTTTAAATTTATATTTCAAGGGTAAAAGACCGTCGAAAAATGTTGACAGAAGAAAATTTGGACTTAGCGCAAACTTAAGGTATACAAAATCAAAATGCAATTTGGTAATGAAATGCGTTTTCAGTTTATTTAAAGCCATTGCCATTATATAGGCCTTTTTATTGAAGAATCTTAATTATTAACTGGAAGTGGTTCTGCGTAATTAAACTTTTTATTTTAAGCGAAATCGTAAATCACTAAATTTAAGGTTAAAATAATCTTAACCAGTGTTAATAAAACTTGCGGAGCAAATCACGCATCGACCGAATAACAGAATATTAAAAGTCCTAAATTCGATGTTTTAGCTATCCCAGTTCATTTAAATTTCAAAACATTCGGCATTAATGCGTATCGTCTCTTTCTATCACGAAACACGGAAACATTTCACCCACGGGAACCAGTTTACGCGCTGGCTTTAATAGAAAATCCGTCCGGTGAATGAAATGCAGGTGATGGACCATGATTAGGTCTTGAACTCAATAAACAAAAATTAACATACATTTGATATGTATTATTGAACGTTTAAAAGCAACTTGTTGAATTTAGCGTTTACACATGGCGAGCTAACCACATGCTTTACTCTTTAGATCTTGACCAGTTTGTTTGTTTGTTTGTTTTTTTTTTTTATCCGACCTTTGATGACGTTTGTTTGTAATGTTGTTTAAGTTTTTCTTTTGGTCTTAAATCAATAAAGTATAACATTAAAAAGAGGTTCGATTCTCGAGATAATTTGATTTGTTCTCCTTAAATTATATATCAAACAGAAACCAACAATTTCGAAGATCTTGACATCCTTTCATCAATTTGATTTTTTTATAAATCCTTCGAATCAACAAGGATTTTATTCTCACGAAAATTTCAGAATAAATTAAAACTTTCTTTGCAAAATTTGTTTTGTAATTGTAAAATATTGAATAGCTAAAAAAAAAAAAAATAAACGCCAACGGTTTTCAAGAAAAAATTTACACCATATAAAAAATTTATGTTGAAAACACCAAAAATGAAAACAAGAAATTAAAATTTTTCTTGAAAGTTGAACACACACACACACACATAACGCCCATATATATTTATTATATATATATATATATATATATATATATATATATTAATAAAAAAGTAATAATCAAGAAAACAATTAATAGGATTGAAATTGCATTTAAATTTTTCGAGATTAGAAAGTTGGCTGGAAAAACATGGATCCGAAAGTTTATCCATATTTGAAACTCAATAAATTGTTAGCCTAGAATTTAAACCCGAACTAACCTTTTGAACTGTGAATTGCCATAAACCTCGAACTCATAATTAGTACTGTTTAAATTCATAAAATCTATTTACCATGGGAAGAAACTTGTTCAAACAGTTGCGATAAAAGCATTTACAGAAATTTACTAGAGATGAAAATATAGTTAACCCAATATATATATATATATATATATATAATATATATATATATTTTATCAATGATTCTCTTACATATATATCAGGGGCACAAAGTCAGGACCTCAGAGGCGGTGTAATGGTTAGGATTGGATCGCTAGAACAATTACAACTGAGTAGGTTCGATCCTTGTAGCCACATCTTAGCTACCCTATGGAAAAATCAATATAGCAGGAGCACAAGACCATATCTGGCTCTCAATATTCTAAGTCTATGGACCAATGATAGATTTATAGATGTGTAAGAGTCTAGATTTTGGAGAGTTCCGGTCTCACCACAACACACTATACCCAAGTTTCGTCAATTTATTAACCTATCAGTGGATTCAATTGTCTTTCCAATTCCTGTCACCTTAACATTGGAAGACGAAAATGCAAAAAAAATATTTACTGGACATGTTTCAAATGCAAAATAAGTCTCTCAGGTTTAACAGAAACCATTTAAAGGTGACAATTTTAAAATCAACACGCCATCATTTCCCATGTTAATGATAGACCGAAGGTTGTTTTTTTTGAAAATTGTCGCCAATTTGACCTAATCGGATGGATCATACTTAGACGCGAGACAGGAAAATGGAGTAAGCTCGTAATTCCACATGATCACGCATCATGTCCAAACGACTTGATGTTTTTAATCGGGAAGCTTTCGTACAAACCAATGGCTTCTATTAAAAATTTGATGATTTAACTTATTCTGTGGAAATTATCTATGGTTTATTTTCAAAAGGTAAATGTTTCAAAGTTTTATGTGTTAAAATCTTCAAGAATTTTCTAATTTTGCATTCATTGTTTTCATGTTTAAGTATTGTTGTGTTTTCAACGAAAAAAACATAAGTTTTAGGACCAAAATCTTGACGTAAATGATAATACATAGTCTGAGTTATGCTTGACATAATCAGTTTGAACTTCATTCGAGATGATACATCAAGAAATATTATTTTTTCCATTGCTGAAGAGCATTTGGAAGGATGTTTTGGTTTTTTGAATTCGCTAAGACAAACTGCTTAACAGAGAAAAATGAAAATAGTGCTTGATTTTGAGTAACCCCTTCATATTAACATTGATTTCATTAAACCAGGTTTTTTTTAAATATTTTTGAATGGGACCCAACAGTTCAAATCAAATAGATAAAATTTATTTTAAAAATTCCCATATAAAGAAAAAAAGTAAGACTAATTATCCTCCTTATATATATATATATTTCCATATATATATTATACATATATATATATTTATAACTTTAAATATCCATCCGAATATTTTTGAAACTACGCAGCTTTATTTTCTTCAATAAATAGTTTTTGTCGTATTCGGCTAAAATGTTAACGGAGAACAATTTTAATTTGCATCTCAGTATGAACTTAGGAAAAAGTTACAACATAAACCAGTGGAAAAAACACAAAAACAACTATTGACTGGTTCCACAGCATAAATAACAAACAAAATTGCCAATTCCTACAATTAAACATAAAAGAATTTTACACATCCATAACAGAACGCCTGTTGCATAAGGCCATCAAATTAGCTCAGGAACAAATAATAATAATAAAACCAAATCGACATCATTAAGCACTCCCGTAAATCATTACTGTTTCACAATGAAGAAGCATGGATAAAAAAAGAAAGGATATTTGACACTACAATGAGAAGCTTTGGCGGTGCAGAGACATGCGAAATCAGAGGTATTTACTTATACACGAACTAAGCAAGATAATAAATAGAAATGACACAGGTCTCTACAGGGACGACGGTCTCATAATCTTAATAAACAGTAACAAATAAAACACAGACAAAACTAGATAAGCAATAATAAAGATTTTTAAAAAATAACGGATTCGACATAGATATAAAAAATAACCTAAACGAAGTAGATTTTCTAGATGTTACTTTCAACCTAAGAAAAGCACATATAAACTATACAGAAAACCCAATGATAAACCACCCTATATACACATATATTTTAATCACCTGCCTTCTATAATCCAACAGATACCAAAATCGATTAACCGCAGGCTTTCCGACAATTCCTCCAGTGAATCCATATTTAACAAATCTAAGAAAGATTACAAAACAGCCCTAAAAATAGCGGACTCCCAGCAACACTCACATACTCAGCAGAGAACACAAAAAATGGCCAACAGGAAAAGAAATATCATATAGTTCAACCCAGCGTACAGAAAAAATGTAAAAACAAACGTGGGGAAAATATTCTTCAAACTCTTACACAAACACTTCCCGGAATCAAGCACCCTACACAAAATATTCAACAAAAAACACAGTAAAAATCAGCTACAGTTGCACCGAGAACATGGCACAAATAATAAAAAAGCACAACAGGAAAATTATCAACAAACCACAAATTAAATCCATGTGTAACTGCAGAATAAAAAACGAATGTCCCTTAAACGGTAATTGTTTATAAAACAACGTAATATTCCAAGCCACGATAAAATCACCAGATAATGAAAAAAAAATATACATAGGAGTAACTGAAGGACCCTGAAAACAAAAAATTATAAACACAAAACATCTTTCACAAATAGTAAATATGCGAACAGTACAATGCTTTCTAAGTATATCTGGGAAATTAAAAACAAAACGCACATCACACCAAAAATATCTTGGAAAATAAGGAAAAGATCATCAGCCTACAACAACCAATCAAAAACTTGCAAACTTTGCTTGGAGGAAAAAATAGCTATCATTACTTTCCCAGACCAAAATAAATTATTAAATAAAAGATCTGAGCTCATCTCAAAATGCAGACATGAAAACAAATTTTTACTACGTTAAAAAAAATATTGAAACGGAAAAAAAAAAATAAAATAAAATAAATAAAATAAACAAAAAAATGACAATAAAATAAGCAAAATAAATTAACTCAAAACAAATTACCAAATCACACCTGTTAAATAAAAAATAGAATAAAAAAAAAAAAAAAAAAACAAAATGAACCCAAATAAAAAAAAAAAAAATAAAAAAATAAAAAACAAAAAAAAGTAAAATAAAAACAAAAATCGGAAAAAAATATTTAAATGCTGTTAATAAAAAATAAAAATAAATAAAAAAAACAAAAAAAATAAAAAAATAAAAAAGAAAATAAAATTAAAAAAAATAAATCCAAATAAATAAATAAAATAAATAAATTTAATAAATAAATAAATAAATAAAAAAACCAACCGATCCAATAAAAAAAAATAAATAAATAAAGAAATCAATCCAAATAAATACAAAAAAATATAAACAAATTAAAAACTGTTCCAAAAAAATAATATTTAGAATAAACTACAACAATCAACCCCAAAATTGAATAAATAGCTTTAATTATCTTCCCAAACCAAAAAAAATTAAAAATAAGCGATATAAACAAATTTTTTCTACGTTAATAAAAAAACCGATTTAAATAAAAATAAAAATAAATAAAAATAAAAATAAAAAAAAACAAATAATAAAAATAAAGATAATAAAAAAATAAATAAATAAATAAATAAAAAACTACTTCGGTAAAAAGTAACCGCCTAAATAAACTATATATATAAATATATATATATATATATATATAAATAATACCCGAGAAAAAATAAATAGCACTCGTGGCCTGACATATTGCATCATAGCATGAAACAGACTGTCGCCTCTAAGTGTTGACTTCAATGTTCACTTTTATATTTACAAACGCTCTATCTCTGATATTGTTATATTTATCCCATAAATATAGCAGATCTTAAATTATATATATATATATATATATATATATATATATATATATATATATATCTTCATATATATATGTCCATTTGACTTTTCACATTTCCAAAATATATACTGGACCTGACAAATTTTTTATCCTAAATTCAGGACGTGATGTTTTTTATCTATACTTAAATTAAAGTTCCAAAATTATGAGTCTATCTTGTTTTGGGATTGATCTTATAGCATCTCCAGGAGACGCATAAAACTACAGTGTTTTCTTCCTTAGCGACAAGAGTTGGAGCATAGAGATAGTTGATAGATAACGGTTATATACCCACTAAAAATAAACAATTTTGTTTATTATTCGATCCTTAATATACTTGCATTTAGATGTATACCGTATCCAAATTAAATGATGTTCTTAGGGCAAACACCACACCACCATCACATTTCTCACCAAAAATGGTATACCAGAATAAAAATACATTTATATATATATAAAATATCCATTCAGAGACGTGATTCTCATCAATCAAACATGTTTCTGAGAGAGCAGCTATATCAATGTTCAAAAGATATAAAATTATTTTAACAAGATCCATATCCAAAATTTCGGATTTTTTTGTTTTCAGAATCTTTATGTTCAATATTTGTGTTTTTAGAAGTATAATTTGTTTTTAAAAATTTGATATATTATTCCGGCATTAAATGAGACGCTATTAAATATATAATATATATATATAGATATTTTCGTTTGGACATATATAAAAATGTTGATATATAGATTATTTCTATATGCATAAATCCCAAAATCTTCGTAAGCATTTATATATTTTTAATATCTTCCTAAATAATATATGCTCATAAAAGGAAACGCCATCCAATTCAGTCTCTGTCCGGTAAGACCCTGGTGTTCATTTATATAAGATTTTATTATATATATTTATTCATATATATATTGTCTTCATCTTTGATGTTTCTTGTTTTGTGTCTCCATGAATAACAGAAAAGTGACAAGCTAAGATTTCTAAAAAGTTAAACCCTTTATTAGAACGTTTGAATTTTCAAAATTAAACACATAAAACTTAACCTCTTTATTAATTTTATATATATATATATATATATATATATATATATATATATATATATATATATATATATATATATATATATCAAAAGAACATCTAAGACATAATTATAAAATCGAATCAATTATATTTACTAACGTTTCTAATACCATTTAAACCCCACTTTAATATGAATTTTCCTTCTTCTCTCAGGCTATTCATGGTTTGTAAATAAAGGACAGACATTTCTAGGTTCTATAAGTTGGATGGCAACTACATTCGTTTGATCTAGATCAATATATCTTTTCAACTCTGAATTCAAAACCTGCAGAGGGCCGTTTGATATTTCACGGTGTTAACCATTATGTATTCAGCTCTTTAAAAGTGTGGTTGTTTGCATAAAAATATTTCACCACTATAATCAAATGATTTTATCTATAGTCTGGTTGTTATTTTCTATAAACCAAGTTAAAATACCATCATAATTAATTAAACTTTATAATTTACTCAGTAAAATAAAATGTCGAGAGCAAATTTACATCCGTTCCATATATAAAGTATAAATAAACTGATTAATTAATCTGTGGGTCACGATCCATTTTTGCTTCTTTCCTTAGTTTAAATTTAACGTACGTCATATTCGATTGTTTGATCTGGTCGATCCATGCTTTCTGCTATGATCTCTAAACTGAATTCCCACAATTTATGTGAACTTGATAGCATCCCTGCAATAGCCTTTAAAATGAAATTTTGTCTAATGATAAAATTGTTTCTGGATTTTTAATCTCTAAATAAAATATTTTCAATTATTACTTTAAGCATGTTTTTCAATTTGTTCATTTGCAGTTCCTTACAAATTTGTATGAACTCCGAATATCCAATTTTGAAATTCATCTTAACTAAAATTGAAAAAAAACGCTACCAAAAATGGTAATGTATCCAGAACCTCTGATCAAATTCCTCATAAAAAATCATCTCACCTCTATTTTTTCTTTCATTCAATTTATATATTCTCTTCTCTATATATATATATATATATATATATTATACGATTATGCTGTCAAACATTAGATAACAATGGGAATAAATTTCTTTTCTTATGCTCTTCGATGTTAAATATTCTCTTTGTATTAAACCAAAAATGTCTTTCTTTAGTTTTTCTATATATTTATAATATATATATATATTTACCTGATGAATGTCGCGAGACCGGAAAACATGTATTATTTGTTTTTGTATGGAAGATAATTTTAATATCTTTTAAACAAAATAACGATTATTTACAAAACAAAAACGTTTTTTGCCTATTTTAATATATTTATCTCTCACACACAGATTTAATTTATATATATATATATATATATATATATATATATATATATATATATATGTATATGTAAAATGTGTGTGTCTTCTTTTATATATATAATATAACATTTATTTATTATATAAAATTACATATATATATTATATTATATATATATATATATATATATATATATATATATATATATATAATTATTTATTTAAAAATATGATTCCAAATCGCTACATAAGAGGTCTCATGTTTCAAAACAAGAGCCGAAAACTTCAATATAATCCTTTAAATTAAATTGAGTTTAAATTAAAATGGGCTCTGTTCCATCTTCAAGCGAAATTTTTTTGGAATAACGTATATCTGAAATTTACTTGTTTTAAAAATTGAAATCAAAATCTCCATGGTAACAGCTAGGGCGAATTGTTTAAATTGGGTAGGCGAGTGTTGGGTGTTAATAATAAGTATCAGTATAGAGATACTTTCAAGATGTCAAGTCAGGGAAAGGTGGGGGTGTCTAAAATGAAACGGAAGATGTATTAACCTTCGTCTAGTTTGCTTGTCTATGGAGATTTATTTATTTATTTTATTTTATTATGAAAGGGAATTGTGCATATAAAAAAAAAAAAAAAAAAAAACTTTCGTAACGTTTGTTTTTTGACGACTTCATAAAGGGTTATCTATTATGTAAGGTATTTAAACTACTTATTTGGGCTATGGATTATGAAGGGTGTTATGTTGTATGCATGTTTGTAGTTAATTATTCCTACTATGAATCTGATGATTGGGCTATTTGTTAAACAAGTTATTATAAAAAAATTTTTTTATTTTTTTTTTTTTATCTTATAATTCAAACCAAAAATCTGATGATGCCTACAAAAAACCGTTAACTCGTGTCTATTATTTAATAGATTATTATTATTTAGAAGTTTAATAATGTGTAATTTTTCATGGAGGCACAAAGGGCATGGGTCATCCCAAGCTTTACATGTTCTAGCCTTGTCAATGATTTTCCATTTAACTTTTTTTGGTGTCCTATTTGTTTCCTTCAGGTGCCAAAAATATTTTGATAGTGAAGTCTGATTTCTTTTGTTTATATTATTAAAGAGCACTTATGCTGCCTCCATCTATCTTTAAAATTATTCTTCGTGGACCCAATGTATATCATATTAGTGCTAGGGCTCTCTGTGGATGAAATAGTACATTGGTATACCACAGAATTAATACAACATTTATTTTCTAATGGGCAGTCTTCTAGGTTTCTACAGTTACATAATTTTTCCCTTTTATCGTCTGATTTAAGTGCAGGGTTTTTATTAATACTGTTTTGGCATGGGGGTTTGTTCAAGATCTTATTATTGTGTTTTTTATTATACGTTCAAGATTATCAGAGCAGCTGTAACTCAATTTTAGGGTGTTCTTATTGAATATATTACTAAGCTTACTATTGGTGGGGAAGTGTTTATCAATTAGAGCTAAAATTTCTGTCCTAGTTTAATAATACTAACCCTTTGGTTGAACGGAGGGGTGTACCAAATGATATTTCTTTTCCTGTTTTTTTTTCTATGGCCAGTGTAATTTTCTCTATAGTTAATGTTAGCATTTTTATAACCACTATTTTTTTTTTTTTAGTGTTATAGAAGCCATTGTGTTGTTGGAATATTTCCTTGTTTGCGGAGTTAATGCTAATTCTATTTTCTATTGATGAGGGTATATGTTTAATTATTGATGGAGGATGGTTTGACTTCAAATTGTGTATGTATAAAGGGTTAGCATTTGGTTTTCTATAAGGTTGGTATGTGTTGCCTGGTAAGTCTAGAGTTACGTCGAGGAAGTTAACCCTTTTCAAATTAGAAGAGACAGTTATCTTTAAGTTTAGTTTCTTAAATTCACTAAATATAATTTTTCTGATTTTTTCAATCTTAAAACTAGTAGAACTCCTCACCACCATGAGCCCGTCATCTCTATACAGCCCATTGTCCTTAATATCAATTTCGCGGTGTGCCGTTAAGTTGTACAGTATAAGGAGACCGACAAGGCCAGAAGACTCTGCAGAGTCTAACGATCCCATAGTGATGTCAAACAGGTCGTTATTGTTTTTTATTCACTGGTCCCCATTGTGAACGAGGACCGATTTCTTTGCGCTGAGGATTATATCCATTTCTTCCTTTGTTAGGTTAGAATACACAGTAGCGAAGTCCAGGGCAGTCATAAATATATCCTTCGAAATTGATGGGTAGTAGTCCACGATATCGAACTGTATAAGGGTGCAATTCCGTTTATCATCAATATAGTTAAACCAATTGATAAAATCTTTAGTCATCTATATTTTTTTATATATATATATATATATATATATATATATATATATATATATATATATATATATATATATATATATATAAAAATTCATCACTAGTAGCACGTTTCGAAGCAGTGCTACCGGCATTATATATATATTTATTAATATACTTAATAGCTCTAACCCTAAACTGGCACTATTTTATTATCACCAGCACTCGTTGTGGATTATTTTATATTTATATTCATATATATATATATGCATGTGAGGGTGGGTGTGTGTGTGTGCATGTATATATTTATGTATATGGGTTGACCTGTGTGTGCGCCTTGTTGTGTGTGTGTATTTAGATTTTCACTGTATAATATTCGATCTATTCTCTGTGACTAATATTTAAAATTGAATTAAGTGCAATTACAACTAAGGAATAATATTTGTTTTGAAATAACAAATACTTTTTTCATCATTTGGCTGCACACTTATTGATGCAATATTATCCTCACAGGGGATAAATATCAATATTTTTGACAATATTTTTTTTTCACAAATTCACTCATCGATATATTTTTATGATATTCGTCCTATTTCGCGATACATTTTGAATTAATTCCTCAAAGAATGAATTCGAACAAATCAGAGGAGAAGATCTTTGCACTTTCCGTGAAACAAATTCCATTTATTTGTTCGAGAATCCGTAATAAAAAAAAAATTCTTCGAATCTCACCGAATTTATTTCTTCCGTCGATTTCTATTCGTATAAGTAATTTATTTCTGTAGCCGTCATTATTTGATTTCGATTAACCAAAGAAAAGGGCACTGAAATGTTATGTAATATCGGTGCTTGTTTATTGTTGTAAATACTGACAAATCCCTTCTCAGGTAAAGAAGAGACTTAAGACAAAACAAATGCTGTTCTAAAGAAGGATGCTGAGAATCCCATGAAATGAAGAACATCTGAGTAATGACGAAGATTTAGGAAGAATGGAAACACAAATGCGAATTATACTTCTGCTCAGAAGGAAACAAGTTATATTTCACGAGGAAAGAAGTTATGGAGTATTTAGCATTCATTGGACATAAAAGGCAAGAGGGTGAAAGGAAATCAGGGAATAATTTACCTAAGTACTTTGTATGAAAAGTTAACAGACCTGGGATCAGGGGAGATAGCAAAAAGACACGGCTTATTTAGAGTTAAAAAAGACAGGACGTTATGAAGAACCATGATTGCTAACACCATGAATGGATACTGAAATAGAAGAAGATATAGATAATGTTCTTTCTTTTGTAATTTAGAAAATAATGCTAGTTTATAAATCATTCCATTTGCGCAATATTAGTTACTAAAACTAAAGAGAAATTTAAATCCTAAAAGTCAGAGAATACGTTATGTCCCAGAAGGCAAAAGGAAACTATTTATGAATTAGAAAATAATCTTCTTGACGAAAATGTTCAAACGTTGGACTGAAAATTATATTATACAGTCGACACCTGTTTGTACTAATTTTTTTATTAGACAACGAAATAACCATCTAGGGACATAGAACATTTATAGGATATCCTTTGATAAAAGAAAATTTATCTGCCAGTTTGCAACATCTTCAAACTACAGATTAACTAAATTTAATTTAGTGTTGAATATAGGGACAACTGCGCAGAGAAAAACTGTTAATTGACTTCTGATACTAATTATGTACAAAATCACGTTTTAAGAGGAAGATTAATCCAATGTATTAAATTAATAATAAAATGTTGGATCATTAATTCTGTGTCTTGAAACGTATTTGTTAGCTGAGATTTTATTTAAGATTTTATTTTTTATGTAATGTAATTGACATAATGATTATTAACAACAGAATAAAAAGAATCTAGAGAGATGATGAAATATGAATATTTTAATCAAATAAAATATATTTTAAGAGAATTAATAATTCATCAAATTGAGGAAGGAACAGATTTGTATACTGTCTGAATTGAACACTGAAATTCATAAGACATATTAGATGGTAAATTAAGAAAAAGAATTTAAAAACGAATTCAAAGAGTGATTAGTCAATGCGCGTAGTGAAATTTATTATTGGTCGAGGCAGGTAAAGAAAATATTTTTTAAAAGAAAATTAGCCGAAGTAAGAAGAGATAAACACCTTAGTCGAAAGACGATTAGAAAAATACTTATTAGTTAAACGAAGAGACGAAATTCCTTATTAATCGATGAAGGGATAGACACGATTCCTTATTTTTTGAATGAGGAAGAGGAAAAGTACGTATTAGTCGAATAGTCGCTGAGGGAATTGGTAACATTCTTTATAACTCGAAGGAAGAAAAAACAATTATTAGTTAACACAAGCCTTGAAAACCTTAAACTGATTTTCTACAAAATTTCGATGCCCTTTATTTTTAGAATTCATTTTCCCAGGTAATCTTAAAATATTTCCCCTCATATATTAATTATTTCACCCCAAGCAAGGCGGGGATACCACGAGTACGAAGGGGGATACAGGGAGTGAAAGAGAAGACTAAGAATAGGGAGGAGTAAGGAAAGGATAAAAGATGAACGGGAATTTGAGAAGACAGAAGGGGGCGATGGTGTTGCATTTGAAGATCGCAGGGAAACACGTAAACGGATGGGCGTTCCACAGTGGGAAGTGCGTGAAAAGAAACAGTTGAAGTAGAAATTGCGGTTACAGTTAACTATTTTAACAATAAATGGGTGCGACCTAAATGCCTCTCTAGTAGCACGCTTAAATTCATTTAGTTGGGGAACCAGGAAAAAATGCTCACCAGAACAGTTTCTTTGCAAGTATTTACACTATTTACATTATTCAGACTATTGTCCTCATCTTTGTCGCCATATTTATTACAACGTTTCGGCTGTTGTACGCTCTGTCCTTCCTCAGGTGGTTGGAATGTAGAACTGAACCCTTTATTTCGCTCGTTGGTGTAGACTGTTTTAGTTCCACGTTCCATGTCTAATGGATGTCAGTTATCTCCTGTTAATTCCCCTCTGAAAGTTCTCCACTGCATTAACCAAGAATTGAACTCACACTCTTTGGGTCCGGTCACTGGTTCTAACTAATGCCTTTATCCACTGTGCCATGTGTCCTTGCGGATACATGGCACAGTGGATAAAAGCGTTAGTTAGAGCGGAACGTAGATGGCAATCTAGTAGCACGCTTAAATTCATTTAGTTGGGGGCACATAGCACAGTGGATAAAGCCGTTAGTTAGATCCAGTGACAGGATCCAAAGTATGTGAGTTCAATACCTGGTTAAGGCAGTGGAGAAATTTCAGTGGGGAATTAACAGGAAAAAACTAATAACTGACATCCATTAGACATGACACGTGGAACTAGAACAGTCTACCCCAGTAAGCGAAATAAAGGTTCCAGTACGACAATCCAACCATCTGAAGAAGGCAGGAGCGTTCTACGGCCGAAACGTCGTGATAAACATGGCGACAAAGATGAGGACAATAGTCCGAATAATGTAAATAGTGTACATAATACCTAATCTCAGAAATATTGGTAGATATTGAAAGTATTTGCAGAAAAGACAGAATGAATCCATGAAACTTTGGTGAGAAAGTGATGGAAGTCAAGATGCCTGGTCAATTACAGATTCTTCTTTGATTGTGTCAAGAATCTTAAGATGTACAGCAGGAGCCCCAGACTAGATATGGCAAAAGTGTCCAATGAACGGACGAATGGTAGATATTTAAATATGTAAGATGAATTCTGACGAGAAAAATTATCTGGCACGATACATTGACCAAACTTTCTTTCCAGTAGATGCAGCTATATGGAAAAAGGGTGGTGAATAGAAGGCTATTGAAGGATAAAATACAAGAACGAAAGATGTTTTAATAATAAAGAAAGAAGGAAAACAGGTTAAAACGAAATGAAATTTGAAAGGGAGTGTGAGATTTTACAAGAAATGTTTGTCCATAGTGAAAATGAATAAAAAACGATAACAGGTAGAAAGAGAAATTGAAAGAAAATAAACAATGAATGTTTTAAGATAAAATTTATTAAAAAAAATGAAGAAATTATACAATGAGATTGATAAAGATTGAAAAATAAAAGATGGACTAATGTAAGAAAGTTGACAGAGCAAAAGAAAAAAAAATTAATAAAAATAGAAAGAATAAAAAAAACAGCGAATCGGAATAAAGGAAGAACTAATTCGCAAACAAAAACGAAAAAAAAAACAGCAAATAGCGGAAAATGGTGAGACTAGAAGTGTAGGAGCAGAAACAACCAGCAGGGAACATTTTGCTTAATTGAAAAACAAGATTGGTTGGAGGAAAAAAGAAAAAGGAATCTGTTCGTGGGAAAAAAATGGTGGCCTTCTTAAATAAGTTTTTTGTACCAAGGCGGTCCTTTTTAGAAGTTAGTCCAACCATGTCCCAACATTTGCATTCAGGTTCGTCGCGGGGTCCTCCTTGATGACTACCAGTGCCTTATCTCATAAATAAAACTATATTCCAACATCCAACAACCTTCATCTTGTCACGTGACCCTTACGACCCACTTTATTGGTCAGAAAAAAGTGGCCATGTTTAAATGATGTTTTGTCGGTTTATTAATTCAGTTTTGACATTGCAGAAATATATATATATATATTATTATTTTTTTGGCCTTTAAAAAGTTTTAAAAAGTTTGATTCACACTTTGTGTTCATTTAATATTGAGCTGGTAACAATTCGCCATATTTAGTCAATCAGTTTGTATACAAACTCTTAATTCTGAAATCGTTGAAATTCTAAATTTTTGAAACTCACTCCAATTCAAATTCTATCTATCTATCTATCTATCTATCTATCTATCTATCTATCTATCTATCTATCTCATTCTGTTTCTAAACATATGCCTTATTACATTCTGTCCATCTATGCTTGTCTGAGGGAGAGCTAATCCGAAAGAGTGGAAGAGAAATAAATTTAGATAAGAATCCAACGGAATCCAGATATATAAGAGAATTTTGAAATTTTATTTTCTTTCATTTTGATATGTTTCGCTAATTACAGGGTGACATTAGAAGAAGAATTTCATCATCACAAGAACAATTTCTAGACGCAGGAAAACAAATTTGATTCAAGCATTCCATCACATAACGAGAATCAGGGTTCGATTTGCCTTTTTCGCATGATACCATGATATTGGCGAAACATATTAACGTAAAATTCAAAATTGTCTGATAGAACTGTTTAAGATTTTTTTCAATTCATTGTGGAATAATGCTCAATATTGGAGTCAGGAACAATACTCATATGCATCTATTTATTTAATATATATATATATATATATATATATGTGTGTGTGTGTGTGTGTGTGTGTGTGTGTGTGTGTGTGTGTGTGTGTGTGTGTGTGTGAGCATCCATTATTTGTGAACTATTTAAATGCGAATGAGGTTATTATGCTTGTATGTTTTATTAGCATTTTTCGGATTCAGTCGGGAAGGTAGTTGTCTGTTTAAATGAGCCCTAATAGAATTATGGTCGGGTACGTGTACATCGGTCACTTTTTTACTCAAAAAAGAATGCAATATTTGTATTTGATAAACATGAAAATTACCATCATATTTATAAGAAAGTTAACGAAACCTTGATACAATGCCATATATGTGTGTGTGTGTTTGTGCAAGCATGCGCACGTGTGTGTGTATGTATGTATGTACATTTATTGTGTATTTAGGCAGCAATCCTTCATTAATACATGTTTCATTAAAAATAACTGACAAAGTGCTACGATTAAGCTTTTTTTAATTAATTTTATTGTGTTCGAACAAGTGTTTTTTTTTTGGACACAGAGTGTGTAGAAGCTGTCCAAATTTTCTGTAATTCCAAGCACTTTCGGCTATACTTTTAACCATTATCAAAGATGATTTTATTGTTTTCAATTTAACAGGGTGTGTCGGTTGTGTGTATGTTTTTTTAAGGTTACAGACATGTTTTATTTTCCTAACAAAGCACAATGTGGCGGTGTTCATAATTAATATTATTGAGTGTTGGCTTTTTCTTTTTTATTATTAAGGCTCCGATGTTTTACATGTGGTTGAGGTTATTATGTTTCTATTTTCTACTAGTATGATTCGGATGGAGTTTGTTCAGTTTGTGTTATGTGTGTTTAAATGTATTCTGATAGAGCTGTTGTCGGATATGTGTAACGAAAGGCATCTGGATAGGCATGTACTAGTGTGACCGATGGAATTATTTATGACTTTGGATTAATCAGAAACACAGTTCCTTAAGGGGTATTTAAACTCATATATAATGTTCGTTGTAATTTTGACTTTGCTGGTGTGTTGTTATTTTTTAGGATAAAGTTATTTCCTTTAAATTTTATGTAGTAGGTAATTAATTTATCTATTTCTTTCTCGTCTCTCTCTCTCTACATATATATATGTGTGTGTGCGTTTTTGTGTGTGAGTAAATATATCACATTTAAACAGTGTTTAAATACGTGAAAACTAAGAAGTATACATATATCATTATACCTAAATAAACAATGAGATTTTTTGATTTTCTTCTTCGTGTTACATGTTCCAGTATTATTTTAAACGTTGAAGTAAATTCAGGTAGAATATATTTGACTTTGCTATGGTGGCTATTCAAAAGAAGTAAGTAAACATTGACAAAGAGACAAAGAGAAGGTGAAAAAAATCAGCATTTGCCGTCAGATATGGACTCAAGTTACTCCTTCCGCCTGACAAGCGACATTTTATTTACACTACACTAACAAATATTGTAGGAAGGAGCATTAAAAGACATAGATCCAATTATTTGACAGATAGAATTTCTGTCCACTTACTAATTAAAACAGAATAAAATGTTACAAGGGATTTTTTCTGTTATGGGAATTGTTAGAAATTGTTGTATGGAATGTTATTGTTTCATGTTGTACTGGGTGGAATTAAAAGCATTAGCAAGGAACAAAAATAAACAGATTTCTTTCAAAGCCCAAATTCATAGATTTAGATGTGTATTGATGGAAATTTATGTACATTTTAATTTGAGTGATAACGTATATATTTATTTAAACATATGTATGATTCATAACAAGATTTTTTAAAATTTCTAAAAGTACTAATTGTTGTAACCATGATAAACATATATGTCCCTCTAACTACCTACTTTATCTCTATCTATCTATCTATCTATCTATCTATCTATATATATATATATATATATATTACCTATCTCTCTCTATATATATATATACATATATATATACTTTCTCTCTCTCTCTCTCTCTCTCTCTCTATATATATATATATATATATATATATATATATATATATATATATATATATATATATATTTACTTTTATATACTTATTCTATTTACACTGTTCAATTTACATTGAATTCACGACAGGTGTTTGGATTTTCGAACGGAACACTTTATTTCGTTAACCAGGGGCAGATTTTCATACTTCTATGTGCCATGCCTCTTTCGGTCTATGTCAAAAACAGAGCAATAATTATTATATCATGAAAACAAACACATAAAATGCCATAGGTGATAATTTCTTTCATTGAGATCGATTTGTTTTATCTCTCTGACATTTCTTATGGACACTATAGTCTTAATAAAAAACAAAACCTTTTTTGAAGAATAATGGATTGTTAAAAGATTTATTTTCATTTTTTGTAAATTTTAATTAGAACATTTTCTGTATATATTTGTACCGGGTAAGTGATATTGTATTAAGTAAAACTATATTTACTAATCAAAAATGGAAAAACTTATTACAATTTAGCGAACGGCCCTATTTAAAAAGAATTTTTAATTTTATTTTGCGAAGAAAGGTGCCGATTTTTCTAAGTACAGTTACCCATACACGTCCTTATTATCAGAAGATAGGAGCGGTAACTATAGTAAATTTAAAGTCAAAGTACCTAAAATTCATTAAATCAAATCAAGCGGTGACGTTATATCCGTCAAGTAATTTTTATAGATAAGTTCGCCGTAGAAAAAGATAATCAGATTTCCGGCTGTCAATCTGTCTAAAGAGCTGTCAACACCTGATCAAAACATCTACCTCTGTTTATAAAATGCATACCTGCTATATTTTAAACTAAACGTAATATGCAATGGAGATTAATTAAACTTTAAATCTGCTAATATTCCTCAAATAAATTTTCAGAGAAGTATATTTTATTTTTGAAATTTTAATGAATAAAAATAATTATATGGTGATTAAGATGGCTAAAAATGACTAAATCAGTGATTTTAGCGATATCAAAAAGCACTACTCCAGTCGAATTAAGTTAGTTTTAAAATACAGCAAAGTATTTTGCAGATTGGAAACATTATTAAAGATAATCTATTAAGCATGAAAATAAAAATATATAAAAGTTTCAAGAAAAGTTTTGATGTATAAAATTTAATTTAAGTATCGCGTTTCTATTTATCTATATAAATATATGCATAGAATGTAGAAAGAGCGATAGATAAAGGAAGATATATATATATATATATATATATATATATATATATATATATATATATATATATATATATATATATATATATATATATATTTGTTTGTATCATTTTTTTATAAATTTTAAACAGTACATTTCGGTAGAAATATCTCGTTTAAACATTTGGCACTTAAATCTTAAACGAACAAGGACTATCAGTTAAAATATTTGGTGAATTTCTCAGGTTGTCGTTTGATGCCAGGTGGAGACCTGTGAAAGAACTAATGGTAATTTCCGCCTCATTCGAGGCCAGAAAAAATTACAGAATGACGGGACAAACAGTCCTTGTCCGTTCTATTTTAGGGAGACTGCATATATTAACATCCACCTCACCATACACACACATTATAGATACATTCATATATATATATATATATATATATATATATATATATATATATATATATATATATATATATATATATATTCTAGTTGCTTGCCTAAAAAAATATTTTCTGAAACACAATAAGATGTGTTATTATTAACATGAAAGACTCCTGTGTTTTATTTTGTTATTTTTTTTCCCTTTTTAGAACCTTCGACATTTTCGCAAAACAGTTTCTTTTTCTAAAGAATTTTGCAATGAAAAAGATAACAAATTGGAATTCTTGCAAAAATCCGATCATTTTCGAATTGTAATAAAAAGTTTCAGGATTTATTCAGAATAGTAGATATTATCTTTTAAATCCTTCTTTTTTAGAATATAGTTACATCTATTGCTTTCCACTCATTTAATTTTATGAAATTTTGAAAAATTCATATTTGTACAGCTTAAATGTATATATGAGGTAGACTCCGATTTCCTTTGAGATTTTAAATCATCCCCAGTTACCGAAAATCTGCTCTGAATTGTAAAGTAAAAAATAATTTTTAATTACTTTTTAAATCGTTTTTCTGATTAAAATATGTTATGCACACTCTTGTCATGAAAATCTATTTTCATTGAATAATGAATTTTTACAAGAATTGTTTTCATTTCTTAAAACTTAAATTATAATAATTTATAAATCTTTGAAAATTTGTAGAGATCAAGTGATATTATTATTAAATTAAGATTTATTTATTAATTATATGTGAGAAAATTATCTACAATTCAACGACCCCCAGTATTTAAAAAATAATTTTGAATTTATTTTATGTGCGTGTAAAGGTGTATATACAAGACATTATCAGACAATAAAAGCAGCAGCTATAGTAGATTTAAAATGTATTTGTATTTTGAAGTAATTCTATAGAGACAAAAACCTAAAATGCAGTAAAATATTGCATTGCTTAGAATCTTTTCTTAAATCTTTACAATTACTGAGGAGATACACAATTATATAAAAATATAATATTTCGATTTCAGCTAATTTATTTGACATTAACAAGAGTGACTATTTTAAACTGAATATGTAGATTATTATATGTTCGTTTCTATAATGCTGTGTTTTCCAAACACAGCATTATCCTTGATAATATCTAAAAGAATAGCAGAAAGTACACGGATATACAGAAATGTTGAACAGTTTTTCTACACATTATGTTCAGAAAAAAAAACACTTATAAGAACACAAGAAAAACTTAGTAAAATGTTTGATCACAGAATCTCGTCAGTCGTCTTTAATGAAAATGGACTATATATATATATACATATATGTGCGTGTGCGCATATACATATATTCAATTAGCACTAAAATCCCTATTAAACACAATCATACTATGATATAAATAACACATATTATAAATACAAAGAAGATGGTGATAATATTGCAAAGACATCATCTTCAAACTTTCTCATTAAAAAATGAACGAAAACTATCATTTAGAAAACTGATATAAACGTACCAAAAAGGTGAAAAAATTAATACACACACACGCGCGCGCACACACAAACACACAAACACACACACACACACAAACACACAAACACACACACACACACATATATATGTGTGTGTGTGTGTGTGTCAGTCGCTACAACTTCATAGATATATGTTCGCACAATAAATAATAAATAGATAGATAGATAGATAGATAGATAGATAGATAGATAGATAGATAGATATGAACAGAGTAAGATAGATAAAACATTAAATACATTGATGATGTTATGTGTGAAAGTAATTTAATCACGTAGTGTACAACAGATAGAAATGTGTAAATGGATTTATGTGTACATAACTATACGCACATACAATAAACTCATATATGTGCGTATGTGTTTTTATAATAGAATGTGCTATAGGATAAACAAAAATGAAATGATTAATTGGCACAAATGAAATACATCATTATGTACGAAAGCGTACGGATCAAAAGAAAGTCAACACTGTCATGCGTCAAGTTTTCTATTGTTCAGATATGGATAACTGCATTATGCACTCACACACACATTCATATGTAATATGAATAACAACGAAATGAAAACTTCTTTTAGCCGACGCGTTCCTCGAAGTTTTATTTTGCAACAAATATTTATAAATGGAAGTAAAAATGTTACATATATATTGTTTTAATTTATGAAACTCTCATATTCATCAGACTAACTGAAATATCTAGGTTAATTATGGTTGATGATAATTAACGTAAGTTGTATGTATATATATATATATATATATATATATATATATATATATATATACACACACACACACATATATATATAGAGAGATAGATAGATAGATAGATGTTTTTATGTCACACAAATATGTCCATATCAAATATTATTTCAATGACTTCATTCATGATGCTGATGCAGTTGTGCCCCATCTATCTATCTATCTATCTATCTATCTATCTATCTATCTATCTATGTTTTCCCTAATTATTCTTACATATATATATTTATATATGAAATATTGTGTGTGTGCATATATATATATATATATATATATATATATATATATATATATATATATATATAAAATTTATTTGTTTATATATATGTGTGTGTGTTTCTGTATGTGTTTATGTATTTGTGTGTGTGTGTGTGTGTGTGTGTGTGTGTGTGTGTGTGTGTGTTGTGTGCATTATATATATATATATGCCTGAATCCCTCTTCCAATAGATCAGGTCAGGGGTGGGGACAGATCCCAACTGCCTGGCAACAGGATAGATCCTTTCAAATTAGCAAATAAACTCCATTGCCTGTGAAATTCCTTTGAAGAAACCAACAGGATGTTCTAACCATCTACAGGTCAGAGGGGAAACTGAATTTCTTTTTTTTAAATACATATTTTTTCCATGAATGTATCTCTGTTTATCTCCAGAATATCTTTCAGATGTGCTGATTTATTTAACGTAAAACAGTTGAGTTTTAAAATATATACTAAAGGACACAAAATAACCAATACTCTCTCCCTGTACTAAATTTTACATTCGAAATCAAAAACAAAAGACAAAAATGTAAGTCTTCACATATATTCATATATACATACATGCATAGCTGGCCACTCGAATTCGAGGATGCCCATCTAATAAGGCGGCTAGACAATCCCTATTGCAGACGATAACTCAGGCGCATTTGTGTTTATTCGACACCCACAGAGCCCAGCAGTGTTTTATACTGCAACTATACTGAGCAGACGTTAGTTACAGTTTCTGGGAACGATCGTCTTATCTAGAATGATCAACAATTTGAACAAGGGCAGCACACTCAAACCTTCGGTCACGATGAGTTGTGATTTGTGCTAGAGCATCTATCGACGCCCCCCTCCAAGGGTTCTGTCTACACAGTTTCACTCACAAGGCTTGGGCCAACCCGTGGTATTTGTTTCGGGTACTTTCCTCCAGTACAATAACATCAGGCAGTTTCCTTTCTGACAAATGGGCCATTGTAAGATGGTATTTATCAATCCCCCCACGGGGATCGAATGTGGCACAAGGCCTTTTTAATGTGGGTATCTCTGAGCCCGTAGGCCCAGCCAAAAATAAATAACCATCCAAACCCGCCGAGGCATTTTGTCATTCCGTCGACCTCCCCAACGAAACCCCTACCCTTCGGCGGA
>CAHIKZ030001575.1:185000-187500 GCA_903632075.3 Acanthosepion pharaonis | reverse complement strand
TTCCATCCAGTAATTTGGCTCTGATGTGTGGACTTTTGTGGTTTTATGTGTGCTCTGTTATTGTCGTTAGAAGATTTATTGTTTTTGCTATGTATGAAGAATTATTCCCTTAATTTAATATGACAGAGATAATTTTCCAAGTCATATGACAAATCGACCGGATTCAAAGTTCTGGAAAATGACAGTCGTTTGGTTAGTACTGAGTTTTTTTCGTATCATACGTTGTAGTCGGGAATTTTCTCTGAGCTGGTTTGTAGAGTTTTATAGGTATTGGATTGGTTATGGCGATGGTGATATCTGAGGACTTTGTTGACCTGGATAGATTTTTGTGTATTGTTAAAATGCTGTTAGAATTGTTCACTTTTTATTAAATTATTTACTTACTTTTTCTTCATAAATATATATATATATATGTGTGTGTGTGTGTGTGTGTGTGTGTGTTTAGATATTGTGTTTCCTGTTTAAACAGAATCTTCATGGCCTGAAGATTGTGTTTAAGCATGGGAGGGACTGTTGTTGCATGATGTTGAATTTAATGGCCATTTCTATATTTACATACGCTCTATCCCTGATATTAAGAACTTTAACCCCTAATTATATAATATCTTCAAACTACATTTTCTCACACACACATATGTACGTCAGTTTGTCTCTACCCCCTCTCTCTATATATATATCTGTCTCTCTCTATCTCTCTCTATATATATGAATACATACACACACACACACACACACACACATATATATATATATATATATATATATATATATATATATAGAGAGAGAGAGAGAGAGAGAGAGAGAAGTAGATAGATTATAATTATGTGTCAAATTACAGGCAGTTATTATGTCACTCACTCTTTCCGGTAATCATTTTTCTTTCTGTAAGATTTCCACACATTATTTATTTATTCAAACACCCTATTATTAAAATTTTACTGATGACCTATTTTACTAAAGAACTTGATATGTTAAGAGATCCTTCCTCATCTTCTCTAAAGAAATATGATAATCAAATGAAGAAGAAGAAGAAGAAGAAGAAGAAGAAGAAGAAGAAGAAGAAGAAGAGAATATCTTTGACATTTCGCAAAACATGCATTTTTTATTAGGAAGAAGACAAATAAAAGGAGTAAAGTCGGGAGTTCAGCGAAAGAATCTGTTTTTTGAATTTGAATAAAAGCTTTTCCTCCAACATTCGAATTAGAAGGTGCTGGTCCCATGTGGAATATTTCCGTTTTCAGCCTTTCACACATTCCTTTGTTATATTCTTTATATTTTATATTTATATTCCATGTTTTAATATAATTGTAGAACCCTAATTACTTCCCTTTTCCAAAGAAACAGCGTATGATATTTTATCATTTTTTCTAACCGCACCTACTATTGCTATACCCCCTTTTATTCAAAGGCTTACGGCCATATCAAATTGAAACGCATCTTCTCACAAACGTAAAGCAATGCCTAAAATAGTAATGCTGTAAGGTTTGATATGCGAATAGTGTAATGGATAATGGCTCGGAATTGGAAATCGGAGAACCGAGTTCGAACTGCAGACGTGTTCGTTATACAGGGTGCGGCGGAAATACCTCAAAGAAATATTTCCCACATAATGGTAAGGCACCATTGCCAAGATTGTCTTACCGTTTTGATGGAGGTCTTTCTGGGATGTATTTCTGCCGTAACCTATAATTACTTTGACTGAAATACCCCTGGAAAATACAGGAAACCCCCTCCTTTCCTCTTCTCTTAAGCAGATTTTTGTCTTTTCAGGAAAATTAGTGCGAAAATAAACGCAACTGACGAGACCAGAATTTGAACTCAGTTCCCCGATTCTACTTACTCAAGTGATAATAACTATTCTACCCAAAAAAACGGTTCATCCAGTGTCAGATTTGGCAGAAGCAGGTCATTTCTAAGTGGGTATCTTCACAGTGGTATACGGGAGCGTCCGAACAAGAGAGGAAACATGTGAGATTTATCTAAAAATCTACGCGGCGTGTTGCGTGTGTGTCTATTTTTCTGTTCGCGGGTTAAAAAAAAGAAAAGAAAGAAAGATAATTATAGAAAAAATAAAGTCGATTCCTTTGTAGAGCGTCTTCTTGCTTTATCACACCATTTTGGCTTCCCTACAGTTCGTTCTTTAATTTCTTGTTATTATCTAGGGTCTCAGTATTTATGTTTCATTTTTATCGTTTATCGTTATTTTTTTCTTTCATTTTCTATAAATATCGGATTTATATTTAAGCGTATAAGCAAAAATTATTTTTGGGGCGTAAGTCTTAACATTATTTTCAAGCTAAAGAAAATAACTTTTCCTCAATGTTTTAGTCTGGAATAGAAAATCGTGATAGAGAAGAAACAGGGAAAGCAAATCAGAATATATTTCCCAATTTCATCCGTTAATTGTGCTACAAACCTAAAAGTAACATCATTCAACAACAGAAAAGGTTACAAAAATAAAATATTCAGAAAAAACTTAAATATATATATATATATATAT
>CAHIKZ030001575.1:77500-182500 GCA_903632075.3 Acanthosepion pharaonis | reverse complement strand
TACTACTACTACTACTACTATTATTGTTATTATTATTTTTATTATTATTATTAATTGTTTCCATTATGACGATACTAATTTTGATTTATTACTACATTCATCTTACGTTCATCTTAATTTCTTTTTTCGGCCAATGTGATAGGTCTGAACCTTATAATTTAATTAAATAGATATCATAGTTAAAAATTATTTTTTTTTAACATTTCAATCTTTTTATAATGAAAGGGACATTGGAATAATATGTAAATGTCTCTCTCTCTTAAATCTCGATAATATATATATATATATATATATATATATATATATATATATATATATATATATATAAACACACACACACACACATATATATATATATATATATATATATATATATATATATATATATATATATATATATAACATGTGTGTGTGTGTGTGTTTATAATTATATATATACCAATTTATGACTGGAAGGAATAAATCCAGTGAAAATGTCATGTATGTCTACTAAATCTTTGTCTTCCTTTTCTCCCTCACACACACACACATATATATATATATATATATATATATATATATATATATATATATATATAAAATTATTATTTTTTATTTTTGTTCAATATAACTTTAAAGAGTAATAACATTAAATTTTCTCCTTATTTTGAAAACTGTTGTTGAGTAATGAAAGTTATTGAAACAATAACTGGTCTTTTAAACATCGGAAATATTTCGAGAAATTTAACTCGTATTAATATTGAATCTATGCTTCAAATTTTATGCAACCATCTTTTCAGCATTTCCAATGATTATCAAACACTGTTAAAAACAGTAGATTTATATGACTTAGGAAATTTAAAAAAAATAATAGTAATAATAATAATTATAAGTTTGCAGATTTAATATATCTTTGAAGATCGCCAAAAAATATCAGTATACAAGCATTTTGAGATGGAAATCTCAGAGATATAGCACATAAGGACATCAATAATTTCAGTTGTAGTTGGATCCCACAAATCGATTGGAAAATGTTCCGGTAGATTCATAAATATTATGGCTTCTTGTTTGCTTACGCCTTAAAGAAATGCCAAAAATTGTAACTACTAGCAGAGATCACACATTACGAAAAGCTTTGTCTATGTAAAATGTGTGTGATATTAGTTTTATTTTTTTTCTTTTATTTTTCATAAACTGATCATGAAGCCATTTTTGAACTTAGGTCTCTGGTTGGGACCCAGAAGGCAATATGTTTACAACAGAAATCAAAGGAAATAAATAAATTTACAAATAAATAAATAAATAAATAAATAAATAAATAATAATAATAATAATAATAATAATAATAATAATAATGATAATAAACTCGCAGCTAAAGAGAAATACAAAATATTATCTTGATGAGTACAGTCCACACACTAAAAAGAATGTTGTCCATGTAACACTAGTGATGTTATGGGAGTTAGAGAAACAAATGATGAAATGTAGCAATAACAACACAGCAATGCCTGCCTTATGTCTTCCTGTAGACTTGATAGGTAGTTTGACCATTGGAGATATCGAAATATAATAATAATAATAATAATAATAATAATAATAATAATAATAATAATAATGATAATAACCCGACATGACAGAGTGGGCCAATGTCTGCACTGGAAAATCTGCAACTTCTACGGGAAGGAAACTGAAAGAAACTGGTATGACCACCACCCAGACCCGGTTACGGAGATAGGACCTGTTACAATTCTATGGGACTACACAATACACACTGACAGAACAATCAAGGCCAACCGGCCAGATATTGTTATTAAAGACCACAAACAAAAACGGTGCCTCCTTATTGATATGGCAGTCCCTGCTGACTGCAATGTATCTTTGAAGATATTCAAAAAGTTGTCAAAATACAAGGACCTTGAAATAGAAATCTCGAAAATGTGGCATATGGGAACATCAACAATCCCTGTTGTAGTTGGAGCCCTAGGACTGGTTGGAAAAGATTGCAGTAGACTAATTGAAGGGATTCCTGGAAGTCCATGCCTCAAGGAGATACAAAAAATTGTTCTGACAAGTACAGCCCACACCTTACGAAGGGTTTTATCTATGTAATTTATTTATTTATTTATTTATTTTTTTTTTTTTGTCAGTGGAAAGTGTCATGACGCCATTTCTAACCTTAGGTCCCTGGGCGGGACCCGGAAAGAAATGTGTAAACGCCAGAAATCAAAGAAAATAATAATAATAATAATAATAATAATAATAATAATAATAATAATAATAATAATAAAATATTTCTAACTGATTTTCATTTATTAAAATAATTGAGAAATTTTTCAAAGAAAAATCAACACAATTGGTATTTGTATGAATTAATTCGCCTGTATTTGTCATTTTTATAGAATGTTAAAATGCGAATTGTAATAAAGGGACAATATGTTGTCTAAAATGTAAAGTGTTGATTTTTTTTTGTATGGAACTAGAGAAAAACAACTAAATGAAAATGTAAATTCTGAAAACAAAGTAATTATTCTAAAGGTAATTGTAATTAGTAATTGTGGAAATTTATAATGTTTAAAAAACGGAAATGGAAAAATAGCGACCGATTTTATTACGACTCATTAATCATGGCCAGATGTTTCTGTCTCTTTAAAGAAGAGCATTGCAACTGCCTCATTCTTTGAAAGATTTGAAAAAGAAAGTATCCTTTGAAAAATAAATATACCCTATACACAGTTTATAAACTAGGAAACGTACAGGTTTCTGTATTTTTTCTTTCGCTTCCATTATTTACATTTATCTGATGACACACGGAAGAAAAACAAATTCAAAAAAGAGTGTGAAAAAAACGAATGTGTCAAACCACTAAAAACAGATGTGTAAAAAAAAACCTCAAATTATAAAAATAATAAATTTAATCCTAGTAAAAAGTAAGTCAAATTTAAAAAAATGATAATTTTATTAGGTAAGATGTCAAAATATCTACTTTCTGTGTAAGCTGGTGTGTACAATTCAAATAAAAATATTACTTGAGTAGCGAGCTTTTTTTGGAATATCTACAACTTAACATTCATCTGAAAGATTTTAAGTTTAATTTTTTACCTGTAACTTTATGAAAGATATCGTCGCAAATTCTTTTATACTTTTACCTGTACAAATAAGACGGTTTCATTATTTAAAAGATTTTACAAGATCTATTGATGTCATTGATTTCTTACACACTGTAAGATATTCGTGTGAGAAGAAAGCGTTAAGACACATATGAGGCGTTTTTAACTCAGTTTAGTTTTGACTCATGGCCAAAAGTGTGAGAATGTACCACAAGTATTAATTTACTAATCTTTAGGATTGGTAACAAAATCTGTATTAATGATTCAGAAAACCAAACTAAAGTTTGGTCTTGTTCATAATCAAATGAGAAAAAAAAAGGTCCCAAAACAATAATCTTTGCGCTAATATTTCAAATGGAAATAGGCAAACAGCCCTGAACATAACAAATTAACATTGTTTCTTCTGATTGGAATAAAAAGCAAAATAAATAGACAACTATTGATGAGGCAATTCATTATACCTAACTTGCAGAATAATGCAGTTGTTGTTTTAAGGCAGTGGGTCTCAAACTTTTTTTCTCTGGCATCATTTTCGGAATAAACATTTGCTCGTGCCTCACCAAATTTTATGTGATAAAAAGTACATTTAAAAATAAAAAAAACAAAGCAAGGAGAAGGTTAAAGGGAGATAACTGCGGATTCAAAGTCAGACAATTATCATTGATAACTTTCTCCTCCAGTTTGCGGACAATATTTAATATATTCTTAATATAATATAATGCAAAAATATCGCAATGATAAAATCGATCAATAATTATTTATAACTATTTATTCTGGGACATATGCATGCATTTACATGTAATCCAAAATAATATTTTATATTTTGAAATCATATTTATTTTTGGCATATGTACTTTTTAAAAACTGTTTCTAAATCTTTGATTGTCTTTCAATCATTCCGCCTCACCTGCTATCCACTTCCGCCGCATCTATGAGGCGCAGCACTCCTACGAGGCGCGTCGACCCTACGAGGTATGTCGCACCTATTACGCGTGCCGCAACGTTTGGGACCTACAGTTCTAAGGCAACTACTCTATAGATATCAACGTTTTCTTCATAAGGTGATATATTGCTGTCTTAAGACTTGCTGATAATTAAATATTGTTTATTGCCTAAATTGTTGTGATATGGAATTACCATTATTCTACACTGATTTAAGTAGGCTACAATCCTCGTCTTATTTGTTATATTCAAAACGTTTCAGCTATTTTGTCATGCAGACTTCTTCAGCAAGTTAACAGAAAATAAAAAAGAATTTTTCTGAATATATATTTTTTCATGATGACAAAGACTTTTTCGCATTTGTCATTTCTTGATCTATTTTATTCACTCTCTCTCTCTCTCTCTCTCTCTCTCACGAACTTCTAAAATAAATTTAAGTGTGCAAAATAACGAAGCCAGTTGATATCCACCTGCGCAGAAAATTGAACATCAAATCATATTTAAAAATGTATTAACTCATGTAAAATATAACAATAATATTTCTTAGACAATAGGAATCCAACTTATACACATACATATGAACACACTGCATTTCACGTATTCATTTTCATTGAAAAGTATAAATAAGTAAACATACATAGACAAATGATCTTATTTTACTTGGTAGTATTTTTGCGAGTGTGTAGCCTATGTTAGGAATGTATTAGATGTTTACTGTGTTTAAACGCTTTTTTTTTTGCTATAATTTATCTGGAGAAATGAAGTACGTTCATAAACGTTTGTTTTCAATGACGCATATGCAGGAAAAGCCTATATACACACTGAAATATATGTATGTACAAACACTTGCTCATATCTATTTATCTGGTAAAAATATGGTCTTAAGTTATGCTATATTTATGGGTAAAAGTATTCAATATAAGGAATAGAGAAAGTATAAATATAAACGTGGACGCTGTGGACAAAACTGAGTTGTGCTATTCTATTTATGAATAAAAGAGCACAATATCAGTATTAGAGTATGTGTAAATATAAAGTGGATACTGAGGTCAGAATTAAGTGGTGACAATGTGTTTATGTGAAAAAGTACACAATATCAGGAATACAGCATGTGTAAATATAAACGTGGACTCTGAGCTTAACACTGAGATTTGACAATCTGCTTATGAGTAAAAGTACACAATGTCAAGAATACGGCATATGTATATATAAACGTGGACACAGGGGATAACACTGAGGACAACAATGAGTGGTGGCAATCTGTTTATGAGTAAAATTACACAATATCAGGAATATAGCACTTGTAAATATATATGTGGACACTAAGGTTAGCATTGAGTGTAGGCTATATTTTTATGTCTAAAAGTACGCAATATCAATAATAGAGCATGTGTAAATAGAAACGTAGACACCGAGGACAACACTGAATGGTGGTAATCGGTTTTTGTGTAAAATTACACAATACCCGGAATAGAGCATGTGTAAATTTAAAAGTGGACACTGAAGATAAAATTGAGTAGTGGAAATCTGTTTATATGTAAACGTACAGCATGTCTATATATAAACGTGGATACTGAGGTCAACGGTGAGTGGTGACAGTCTGTTTTCATGCTTGAACGAAATCATCCTTCCTGAAGATGATGATTTCGAGAATACAGAAGTAGAGTCCTTTGAAACAGGTCAAGCGCTCATTAATACTTGAACATGGACAGCGGAAAAAGAAAAACATAATCTCGCAGATCAAGTAAATTGTTTAGTTCGAAATGCCTTGAAGCATACATGAATCGACTGTAGAAGGCCGGAGATAAAAACGATCGAAAACTATTAAAAAAATTAATGTTAACGATTAATGAGAAATAGGGGGCGCTATCCCTTAGTTGCCAAGTTATATTTAACTCCCATCATAGCCGGTTATTCTCAGCTAGTGGACGTGTGTTGCTGCGCCCCGAAAAACGTGGCCTCTCTCTATTCTCACCAGGTTGTAAGAGACTTTATCTTTTCCCTGGGATAGATGTTTTTATATATATATAAGGTGTTTCTCACGAATGTATATCTTAGGTGCAACTGGATCGGCTATCTGATTGTATTTGCAGCGACTGACTTTAGGTAAAGAGCAGATCTACACTTAGTGACTAGATGGTCATCTTTCAGGTTAAATCGCTGATCTATGTAGCTTCTTTGATGATCTAGCGTGACATTGAGTGAAAATCTATTATAGCAAAAACTGAGGTGAGTCATCTACTAAAATAATAATAATCACAAAACGAAGAATTTATGCTAAACATAATTATTATTATTATTATTATTATTATTATTATTATTATTATTATTATTATTGTCCGCGCGATGTGTATTGACCTAGAACTAATATAATTGGTAAAATGAAAAGGTAATTTGCATTTAGTCCAGCTTGAATATATTTTTCGTACACTACATTTCAAAATTTTCCGGCTTGCCCTGGCAATTTTTTAAATTGGCGCCAAAAGTAGTTCTTTTCTATTTTAAATAAGAGTAAATTAAGACATGAGTGTTTTATCAGAAATTGTACTATGACAAAAAGAAAAAATATTATGATTAAATTTTACTCTCGTCAAAATGTTCTTTTTTCACCTTTATTACTGCAGCATAAATTCTTAGCATCCATCACATAAGTTTCTCAAAGTATTAGTTTGATAATTGATTCCATTTTTTTTGTAATGATTTTAAGAACTCTTTTTCATTTTCTCACTTTTCTGTCAAGTTCATTCCATGCTAATTTTGTGGGTTGCTTCAAATTTTTGTACTGTATTGTATATTGTATAGTGATAAGAATCGGTTGCTCTTGTCGGAATCAATATGAATTTTTTTCCGGAGACATTTTTGCATGAATTTAATTTACAATTAACAGAAGAAAGCGCCCATTTGTCTAGCAGTCAACATGAGGACACAATCAGAGCCGTTATTCCTTTCTTTATGGCAGATAAATATTTTATGATTCAAAGTCATGAAAAACCACAAGGGCGCGACCCAAAACATGCATGAGTGAACAAATAAAAGAGTAAAAATGATTGAAACAAATATACATAGATATATGGACACGCAAATCTTTTCGCCTAAAAAAAAGGGCCCTAACGCACGGGAATAAAGGGAGTGAAAGAAGAGTTTAGTGATAAGAAATGATGAAAAGGACAGTAAAGGAACAGTTTTCAGGAAAACAGAAGACGGCAATTGAAGTTGAAATCAATTATTTGAAGATTGTAAGTTGGAGGGGAGCAAGAATTCGGAATTGAGTTTAATAACAAGTTCTTGCTAGTTCAACATTAAAACGGTGAGAGCCAATTGTCAATATAGTAGAACGATTAAATTAATGAAATCAGCAAATAAGAACAAAAAGATTTATCAGAAAATTTGCCTTGAAAATATTTGTAGAAAAGACAGAGGGAAGCGATATTAACTGAAGACAACATGCCAATGCAAGTTCGATTAAATTACAGGACTTTCTTTGAATTTTATCAACTATTTCAAGAGATATAGTATGAAGGTTTTGATGAAGATCAGAAATCAAGTAGAACCAAGTACAGGTTACACCTACATTAATACGAAATTATCTAGAATCGTGCCCATTCAACACGACATTAATTACACTATGATTACACGTGATATACACGTGATATACTTTGGTGAAAGAACGTTTGAGGGATTTAGGTATTTTTTACGAGCCTGTTTAGTTTTATTTTGTTTAGTTGATTTGGTCATAATATATTTTTAAAGTTGGAAAAGGACAAGAATCGCCAAAGACAAAATGAACTAGCTGGAAAATGGTGCAGGCTACAGCACGATGTAGCATCAAGTTTGCCCACTGGAAATGCTTCCAAAGACACACATGTTCAGGCGTGAGATGGCACTGCAAGAATCCCGACAGTTGATTAGAGTTGCCTCTTTAAGCGCTCCCTAAGAGTTTGGATATAATCAATTCGGGATTCCTACCAGTCGGGAAGCAGCACCAAGATAACCGCCAATCAGATACCTTCAGTATGAAGTGTAGTAGCCTCCAACCAGTAATGTTGCCAAATAATTACACCCACGCTTATTAAGGCCTCAGAAAAAGAAACCTGAAATTCTATCCTAAACAGGAAACAAGGGCTAAACCTCTACTCCTGCTCAAAAGATGGGGAAGGAGTATGAACGGTCGATTTACTTGTTTATGTGAACATATAATTATACTTATACACAATACTCAGCACCTGACTCGAAAATTATCAAAATACAGCAAAAATATACAGACAGACATTGTTGTTTCTTTTTAATCAAATTTTGATTATTTAATTCCAACAAGAATTTTTATTGTTGGAAATATTTTTTTCCAAAATCCATTGTTGGTAATTTTTTTTCAAAATGAATTTGCTGGTATTAAAAATTCTTTTTACGCCTTCATAGTGTTTTGACCCCCATTTGGGTGTTAAATATTTACCCACAGATGGGACGCTAACACGTGCTAACACCCCAGGTCATGTTGACCTAAGAACACCAGCAATTAAGAGGTGGTACCACGCACACGATATCTTCGAATGTAATGCCTCTTATTTTACTATATAGAAGTGGATGACGGTGATAACGTGTCAGGGGTTTAAATCATAATAGTTTTTTGCCGCGTTAGACATTGCAGTCTGTCGATACAGCGATGGACATAAAAATATATGGAAAATAAACGTGTTTTATTCAATTCCTCCATATAGAAAAAAAGATTCATACTCACTTCAACGACACTTGCTGAACAGTTACGGAAAGCAAACATTGGAAATGAAGAGAGTTTAGGCGGACATACTGCGTTTCAGAAGTGACGATATGTGTGGCAAATCTCTTTCTGAGATGTGCAAACTGGGAATCGTTGATATCGTATATAAATGCATACTCAGCCGATTTAAATATGTGGAAAAATAATGCATGGGAGTGTGAATATATATATATATATATATATATATATATATATATATATATATATATATATATATATATATATATATATATATATATATATTCATATATTCCTCCATTGGTTATCATTAATATCATTTAAATTTACACGTTTATATTTTTTACATCCCAGAAATAAACTTGATAAGCCTGGGACGAAACCAGTTGTTTTTTTTTAGCTTTTAAAATATACATTAAAATGCCATATAAATCATGCTTCTTCCGGGCTATCCTTAAATATTTTACTACAAAAAACTTAAATATATTTTCGGGAGGTATATGTTGGGTGTATTTCTGTTGGCCCTTGACCATTGAACTGAATAATTATGCAAAGATTCGTTTACAAAATATCTATTCATTAAAGGTACAGCAATTAACCTTTTTGTTGAATGTTTCTTTCATTTGTAGAAGTGATATCTTTTCTGGAGATAAAGTGAGTGAAAAAAATGTCCAAATGGGGTAAATATGTCCGCACGCTTTCGGGTATTATGTCAACAATTATCAAGGGAATTTTAAATTAATATGTAGATTATATATATATATATATATATATATATATATATATATATATATATATATATCTAAAAAGATAGGAATGTTTTTTTTTGGGTTTTATTCTATAATATCTGTATTTGTGTTTCTTTCTTGATATAAGTATATGTTTTGTTTCTACTTGTGTTTGTGTCTGTGACTTTATTGTTACGTTTACGTATGTGTTTATGAACCTACTGCAAAATTATGGGAAGTTAAGTTATTAAATTATAGACAGGCAAGCAAAATTCTCAGGGAAAATGTGGTTTCATATTCCTAGCTGGAGCGATTATTTCAGGAAATTTATGATATACGGAAAACGCTGATGTACTTGACAAATAATAAATATCGAATGCGTTAAAATTGCATGTCTTCTCATGTAGCACACACACACACAAATATATATATATATATATATATATATATATATATATATATATATTATATATATATATACACGTATGGATTTTCTTTATTACACCTAATTATTCACAGAAATATATATATATATATATATATATATATATATATATATATATATATATATATATATGTGTGTGTGTGTGTGTGTGTGTGTGTGTGTGTGTGTGTGTGTGTGTGTGTGTGTGTGTGTGTCTGTGTGTGTGTGGGGGGGGTTTTGGTTGGTTGGTTGTGTACATGTTTGTGTGTAATATAAAATATATATATATATATATATATATATATATATATATATATATATATATATATATATATATATATATATATATACACACTGGGGAAAATAAGTAAAAGCCTGATGGTTAATGTTTTATTCATTTCAGAATATGTTTCTAATAAAACAATATAAATTAGTTTTATTATGTACGCTTTATGCAGAATTTCTTTCTCTTTCGAATCATGTAAAAATTTTATATTTTTCTTCAATTTGAAAAAATCTTAATTCTAGATTAATTTAAATTAATCAAATTTGCCGGCTAAATAAGTTTAAGACCGCATGGGTATTATGTAAATTATTTACTAAACGCGGCGGGGTACCTGGCTGGACATTAATGCATTATATAAAATAATAACTGAATATTATTATGCAATTACTTCGCTATTTGAAAGCGTCGTAGTTTAATCTCAGCGACTAGATAAAAAATATTGTTACTTCATCAACAAAATGGTCCCTTTGTGAACATAAGTAATCAATTAAAGTGCAACATAACGGCTTGTGTTCTGGCTTGGAAGCTTTACCCGGATACTGGACAATATAATAATACTGACGGCTGTGGACATTTGCTACCAATTATCTTGTAAAAGATATATATATATATATATATATATATATATATATATATATATATATATATATATATGTGTGTGTGTGTGTGTGTGTGTATATATATATATATATATATATATATATATATATATATATATATATATATATATATGTGTGTGTGTGTGTGTGTGTGTGTAAGTTCTTAAGTTTGTTTGTGCCAGAGTATGTAGGTCCTTTGCTGGTATAAGAGCCACATTCGTCCAGCACATGTGTAGATATTCTCCAAAAATATATGTATTAATGGCCGTACTCGGACACGATTTGGCAACCACCATAAATGTGATGAGACAAAGTGGACTATTTTATCAAAGACGCATTTCGCCAATCTTTGGCTTGTTCAATCTCATAAAAACATGTCGACTTTACCTCATCATCTTAACTTTTTGTTTCAGATATTATGCATCCCCCCCATATATATATATATATATATTGAGAGAGAGGGAGCGGGAGAGATGGAAGGAAAGCAAGAGGACGTCAGATATATAGAAAGATCGTTGACTAGAGAATTATTTCCATATGGAGAAGGTGAGGAACATATAAATGGAAATAATATATTGAAAGTGATTTATGTTCATTCAGATCTTTCAGATTTAGCGGGAGTTGTACACACACACGTACACACATACTCGATATTTTTTATTTTGTATGTGTGTGTGTATATATATTCTTAAGGAAGTTAAATGCTATACAAAAACAGCTCAAATGTTTAAAAAAATAAAGGAAAATAAAGTAAATAAAATAATGGAACAAAGTGAGATTAGGAAAATGTTACAGAAAAAGGCAAAATGAAATGCACATGAAAAAGAAATGATACCGATTTGTTAATCTAAAGATTCAAAGACGAGCTCAAAAGCAACGAAAGCCATTTTGCTGTGTGACTTTTCCTTGTTTGCAACCAACTGGCTGCATATTTTTTCCTGTTTGACAGTAATCTCTTTATCCTGCTGAATTTTGAAAGGAATCAAGGGAGATACTTAAATAAATAAACGTTTTCATAATATAAATGTTTTCTATTACAGGAGAATAAAAAATAATGCCGGTGATAAAGAGAAATTTACCATTTATTTTTTGGGATCTTATAGAATGTTTGAACAACTGATTGTTAACACAAAATAGTAAAATAGAAACATTATGCATATATATATATATATATATATATATATATATATATCAATACAATAAGAAAAAAATTATCCATCTCTTACTTGCTATAAAAAAAATCCCGAATTAACACCGATAAATATGTCGCTGATTAATGTTTTCGATTATTTTCCAAAATACACTCATATAATTAAGAAAACAATATTTTAGCTATTTGTTTATTTAAGGACACATCAACTATGAGCCATTTAATGCCAAAATTTGATTTTCTTGGAAAATTTGAAGTAATAAAATATTGTATATTTATTATTCTGCTTTCACAACTGAATACATGGTGATACCCAACTTTTGTGAATATTAATCATGTCCGCAGAAATATATACATATTTCTGCGGACATGATTAATATATGTTGTGTGATGTATGTTTTATGTTGTACTTTTATTGAAGTTATGTTCTGAAATAGAGTTTCATTTCTTTACGAAACTTTAGGATATTATATGGATAAATATCATGATGAAGTTGTTTCATGTTGTTTTTTTGATCTTGTTTACCAAAGGATCAACAATTCTATGGGTTATTTAATGTCGAAATCTAAATATTTTAAACTCTATTTTATGGCTTCAACTAAATAAATTTATTTGAACGCAATTGAATGACTTAAAATATAGATAAAATGTATTGTTGGTCATTTTACTATAAATATGTATTGTTAGTCATTTTGCTATGAAATATATTTTTGTTCATTTTACTATAAAATGTATTGTTGGTCATTTTACTATGAAAATGTATTTTTGGTCATTTTACTATAAAATGTATTGTTTGACGTTTTACTGTAAAATGTATTGTTGGTCATTTTAGTATATGTATTGTTGGTCATTTTGCTATAAAATGCAATATTGGTCATTTTGTTATGAAATGTATTGGTGGTCAGTTTGCTATAAAATGCATTATTGGTCATTATGTTATAAAATGTATTTTTGGTCATTTTACTATAAAATGTATTTTTGGTCATTTTATTATAAAAATGTATTTTTTGTATTTTTGCTATAAGATGTATTGTTGGTAATTTTTTTTATATAAAAATATATTGCTTCTTTATATTTTCGTATTGTTTTTGTTTTTCGTGATCACTATTTGCCCATAGCTGAGATCGTAACAGGTGCTACCCCCCAGCCCCCGGGTAAACGTGGAACCATAGAAATTAAGAGGTGATTCCATGCTCTTCGTAACTTCCAGTCTACCGAACAGACGACTTGATGCCGGATGGGAACTTAATATTTACGACCTAGAAATCGAAAGTCTTCATAAAGAAAATGAGGAATTTTGCTGCATATGAATGAAAACACATCATACTCATCACTACGCATGTTAGTTGTAAGACTCCATATTCTGCGCAGAAGAAATAGCCGAGTGAATTAAATTGTTAACTCATTATTTGGTGACATAGTAATTGTGGGTTCAATCCCTAGGGCCAGCAGTGTGTAAATGAACTCAGTGAAAACTAACTAGCAATAACTGAGCCTGACTAAAAACTAAAATTAGCCGCGATATCCCTAGACATGTAGAGTGTACTCCCGTAGATTAAATGAAGTGTCCACTTCCGAGTTTTCCGAAGTTTACCCCGATTTGAGAACGTCCGAAATCGATGTACGCATGTAAGTTTAAATAATGATAACGCCTTATTCCAGAAACTCAGAAAATTAAAAAAAAACCCAAAAAAACAGACCTCAAAATTAGACTGAAATCGAATGAAAATGTAAAAATATATATTGATCTTAGAAATTGTTTAATAATATAAAAATAAATAAAGAGTGAATAAACAAAATGAAAGAATAAAAAAAATACAGAAACTAAAGATATGGACTATAAACAATAAAAAAAAACATTAACCTTAAAATCTGGGAAAACAATTTTTAACATATTGAAATCCCAAACGCCCACAATGGTCTCTATATAGAGTCTATACGAAGAAGAAAAACCTATGGTCAGAAAATTTATTTAGGCGTGAAATGACGGTCCCTATGTGATGTTGACTTCTATGTTCAAAATCTCTCTCTCTCTCTCTCTCTCTCCACCAGTACGCAGGGGGTACAGAGAGTGAAAGTGAGAGAAAAGACTGGTTATAGGTGGGGTGGTAGATTGAAAAAGGATAAAAGATTCAAGAAGATTAAAGATGCATTAAAATTTTAGAAGATTGTAGTTATCAATGAAACAAGTAAATGAAAGGGAGTTCCACGGGGGAAGTGTGGGAAAAGAAAATTCTAGAGTAGAATTAGTGGTTACATTAAACTATATAAACACTAAAATAATGGTACATAGATGCCAATCTCGTCGCACGATTATATTCATGTATTCGGAGCACCAGAGCAGTTGCCATGAAAATGTTTGTTGAAAAGACAGAGAGAAACCACGCCCTGTCGTTGAGAAAGTGACTGAAGTTGAGGTACCAAGTCAGGATTGATTACATTACAGATCCTACTTTGGATTTTCTAAAGAACCCCGAGATGAGGAGCACCAGACCAGATATGGTAACTGTATTCAATGTACGGACGAAAGGTAGATTTGTAAATGTGCAAAATGGATTCTGACAAGAAAAACATTCTGGCACGACAATGACCCAAATTTCCTTGCAGTAGATGCAGCTATTGATTCGATGTAGTCGGTCCACTTCAAGTTGAAAACATGATATCAAGAAGACGCAGTTTTTGCTTTCGATGAATCTAGCAACACATGCTGATGGCGGGTAAAAAAAGGTTCTTTCTGGTGGTTAAATGAGAGCAGTTTCGTTTTGGAGACATTAAAATTTACAAGCCATTTCCTTCCCCATTTAATCATTGACTAGAGTTCCTTTTCAAGAGAAGCAGCCAGGTTAAGTTTACACAGCTCTGACGGATTTGCTATTGAAGCAGGAGCCTACTTGGGATCTGATGACATCAGGAAGGTCATTGATGAAAATCAGAAACAGCGTAGGAACACTCGCGTTCGGACATTCTTGGACTTTATGTCAATAGTTCTCAAATCGCTATCTCTGCTGATAACACAACTATATATTCATATCTTAATAGTAAGTCTGACCGTTTCGATAAGTTCAAATTCGTTAGAGATCTCAAAATCAGGTGACAAACAGATACTACACTTCGAGCTCAACTTGAAATTCAGGGAGCGTGCAAAACCATAGTTTAGTGTTGTGAAAAAAGCAATAGATTATATGTAAACCCTACATAATTCTTACAGTCAAAAACCCGGTTCTCGTTCAATTAATGAAGTTAAGCCACGTCAAGACTGGTCAGTAACTACATGAGAGAAATCGGAGGAACGAGTTCGTAGCGGGCCCGTCAATTAACTTACGCACAAATACACTTGGATAATCATGAATCAGAAAATGGCTGGATCGACAAAACGTGTTACCTGTGTCAGCGCGGAAGGGTAAAGGTCCATTCTTCCTTATGAATCAAAGAGGAGGAAGAAGAATATCTACATCAATGAATAAAGATTTGTAAACCTTTGCTGGTGAGAATTTATTCCAGACTTTTAATTTTGGGTTTTACCAAATGAATATGCGTGGTTATTTCCCCTATACTTTTCCTCATTGTTTACTAAAGCCTTTCTGTTTTGTCTAATGTTCTCTTTCTAGTAATTTGTCATTCCAAATATGGTTATTCTATTTAAACGTTTTATATCATTTAAATAAAATATTGGACCGAACACAACTGAAGTTTTGTAAATAAATCTAATTGCTAGGTTTTTGCATGAAAAAAAAAACCCAGCTTCCCGTAGCGTAATATTTATCAAGCAAGTCTTGTTTAACCTTTGAAATGTAATATATTCAATCCTTATGAGACCCGAATCTGATAAGCTGAGTAAATACGCTGATGGAAAATGAAATTGAAACGCCCTGAATATGTTTATTTCACTTTACTCGTGAATAAACGTAGGGGCTGAATAGCCGGATTATTTTCATTTAAAGCAGTCATTCGAAGAAAAAAGCTTTCAGGTGGCTAGTTTCTTTTGATATTTTGTGTAGTTATATCTATCTATCTATATCTATCTATCTATCTATCTATCTATCTATATATATATATATCTATATATATATATATATATATATATATATATATATATATATATATATATATACATATATATTTCATTAAAAAAATGTCTGAAAAGGTAGTACGGTTAATTTCTGACATGAGGCATTATGTACACTATTTACATGATTCAGACTATTGTCCTCAAGGACACATGGATAAAGTTGTTGGCTAGATCCAGTGACAGGACCCAAAGTGTGTAAGTTCAATACCCGGTTAATCCATTAGAAAACATGGAGAGGGGAATTAACAGGAGATAACTGATAAATCACATCCATTAAACATGTCACGTGGAACTTGGACAGTCTACTCCAGTGAGCGAAATAAAGCGTTCAGTTCGACATTCTAAACACCTGAAGAAGGCCTAAGCGTACAACAGCCGAAACGTTGTAATAAATATGGCGACAAAGATGAGGACAATAGTCCGAATAATGTAAATAGTGTTTTTTTTTTCTTTAATTTTTCTTGTGTTTCTATAACTGTATTCTTTTCTGGGCATAAATTATGTTGTAAATGTTCAAATTTTGTGTATACCCGAGTACTTTCGTCTATACTTTTAGCCATTATCAAGGATGATTTTATTTTTACTTTTAACTGAATCTATGGATTGTTTTATCTATTTATCTAGAGTTATATTAATGTTTTATTTTCCTAACAAGGTCAGCACATTGTAGCCGTAGTTGATATTATTGAGTGTTGATGTTTTATTTTATTTTTATCAATAATGCTTCCATTATTCTCCTTTTGCATAAAAGATGCTGATTTGAGCCAACATTATGTGTCTGTTAGCCCAGAGATTTCTCGACAGATATTTCTCGATTTTTGGTCCGACACTGCGCTGTCTACAGAGCGGTAATACATTGCATCAAGTATTCCTGGTGTACACATGACACTGTAGATGAAATTCTGTCAAATATCACCACAGTTTCAGAAATTGATTAGCATATCCGTCTGCCACCCACCATGAAGTCTCATTCGAACTTCGATAATTCACGTTCTTTTTGCAATAAGAAACCTTGCCCGTGTTCACACTAACATATCAAGTCTCATAAGGCATTTCTATGAATTCAACGTATCCTCAGTCACTATCAACTTGTGATCCAGCGAAATTCTTTTGGTAATATTAGCCTTCTTACTAGTTTCATTACTTCTTCAAGGTTACTGTCTCAATTATTTCATTTCCAACTATTCCAATCTCCCGACAATCTTCCTTATGACTATTCCAAGTGTGTAAAAAATAACAGTTAACTTCATCTTTTTATTATGCTATTCGCTTTTCCCGCTGTTTGTTCCACTTTTTGCTATCGTTTAATTTAACTTTGATTCCTTCTAGAAAAATTCTATCACATCTCATTGACAAATATAATTGCAGTTTATGATCACTTCTGCTCATCTATTCAAAACTGGACATTATATTTTTCATGTAAAACATATTCTACTGTATGCATCACTGCTTGTCCTGTATCATTGTTTTACTTGATCAAATTTCAGTGGTTTGCACAATTCCCTGCCAATCACATTTCCTAATCTTTCATATCTACTTTTGTATTCCTTCTGGACTAATTTGCTCAATCAGTTTATTAGATGTACAGTTTTGTCTCTAGGCGCACTTAGGCAATGTTTGCTTCCATTATTATTTTTTTTTCTTTGATTTCTGGCGTTTACACATTTCTTTCCGGGTCCCGCCCAGGGACCTAAGGTTAGAAATGTTATCATGACACTTTCCACTGACAAAAAAAAAAATTACATAGATAAAGCCCTTCGTAAAGTGTGGGCTGTACTTGTCAGAACAATTTTTTTTTCTCCTTGAGGCATGGACTTCCAGGAATCCCTTCAATTAATCTACTGTAATCTTTTCCAACTAGTCCTAGGGCTCCAACTACAACAGGGATTGGTTATTATTATTATTATTATTATTATTATTATTATTATTATTTCCTTTGTTTTATACTCATTACTTTCCGAGTGTCAACTCGAAACCTGACTTCCTGAAATGGCGTTACGAAATTTTCACTAAACATTTTTAAACCTATATGTACACACATTTTCCATTGATAAAGCTTTTCGTAATGAGTGAGCTGTACTTATGAGAACCTTCTTTTGTATTTCTTTAGGCCTTAAGTTACCAAGTATCATTGCAATGAGTTTATTAGTACTTTCTTTTTCCAATTAAACCCAGGACTCTAACCACAAACAGAATTACTGATGTTTTCATATACTACATTTTCAAGATTACTACTTCAATATTCTTGTATTTTGATAGTTTTTGAAGAAATGGCATATAAATAAGAAAGGACATTGTTTTTTGGGGTTTTTTTTGTCTTTGATCACTGAATGATTAGCTTTGATTGTTCTCTCTGTGCGTAATTTATAGTCCCATAAAATTATTACAGGCCCTATGTCTGTAAATTAGTCTAGGTTGTGTTCGTATCAATTTCTTGCAATTTCATTATTATTATTATTATTATTATTATTATTATTGTTATTATTATTATTATTATTCTGGTGGTATCACACATTCCACGGAAATTTTGCTCGTGAGTCATTGTATCAACAAGACCTTTCACAACTCTGAGAATATTCTCAGAGTAAAAGATGGCAGATTTCTGTTGGTCTATAATCTTTGTCTCATTCCTAAGTGGTTATCAGTTTCTAGATGTGGTGTTACAAGTAAAACCATTACCAAAGTATTTAGATCTTCATTCATATTCCATAGCTGATTATCCAAATTTGTCAGAGAAGAAATACAAGAGACGTCATGATTGGATTGAGAAGAGAATCCACTCGCAAATATCCTGTAACATTGGCTTCAGCTTAAAAGAGAATTGGCATGAAGCAACGGTAGAATGTAACAGTTACAAAATTATATGGGATTTCTCATTCCGGATGTCATTTCATTAAAGCATGAACATCTAACCGTATTGTTATGGTTAACGAGTGGAGCAAGTGCCAATTTATTGCAGTCTTGCTGATACAAGAATAGGTTCCAAATAGAATGAAAATATTATTATTATTATTATTATTATTATTATTATTATTATTATTATTACTGCTACTTCTAGTAGCAGTATTTTTGACAGTAGTATTCATACATTTGTAAGTTCCGCCCTGATACTTGATTGTTATTGCTGGTGAGAGAGCCAAAGTATATATCCACAGATCTTCACCAATTGTCTTGGATCTCTTGCCGACTCCAGCCTTGGTTTGATTTGACCAGTTTCAATTCTTCTTAAGGTTCCCACTTTCAGTATTTTGCTTCTGCTGTCTCAAAGATCGTATTCAGTGTGCCAGATTTTATGAGCCTGATTCTAATCCCATGTTCAATATTTTCCTTTGTTCTATTATTTTATTTTCCTGCTTGCTTTTATATTCATTTTTCATTCGCTGCAAGTGACATATCAGAGATCTTGCAGATCCTGAGAGCTTTGTATGATAATCATTATTCAAGACAGAAGAAAGAATATTAACTGTGTTGTAGTAGTCGAGGAGATTAGTGTTGAAACAAATGAAATGCGACAAAAGGCAAAAGAGATGGTAAATGTAACCTCATCATTAATTACATTGATTTTTTTTTCCTGTTTTCGTATTGTTCTTTTATATGTCAAGTGTTGAAATTGAATTGACTTATTTCCTCGAGTCAGCGGTGAACCATTAATGCAGATGAATTGCAGATATGAAATAAAATATTTAGCCGATAGCCTAGCCTCCTGTGTTCAAATAGACGCTAGTACTCCGTCACAATTTAAAAAAAAAAACACCGAACACAAAATTCGATGAAAATTCTGATAATACTTCATTCATTCGACTAGTAAATATAACAACATTCATTGAGAGCATACTAGAATAAAAGTTGGACTTTAAATTTCCAAAATAAAATAAGAAATATTCATATTTATTTGTAATATAAAGAACAAATAGAAAAATACTGGAAGATAGTTTGATTTGTTTGTTTCATGGCATATCAAAATACTTATGGGTCATTTAATGCCAAATTTTAATTTTCTCACGAGAGTTGAAGTAATAAAAATATAGTATATGTTATTCTGCTTTCACAATTGAATACATGGTAGATTTTTGGTAAGTTTTTGTGCCTATACATGTTTGTGTGGACATAATTACTAGAGGCGTTGATATGTGTTTTATGCTGTATGTTTTTAAGTTATATTTTAGAATACAGTTTAATTTGAGAAATTGTCAGATATTCTATGGACTAATTTCATAAACGTTCTTTCATGTCGGTTGTTTTTGTTCGGCGGTAAATCAACCTCTATGGGTTATTTTATGCAGGAATTTAAATATCTTATACGTAATTATACGCTTTTAACTTTGTACATATTTCTATACTTTTCGAGCAAATGTATGTTTTTTAAATATTTCGTAGATCATAAAATGTATTTTTTGGTAATTTTAAAATAAAAAATGTATTTTTATATATTTTAATGTTTCATTGATTGTCGTTTTACTATAAAAATGTAGTGTTGGTCAATTTTTTATAAAAATGTACTGTTGATTTTTGTTTGGGGGTTCACTATTTACCCATAGATGGGACCCTAGCGGGTGCTACCACCCTGAGTCAGGGTAGACCTGGGAACAACAAAATTTAAATGGTGGTTCCATGCTCTTCAGAGCCTACAATCTCTCGAACAGAGGCCTTTCTGCTGGATGTAGTTAATCGTCATACCCAGGACGAAGAAACACTGAAGACATGGTGAGAATCTTTTCATAAATATGCAGGCATTTTCATCTTGCTAAAAGAAGTAGAATATGTTATTTAATAAGCCCGCCTTGAGCCCAAAAGGCTGTTTAGATTCAACACTTCTCTATTAGATTTGAGAGTACGAATTTATTGTTCTTGATACGTTTGAAAGTGAGATGAGAATGGTAACATATAGAGCATTCATATTAATCGTACTTCATACTTTTTCAGTTGAGGTTCCCAAAACTTGTTCACAAATATCTGAAACCTCTGATTTTATTGAGAGCTTTTGACTGAAATATATTTTAAAAATTTTATATTTGTTATAAGTAATTATAACATCATTCTTCACACTATTTTCACAATTAATCAATTAGGTAAGAAAGTCAATGAGGTACATGGGGCGATTTTAAAAAATCATCATTTGAAATCATTACTTATAGCAGGCTTTGAACACCGACTTGTAATAACTGAGAAATAATTATTTCCTAGTCTGAGTCATAAATAATTTCCGTCTTGGCGAACCATTTGTATTGAGGATTGTATCATCCTTATTTCTAATTATACGTGGCAGTTGATAATAAATTTGAAGTACACTAATATACCTCAATCTTTGCAGGGATATAGCAGCGTACACAGAGGATTAATTTACACTCCAGGAAAACGTATGGATCCATACAGCAAGTACAACTCAGAAAAAAATATAATTGGGTAGTCTATTCTAGGTGATTAGCTTTGATTGTATTATTATTATTAATTAAAAAATTTAAAAAATTCTTAATAATAGACTTTTCTTATCCAAACTTGTAGAAATAAATAATTGCTCGCTTGGGATGATGGGGTGCTGTAATTCAGATTTTAAATTCTATGGCAATATAAACAAGTCAGATAAAATGTGCTTCGTGACCGTCTTAGCCAAGCTTGTGCGTCAAACTTCAGGCAAAGTTAAATCGTGCCTTCTTCAGGATAGGGAAAATAAACAAGAGAATCAATAAGAATGTAATAGGCAATAAATATCCATTAAAATAATACTTGTAAAAATTAAAAAAATCACCCAACGCATAACCATCAAGTCACATTTGAAATAAGAAATAAAAAGTAAAATATTTGAATTGCCTTTCTGTAGTCTAATCATTAACAAGGAATCCAGATTTTTTTGTATATGACAATTATCTTCTATCAGTAAGAATTGCTTCAATAACTGATTATAAATAATATCCTAGTCTTTTTAGCCGAGTTTAGTATGTTAGTCACGTATTGTTTATATACACACCAGCATTCTAGTTTATTGTTCTTTAACTGAAATTCTATATTGAATACTCATAAGTCATTAATTCTATTTGATATCTATTCTTGTATTTGATATTTACGGAAAAGCTATTTAATTCGTTTAGTCATTTAATATAAAAATAACTATAGCGGCAATAATAATAATAATAATAATAATAATAATAATAATAATAATAATACAATCAAAGCTAATCACCTAGACATCGTGATCAAAAACCAACAAATAGAATTTGCTTTCTTAATGACAAGGCAGTCTCTGCAGACTGTAACGTACTTTTGAAAATCTTCAAAAATATATCAAAATACAAGGATCTTGAAGTGGAAATATTAAGAATGTGGCATAATAGCAGTTGTAGTTGAATTCCTTGGATTGCTTGGAAATGGTCCCGATAGACTCATTGAAGGGATTCTTGGTTGTCTAATGCCTTAAAGAATTACAAAAAAAATGTTGTACTTATTAACTACAGTTCACACCTTCAAAAATGTGTGTGCATTTAGGTTCAACCGGAAGAAATGTTCTAATAATGAAATAATAATAATAATAATATTTAATAATAATTTCCTTCACTTACGCCAGGTATAACTCTTTGATTTTAGGTCTATCTAGTTGGACTTAAAATACTTCGTTGTTATTTACCTGATCGGAAGGGAAATTCATGTTTATACAGGTGTCATAGGTAGAGTTGCAATAACAGAAATCAAAGGAATAATAATAATAATAATAATAATAATAATAATAATAATAATAATAATAATAATAACAGGGTTATATTTATAATCTTCCATATTTCATTAATTTGACATTGTTGGGGGAGATTTACACCAATAACGCTTGATTTTAATAAGAGTAAAAAAAGAAGCACCCTGGGTTTTCCGGATTGAAGTACACATTTCACAGCGCATAAACTACCAAACGAGCTGTGTAAATCGTTTGCAGAATATGATTTAGGAGTGATAGCAAAAAGACAAACTTTACTAATATCGGGAAATTGTGGAGAAAGATGGCTGTCATCATCCTGAAGTACAGGTTGCAATATCACCAAATGTTGAAAGGTACTACACATGAAAATAAGTTTGGGCTTATTAAAAATCAAATAAGTTGAGTTATTAATTAAATTATATTTTCTTGCCACTGGAGACTATAAAGAAAGTATATTTTTAATCGGGTTTAGATTAAACAAGATAGTAAAGCCACTAAGACACAAGGGGTTACTGGGTGTTGAAGAATTAGAAAACAAAAACATTACTAATAAGCGAGAAAAAAAGGAGAGTAATTATGATGACAGTAGATAGCGATTGATAGAGCATTTTAATTTTTTGAAGTTTAAAGTTAGCTGGAAATAATGATGCCTGAACTGAGAAATGCAAGAAAAGAAGCTGTTAGCATAGAACTTACGGTTACATATTGCCAAAATAGTAAATTAATAAAGAAGAACTCATTCAATCAATTGCTATGAAAATATTTATAGAAAAGGCAGAGGGAAGCAACATTACGGAGGTGAGAAAGTAACGGAAGCTGGGACGACAGAACAAGACCAAGAATATGGCTGATTCTTCTTTGGAAATTATCAAGGACATAATAGATAAAGATCAGGAGTACTAGGCCATATATGACAGTCATATTCTAAGCATGGATGAGTGGATGATTTATAGATATATAAGATAGATTCTGGAGAGAAAAATTGTATACTTTTGTAATATGAAAATACTGACTGTCGTATTTTAGTTCTAGGTGTATTTATAACGATAGAACTGGGTTATGAATAATGTTATTGTGTTAGACATGTTTGCTGGCATGATTTAATACTGAGGTTATTGTCGTGTATGATGCAATTATATACATAGAATTAATTTCTAAACTAAAATTAGTAACGTAGTCGAACTGTTTCTGTCTTACTGTAATTGTATTTTCTCGTAAAATCATTATTTATTTAATAAACTACTTTCACGCTAGAATGACATTTGGATTGGGAACAATCTAATCTTATTTCTAATCAATGTCCAGAATCAAAAGCAGACATGGCAACGAGACACGCTTAAAAAGATTTTAATGAAAAAAGCCAACACTTCTGTTTAAGAATTATGCTCGCGAAGTAAACGTGAAAATAAAAACGGTTTTTGGTTGTTGTCGTATAACAATATCCTATTTAATGCCAAAATCTAAATATTCTGAACGCAATTTCATACCTTCACGTAATAAAGAGTATTTTTATTCCTTCAGTGTCTGTCCTTCAGTATCTTTCTGTGCCATGGGTCCTCAAGGACATAGTGGATAATGGCGTTATATAGATCCAGTGACAGAACCCAAAGACTGTGGATTCAATACCTGGTTAAAGGCAGTGGAGAACTTGGAGATCGGAATTAAGGGGAGATAACTGATAACTGACATCCATTAAAAACATGGCACGTGGAACTAGAATAGTCTACCCCAGTGAGCGAAATAAAGGGTTCAGTTCGACATTCCAAACACCTGAAGGCCGGAGCGTACAACGACCGAAACATTGCAATAAATATGATAAGGACAATAGTCCGAATCATGTAAATGTGTGTTCCTATTTGCAAAAAGAGAGGAAAGTGTTGTTTAGTAGATTCCAGTCGACTATACTTTCAAAAGTATCTATTCAATGATTAGTACAGATAACCAATGCCTACGTAACATTTTCCCTCGTACAATATTCTTAATAAAATTATTGGCTCGAGTCTTAAAAGTTAAATTTCAACTGTATTTTTTCTTCTTCCGTCTCACCCATATCCAGGCAAGTTTTGAGGCTCCTTAATCAAGAAAAGCCTCCATATATCGAGGTATACTGATAGTCCGAGAAGCGAGATAATATCCACCGCTGGCTTGCTAGATTTTTAGCGTAGCTGACAGCGCCTGGTATTCTTAAACGGTCACTCGTCTGAGAACTGAGTAGGCGTAACATTGCTTAACTTTGAGAGCAAAGATTTCAGCGTGATATGGCCGTAACAACGGTATTGTCAATAGGTAGAAAGCTGCGTTATTTCCCCAAGATAAATTGGTAACGCTAAAACTGTAAAAGGAAAGTTTTTTCTTGTAATTGTATTATTTTCTGCAAAATCAAGGATAATATTTTAATGACATGCAAATAATATAATGGAAAATATTCTATTCAGAACTAATTTTGCTATCTTCGATTTTTCATCAAGTTTTGATCTCTAGTCTAGCTTATCTATCTAACATCTGCGTGCAGAAGTTTGCAGCTAAAAGTCGTATTTGAAATGTGTATTCTATTTCTAGTTTTCAAAAGATGACGTTCTGCATTTTGCTCAAGTCTAATATCTATGCAATATTGATGTGGGGCCAAAGTTGGGACCACAGAAGTAAAACACGGAACACGGATTAGAAGTAAGAAAGATATATTAACAACAGGTTACAGAGATAGTGTAAGCGGAACTTACTATATCATGATATTGAGTCACCCCCCCCAACAACTTACTATATCACTCTCTAGAGTGCTATCGCGCCTACTTAATATAGGGCTGGAAGAGTTTATTGTGTAGGTAGTTTCCGGTCTCACAATAAATATTTTTTGGTTAATCCATTTTTTTTCTCCCAATTCCTGATCACTTTAATGCTTCCTTTTGTTCTGATTGCTAATGTTCACTTTACTGAGTTAATAACTAAAATTTATTTTTTTAAAAATGAGGAACAAATTGTTCACTTTACTTAATCATCGAATAGCGGCAAAATTGAGTTTTTGTTTGTGGCGAATATAACAAATCCAAGGTGGGAAGTGAAATAACGAGGAAACTTACGACTCTTGCTTTCATAGTGTGATGGCGTCAAGTATTATGGCTTCTTTTATCTTTTCTCAGAATTTGGTGTTATGTATATATAGATATACTTTAAAAATCAGGAGGTAAGGATTTTTCGTGTTATATATATATATATATATATATATATATATATATATATATATATATAGATAGATAGATATATAGATATATAGATATATATATATAGATATGTGTATATGTGTTGATACGATTGAATCGTACATGAAACACAGAGTTGTGCTACCAGTGTGGAAAAATGCATATCTATTAATTATACGCACACATGCACATACACACACACATGTATTTTCTGAAAAATTGATGACAAAATTGAGGTATTTAGAAATTCATAGTATTTAATAAAATATATTTGATATATATATATATATATATATATATATATATATATATATATATATATATATATATACAGATTGATAGATAGATAATTGTATATTTTGGAGACCTTGTTTAATTAAATTAACAGCTATTTTAATGTAAAATACTCAATATTACTTTCCTGAATTGATTATATATAACGTATATTATTCGTAAATCCTGTGTCTGCGCAAGTTTTTCGACTAATTTTAACAGATACCAAGGTGTTGTCAATAGGATCAGCTAGACGCCTACAAACGCCGGTTAATGCTTTTGACATTTTTTTCTTTACATAAGCCGCCATTAATCCTTGAATGCTGTTTGCGTATTAATAACGCTGTCGGAAATTCTGTAGCCGTGTTTGTTTTGAGCCTTTGTAATGTGCAATAAAACAGCGTGGCGCGGATAAGAAGTCGACAGGGAGAAATATATACACGATAAACTTTGTTTTCATAATCTGCCGTCGAAGAAAGGCCAGAAGTATTGGCCATTTACCGGTTTCGATGGCGTTACGCTTCGTTGCCACTCCCATAAATCCTGAGGTTAATTGCATTTCTTTTTTCAGGGAAATAAAAATGAGGTGTATTGCTCAAGTGTTGTACTTCCGTCAAAAACAGATTGCGGCATCGGGACGACGGCAGGTGTCTTGTGTAGAGTGAATTGGGATGATTCTATTCGCTTCTTCGATATTTTCAGACATGAATTTGAAGAATGCTTTTATTCAATGTTGTATATTTGAAACAGTCAATTTTCATTTAAATATGGCAAAGTTAACAAAATAAATATACCAAAAAAAGTTAAAACAAACGCAAGGAAAGGTTTTGAACGTGTTTAGGAACTCGAGAAAAACTGTACGATTTACGTCATGAAAATCGTACAGTTTTTCTCGAGTTCCTAAATATACGAATGATATTTATAACGTCGCTTACTAAACCGACTAGGAAGGAACCTAACATATTTTACGACCGGAAAGAAGGAGTCACTTAGTCTATTTCACTCATTACGAAACCAGGGGGAGCATTAAATTTTGCGGAAAGATTTCTTATGATCTCTTATTTATGCAATGAACGTTAGAATTTCTCTAGACATCACACTGACTCCACATGTGTCTTCATGGATTTTAACTTTAACAGAAAGTTTTAGTTTAACCTGATCAGCTTCAGTGTCAGAACCCCACCTCATCTAATGTTATCATCAGAAATAAAGACGAAACTTTTCTTCCACAAATTACAATTAATATTTAGTCCTATTCAGCTTGATGCGTCCAATTTCAACTCAACCAACTCCCGCTTTGATGTGTTAACCACGAAAGATTTGCAATTAGCTGAATCTCGGTTTTCTTGACGCAACCCGCTGAGAAGTCTTTTATGTTTATTGTGCAAATTGGGTGTTCTTAAATCTTTTTTTTTTTCTTCTTTTCTTAATTTATTCTCTTTTTCCAGAAATCTAGACGGCGCTACCGAGAAATACAATTTTTACAGCAGAGCCTATGGGCCGAATAAATTCGTAATATATCAAAGTGAAAAGCATCAATAGAAGAAAATATTAGGAATTCTAGATAATGTACAGATAGCAAACATCACGAATTGTTTGGAAATGTTTAAACTTCATGCCCGAAATAAAAAAAGAAGATATGTTAAATGGACGCTTATTCCCTGACATTGCTATTGTGATATGCGTTTTGACTCTCTCTCTCTCTCTCTCTATATATATATATATATATATATATATATATATATATATATATATTTACAAGATTAAAAGAAATATGCGAACCAAGGACAAGGAGTTATTTATTATTTACCCTTTATAAAGATTTATTATTTACCATTTTATAAACAAAGAAAGTTGAAAAGGAATATTTTATTTAAAATAGGGTGCGAAGGATAAATTGTCGTCTAAATTGCGCAAAAATGAAAATAACACTGGCATCTCATTTTAATGGATATATTTACCAAAATTGTATAAAAATATCTTGAAATACGAGAAGGTAGATTTATTCAATAAAATCACCATTGACTTCAACCACGGCCTCTAGACGACTTCGGAATCTTCTACAACACTTATGGACTGTCTACTTGGTTAATGGTGAATGGTGAATCCTCGTCTTCAGTTCATCTTTGGTTTTACAAGGAGTTTTTTTTTTTTGGTCACTCGCTCCACTGTGCCGCGCACATAATGACCAAGGGGTTTGAAGTTTTGGGAGTTAGGTGGCGAGATGTAAGGGAGAGGTTGTCGCAGAAATTATCTGACAGACATGACTGGGTGCTCCTGCTTGTGTGGTATGATACAGAATCCTGTTGCCAGACATAGGGTCTACCAGCAGTCACCCTCTTGATCCAAAGCTATGTTATTCCCCCCCAAGACACTTGATCTAGCCCTCAATGTTGAGGCTGAGGCACTGTAGGAAGATAAATGGAGGCATAAGGTCGCCATCACAAGTGGTCACTCCAAACACCATGATGTTGACTGGTTATTTGTTTTTCATCACATTCGGTACATGTTTTGGGGAGGGCAAACCAACAGTTTCTCTGTGTGACTACCATTTTATCCTGGCAGAATTTTTTCTCGTCTAAAAAAAAAAAGAATTTGTTCAAAACCTTCGTAGCACACCTTTTCCTTTTGTCTTTCCTGGCTTTGGATAAAAATATTAACCATTTTCTCATTTTCTATGAGAAATACCGAATTTCTTCATACAGTACCTGCCTGATAAGTAGCATAAACCCTCCCTCGGCATGATTGATTTGGAGGGATCGTTGTCAATCATGGCCTGGATTATCAGAACGACCAGAGGCGTTTTCTGAACTGCTGTATTTTCTTAATCACTATTAGACTCATCCAACTCATTCCGAATCGTCTGCGCTGTCCTCAGATTGACAGCCAAACATCTCTGAAATAATCGTATTGGAGCTTGCGAACCGAATGCAAAGCAGAAAATCATGCCGTTTCCAAGTTGATGGCGGATTTAATTGCGTCATTTTTTTTATCAAAGACGGTGCCCAACTGACACTACTGTGATGTTGACAAAATCAAAAAAAAAAAAAATATAAAATGGCAACGATTTACCCAAGGCAGGTTTTCGAATAATTGTTTAATATCTTTGTTTTCTATTTTCAAGAATAAAGAAAATGCATAAATCCATATTCATATATTTGGGTTTTATTAATCCTTTTAAAACAAAGATTTTTCTAAGGGAGTCAAAATTATCTACTGTAATAACGGTGTCAAATAAATAACGGTCCTTTTGAAACACTGTTCTTTGCTGGTAGGACGGGTAAACATTGCAGCATGTGTATTGGACTGAGTTAAATTTTTAAAATCAATCAATAATAATGCACTTTGAAGATAGAAGCCATTGTATGAATGTTGGTACCATTACTGAAGGCGTTAATGATCTTTTTCCTTTCACCATTGCTCAGTTGTGAAGACATAGTGGGCCTGACACAAAACGATTTAACCTGTTCTCTTTCTAGCTGAATAACTTAGAATACGAATTTCTGAATTAATTGTTCAATAAAAAATACATGATACACTAGCATAGTAACCATGAGAAATGTCAGTTCACGCATGTATGACACGGTATTTCTGCCTAGAATCAAAGTATCTGCTTATTAAAAACTACCTTATGCAACATCCTTCCTTCGTCGAAGGTCGGTGAATACCGATCAGTGTAGTATCTGTGCGCTTTTCTAAACATAATATTTATAGCTCAATTTTCCTATGCTATTCAAACACCACAAGACTGATATCGTGGATATGTCACTTGTTCGGATCATGGTCATATTAAATTTATATGTTTGTTTGCTTCGGTGTATATAAAACTTAAAATCAAACAGAAAACGTTACATTGTTCATTATTATTGATGAGCATTTCTCTCGTATTTAGCACAAGGAAGTTTCTAAAGTCGTTCGAAACAATGCTTAATTTCAATTTTATTACTAAATTGCCTTTAATTTTATTACTAAATTGCTTTTGAAACAAAGAAAAGTGATAGATTAATATCTGATATCCAACCTCTTATATTTGTTTGTTTGGCAATCTCCCAACAGATGAAAAATAAAGACAGCAGAAATTGGTTCTACAGAAGGATACTGAGCATTCCATGTTTGCAGCGAGTAAACAACAAGGAAGTCTTAAAGAAATAACAACATAAATAACACTTCTACTCAAAATAAGGAAGGAACATTGGCGTAGTGGAATGGTTAGCAAGATTGTCACGCCAGATCTGGTAGGATGGAAAAGTGAGTTCGATCCTTACCAGGTACCTTATTCTTTCGTCCTTGTGCCACATCTAAGTTACGCTTAGAAAATAGCCACTGGGCACTTCGAGGTGGTGTAATGGTTAGCAAGCTTGTCTCGCGAGAACAATTACGACTGAATTCGATCCTCCCTGAGTGCCCCATACTTTCGGCCTTGAAAAATCTCTATACTCAAAATAAGGAAAAGACAGTTAAAATTCCTTGAGCATATTTTGAGGGAGAAGGTCCTGGAAAACTTAACCCTCAAAAGGCATATTGAGCGCAAGAGAGATAGGGGAGGTGGCGATCGTGAATTGATGGCGGACAGGGGTCTTGGACCTTAGCAAAGGGAGAAAAACTGATAAGTGTTACACGAAATAGTATGTTTTGGAGAGCCATGATTGCCAATGTCCTGAGGCACGTAGAAGAAAAAAGATGATGATGATGATTATATATGGATGGGGGAAAAGCTGATTTGTTTTTGCCTCCAGTTTTTCTATTTGATTAACTATTTCCTTTTAATTCAATTTCTTTCTCTAAAATTCAACTGAATTAATCAGCATACTTCTCATTCCACCCATACGCGACTGGTGTAACCTCACCTTTGCAGGGACGATGTTGAATTAGGAATACGTCCAAATACTTTTGGCAAAAGAATTAGTGAAGCTAGTCTGTTATTGGACACAACCATGTTACAAATGTATGATGTCTCCGTTAAAAAATACTAATTTGTCTTGCGGCGAGGAAAACAAACAGCAACCAGATGTAGCACTTGTTTCACAGTCAATGGATACCGAATGTTTCTTTATAGATATAGCCGGTTGCAGTCCGGATATCATAGCCCCTGCCAACTTGGCGATCGTTTCATTACCTGAATATAGTATGCATTTCGCCAAGCCTACATGCGTTTTTTGAATTCAGAGTTGTATTTCTCCTAAACTAGCTTCCAAACACGGCGAATAATAATTAACATATAGAGAAAAATGGATTTAAAATTTCCCAAAGTTATTTGCGCATGAGAGAATGTAACTAACTCGCGTAGAATTTGAATTCAGTTTTCCGATTTCTCATTTTGAGCTGACCTAATTACACATCCTTATAAGTCTATAACATAATTGTTACCATTAACTTTACCATTACCATTACCATTAGCAATATCTTTACCATTACCTTTACCATTGAATTGAAATCAAATGTCCAGGATAGAATCTGTAAGCATAATATAATATAAGCGTGTTAAATACAATATTTTATATAAGCGTGTTAAATACAATATTTTGTTTTTATCACTTTAAAGGTTATTTTTTGGTGAATACACGTATTTGAGAAGCTCCATTTATTTTAAATAGTCTATTTATTTCAGTATACAGTCCTGAATATTCGAGAAATCTAATTAAATAAAAAAATGCCCAACAGAAGGATTCGAACTTGCATCCTCCTTCGCATGGATATCCTGCCTGAGAGCGCATCTTTTTCTTTGTTAAGATTTCTTGAATATTCTGACAGGTAGACGAAAATAGGTATACTGTTTATACGGAGCGTCTACTCACATATAGGTATCCACTAAAAATAAGGTCGGATTGAAAGAAAAACATATGTGTGTACGTTTAAAAATTTCTAGAACCATTTTTTAACACGAGAGGCAAAATAGAGATTCGAAGAATAGTTTTTGAGAAAAAAAAGATCAGAACAAAATTTAACACACTTTACATTTTAGGTCTGGAAAATATCCAGACATTTTTAATAACGAGACAACCGCTTTTGCAAACTTGATAGCGATTGGTTACAAATTTGGACGACATTGCGCATGTCTGAAGAGAGACTTTAGCGTCTGAAAACTTTACCAACACTGGAACTTCTTTGAAATAGTTTGAATATTCAGAAGAAATGTACATATAGTGTTGCTTGAAAACTTAGGATTTCCAGCATCGGAAAAAATTCAAATGATTTAGAAACATAAATCAGTTAGCAAAACACTGGGAAATATTGGGTATCAACTCTTTAAATTTGGCCTAGGAAACTATCTATGTGCTCATGGGTATGTATCTGTGTATGAGTGAGATAGAGAGCGAGAAACTATATATATATATATATATATATATATATATATATATATATATATATATATATATATGTATGTATAGATGTTTGTGTTTGTGTGTTGAGCATATGTTTGTATGTGTGATTTATGTCAAATGTGTCGTATATCATTTCTTAATATTTAGCTTTGTTGACTATTTTTTCACTTCTTGCATGACAAATAATTTCATGGATCGCTTTGTCAAGTCATTTAGAGTCAGGAAGTCGAAGAGCCGATTTACATGAGATTTAAATGCGCTCAAGCAGAACGGTTGATTTATGACACAAAACTCTTAAAATGTTTAATTTTTTCGTAGGATTTACACGCACTCACTCACGCACGCAAACACACACACACAAGAACACACGTGCATTTGTCTCTCTGCAAATATATATATGATATTATATATATATATATACGTAAACATTTATATATCTGTATATATATATATATATATATATATATATATATATATATATATATATATATATATAGATCTGTGAGGCAAGCGAGTCGTGAGGTATATATTTCTGTCCAACGAATTTTGAAGCGCTGTCAATGAAAAAAAGTTACATTCCAAGATTAGTCCATGCTATCAATGACAATGAACTATACAGAAGTGTGGAGTATTGCGTGTGGTACTTGGTAAAATGTGTAGAAGATGTATAGTTTCCAACAAAGATTGTGTTGGATGATGAGGCCACATTCAAATTAAGTGGTTCAATTAACCGCCACAGTTGCACCTACTGGGTACTTGAGAATCTGCATGTTATGTTGAAACAATATGTTAATTTACCAGGAGTTACAGTGTGGTGTGGTTTATCTTCAAGATGATTAATTGGACCATTATGTTTGACGCTAGTGTGACTGGTCCCGTTTATTTGAACTTGATGCAACAGGCGGTCTTGCCAAGAGTTAGAAAGGAATTTGAAGATGTGAAGTTTTATTTTAAGCAAGATAAGGCGCCCCCACTCTACCATCAATATGTTAGAAGCTATCTCAAACAGGACGATTATACGAAAGGGTTTCGTAGAATACCCTTTGTGTTTACCAGATCTCACACTACTAGACATTTTTATGGGAAGACAATTGAATTGGCAGCAGCCAATGAACGAAAATGCATAAAACTACCAAATGAAATATTTGGTGATGTTTGCAATTCCATTGCTTCGCGTTGTCAGTAGTGCCTGGAACAGAATATTCGTCAGTTTGAAAACAGTAGTTGACAAAACAATAGAATAATGTCTATAGATTCTATAAAATTTTGAAAAAGAAATGTATTTTAATAAACACTGACTTTATAATTATTTAAATTGTTTATATAATTTTAAGGTATTCTATTTTTATGTGTTAACGTACTCAATATCAAGGATATATCTAATATAAATATAAAAGTGGACATTGGACTTGATGCAACAGTCGGTCATGCCAAACATTAGAGAGTATTTTGAATATGAAGAGTTTTATTTTCAGCAAGATGCCCCCCCCCACACACACACACGGCCATTACGATATTAGACCCTACCTAGATGAGATCATGTCAAAAAGGTGGAATTGGACGAAGGGATTTCGTAGAATAGCCTCTGCGTTCACCAGACCTCACAGGAATATACTTTTTATAAGGATACTTAAGACAAATTCTACTCTATGGAACCTGAAACAGTCGTTGAATTGAGAGCAGCTATTGAACGAGAAGGCACAAAACTAGCAAATGAAATGCTTGGTGATGTTTGCAATTCCATTGTGCCTGGAACAGAATGTTCGTCAGTTTGAAAACAGGAGTTGACAAAACAATAAAATAATGCCTATAGATTCTATTACATTTTGAAAAAGAAATGTATTTTAATAAACACTGACTTTATAATTATTTAAATTGTGTATACATTTTTAGGACACCCTGTACTCGCACACACACACATATAGATATATATAACGGTGTGCGTGTGTGTTTGCGCTTGTTTGCTGCTGCATGTTTGTATGTCTGTGTCTATGTGCATATGTGTGTAACTTCGTCTGTGTGTATGTCTTTAGTGAAACCGGTTCAGAATATCGTGTACACTAATAAATGCATATATATGTACGTATGTGTGTGTGTGTGTGTGTGTGTCTTCAAATCTGCTATATTTATAGTTCAATATTGTGGTGTGGGTATAAGAATCCACACCGCATACTTGATTGGCAATTCTATATTAAACAAGTAGTGTTAATTAGTTAATAATTGTAAATATCGCATTAAAACAGGGAAACTGACAGTCGAAATGCAGTATTGATTCCTTTGTACATTCTGTTTATTATTATCAGGCGAATGGGCTTCGACAATTTCGCAACCTGACTTCTACTTGATTATTAAATAATTTTCTTAAATTTACACAGTATTTCATTTGGTATATTTTATTAACATTCACCATTGAATTAAATGCATTGAGAAATTAAAAAAAAATATGATGTAAAATAAATATATGTTGCATTAAATGATCACTAACCCACGGAAATATTGATAAGCCTATTAATATAATTTTCTCTCCTTCTTTTACCGTTAATAATCCTGCCATATATAACTACTCCTCCTCCTCTTCATCAGGGTAAACTACATTTGCCTTGATAAAGTTCATCAGAGGACAAAACGCGTCGGTTAAAATATGCTTTCCTTTTGACTTGTCTTTTCTTTTTGTTTTTATATTTCCCCTTTATATATATATATATATATATATTTTGTTTATATTTATATCTATATATATATATATATATATATATATATATATATATATATATATATATATATATATATATGTGTGGGGGTGTCTGTGTGTGTATGCGGATACATAAAGAGAGAGATTAACAGGGAAAAGGAAGATTACTCGGTAGCCATAAATAATAATAGTCACAGGTAATGTTGATGAATATGGCTATGAATTAAACTCTAACTTCGTTCTGAACGTGATCACTGTCCTTAGAAATATGGCCGCGGGTCTTTAGAACGATTTCCGGCATTTGTTTCTTTCTCTTATAATTCAATTACTCTTTCTTTTTATTAATGTTCTCGTTGCTCGTTCAGCTCAGATTTGGGCAATGTATCACAACAATACATCGCGGCGTAATTGGAGGAGCAAATATAGCGTGAGTTATGGCGCGAAAATACCGTTTGCACGAAACTGATCATTTTTCTTAGAAAATAATAAGAATGAATTGGAGAAAAAGAAAGAAAAGACAACAACATAATGAAAATAAGGAAAAGGAAAGAATGAGAGAAAGTAAAGAATTAAATAAGGAAAAGGAAAATTGCAGTTGAAAAAGAAAGAAAAGATAGAGGTGAACAAAAAATGTCAAGTAAAAGAAAGAAAGAAGGAAAGGGAGAAAGAAAAAAGAAAGAAAAAAAAAAGAAAGGAAGGTATGTACGGAGGTAAAATTTACAAATAATATACGAAAATATGAAAGAAATCAAATTGGTATTGCGATAAGCATTATACAGAAACAAAGAAAAGAGAAAGAAAAAAAGAAAGAAGCAAGAAAAGGAGAGAGAAAGAAGTAAGAGAACGAAACAAATTATAGAATGGAAGAAAGAAAGAAAGAATAAAGGAGAAAAAAGATGCAAAATGGAGAAAAGAAGAGAATTAAACAAATTATAGAAGTCCCACACACCGAAAAAATACAACGAAGCAAATCATAGAAAGAAAGAAAAAGAAAAAAAGAAAGAAAGAAAGAATGAAAAAAAGAAAAACAGAAAGAACGAAAGAGAAGAGAAAAAGAAATAAGTGAATGAAACAAATTTAAGGAAGAAAGAAAGAAAAAAGAAAGAAAAAAAGGAAGAAAAAAGAAAGAAAAAGTGTAATGAATTATACAGGATAAAAAGAAGTAAACTATTAACAGCGTAAAAAAGAAAAAGAGGGTGACAACATAAAGAAAGCGAAAGATATACAGTGAAAATAGAAACGAAAGAAGAACCTAAAGAAGAAATAATAATTTAAGCCCGCTGTTTGTCATTATAATGGCTGTGTGGACAGCTATAAAATGGGTGCCAAATTTACTGGCTGATGTTCAACGGGCGACAGATTTACGTTGTCTGCCGTAAAGTTGTTGTTTATTTATGTTCTCCTCCCCCCTCCTCCCCCCCGCCTCCGCTACTGGTGGTGGCTTTTTGTTGTAATTCTTTCTGTTATTCGTTTAGTTTTCTTTTTTTGTATTTTTATCTTGACAATTTGTGAAATGATCACTTAATTCTTTATTTTTTTCACCTTTCCCGCCAAAAATGTTGTTGCGGGTCAAAGAATGAAAGAAAATAAATAACAGAAAGTCAAATAGAGTTTTGAATGTAGGAAAATCATACTTTCTTATTGTCATGATTATTTAATATACACACTTTTATTACGAATGTTAAGGAATCTGAAGTAAACGATAGCAGAAAAAATTTCCGTAAGATCACCAAGGTTAAGCAACGTTGAGCTTGGTTATTACCTAGATGGGCGATCGCTTGACAATACCACGTTCTATGAGCATGCGCATGTGGATGGTGTCATAAATAATGGCAAGGAATTGTTAATCGGGGAGTCGTGTTCCAATTCCCGTTGGGTTCGTTATATTCACTTACGCACAAATACCCTTGGGAAAGGTACGAATCCACCCGTTCACCTCCAGCTATGTGTTAATTTGTAAAACAAGTACAACTAAACCTTGATTATCTTCCCATAAAAATCATTACAATCTAAAAAGATTCTGGCTTTAAATAACCTACAAATAGTTGATAAGCCGAAGAAAATGAATCAATAAATCAAAAAGACAAATTGAATACATCAAATTCAAACAAGATAAAAAAAAATGGTTTATCTAAGTAGTGGCTTAACAAAGGAAGGAACATATGACGCCGAAATCCGAGTTCGTATTAGCATAGTGATATACGCCTTTCACATAAATTCTGTTTAAAGCAAAGAAAATAGCACTGGGCCATTATGTAATATCGGTCCTCCTATATGACAATGAATGCTGAACAATCTTCTACAATTGATTTACGGCAACAGATATGTTGTTCTACAGAAGGATGCTGAGAATACTATGGAGTGAACATGGGAGCAAGGACAAAGTTTCAAGGAAAATAGAAACAAATCAGTTGAAAATGCTCAAGCGCATAATGGAGTAAGTGGGTTTGATGAATTTAACTCTCACAAGACTTATGATTTTCTAAGCGTAGCTTAGGTGATGGGTGACCCAGTGAGGATCGTGCTCATTATTCAGTGGTAACTGTATTAGCGAGATAAGCTTGCTATCTATTATACCACGGCGAGGTTCCTAACTCCGACAGGAGAGATTGCAGTCATGATTGAATAACATACCTAATCAACTTGGTTAACAGAACAGAAGAGAAGAAGCACACAGCTTAGTAAGTGTTACAAAGGAGATGATGCTGTGGAAAATCATGTCACCTTCGTTCTGAAGTGAGAGAGTGTATAGAAGAAGAATTATGAATAATAAATAAAAAGGTAAGTTAAATTGTATTTCGGCATTAGACTAGGCAATTAGGGGTAAAACACCACCATTAGATGCAAAATAAAAAAGAAAAAAAATATGTATTGGAAGAGATGGAAATAATCAGTTGTCCAATAAAATCAAAATGGGAAAACGAAAATAAACAATCTTTTTTTAAATATCCAGAGATGCTTCAATCTTTGATTTAAATATCAACCTGTACCCATCACCTCTTTTCGTGCAGTAGTGAGGTACAGTCCGTCTGACATATTGCCTGTTAACAGACTAAAAACGCTTTCGAAATAAGCTGGAAAGTCATAGATATATATTATAGTTTGTTGTGTTGGGCAGAGGAAGTAAAAATTAAAAACGCCTTGTGTGGAACAAAATGTCGAGGAATGAGACTGGCTTGCTAATCATCTTTCTACGCAATGGACTGAAGAATTGGCCAAAAATTGGTCATCCACATGCCCCCAACAACGAGGCCTTCATGATCGAACTCACCCTCATGAAGAAATCAGAAAGCAGAACTTGTTAATAATTTCACCTCCAGGTATAAACAATGAGAGTCAAATCCCATTAAGGACAATTCGATGGACTCTCAAATGTAAAACTTTGCAAACAACTACGAGAAAAAAAAAACTAATGTAAAATAATAATACATAGTGGCTTTTAGATCCCTGTGTTTCATTGGTACTAGTTGGCGTTTCGTTGGCACTAGTGAATACTCAAACTAACCACCACGATCAGCTGTCATATTAGTAGTAATTGTACTGCTACTATTACCTCTACTACTACTACTACTACTACTACTACTACTACTACTACTACTACTACAATGATGATAATAATAATAATTTCAAAATTCATATAGTAAAATATTTAGGAATTGCCAAAAGTGATGAGACTTTGAAAATAATGGTAACAAAATGGATCATTTAAGCAAGTCATTTTAGCAGGCCACAAATGTAAATAAATGATCACTGCCTTGTTTCAAGGCCACACAGATTATAGAATATAAAAGTAACAATGTTGCCCTTAATCAATGGAGCACTAGGATCAGTTCCAAATACATCAATAAAATGACTGAAATAATTAATGATTCATATGTGAATATTTAACTAAAAGAATTATTAGATGAATTTTGGAAATTATTTGTCACTTGATTTGCTATAAGTGTCACTTGCATGAACTGTTAGTGATTAAAACCGTAACATTAAAAATAATAACGACAGAAAGGATTAAAACCAGAATCATGTATATTTGTCTAAATCTCTGAGATGAGTTATTATGATTACTTACATTATTTACATTATTCGAACATTTATCCTTATCTTCATTGCCATAGGCACAACATTTCGGTTGCAAGAAGACCGGAGCGTACGACGGCCGAAACCTTTTGAATATGTCAATGAAGATGAGCATAACAGTCCAAATAATATAAATAATGTAAGTAGTCATATATATTGTTAATCTTTTTTTTAAGATTGGCCTCGTAAGTGCAATTGATTGAAACCGAGTGGCAACAACTTCGCTCAAATTGCATTTATTACTATTTTTAATTGAATAAATGTAAAACTAGTGGGCGAAAAACTAGCGGGTCACATTGAGGCCTCGAAAACAAAGCTACGTTACATCATCACCGAGCGGAACTTGAATCTTTGTATATTGCGAAGATCGAATTTTCTCCCAGGGTGCCCCCTACCAGGTGCACCTCTTGGAACTTAAGCCCAAGTCAGACTTAATTAGAACTTGTACATACTCGTAAAGATATTGAAAAAATTTCAGTTCCCTTTCTGCTATTCTCTACCTTTACAAGAACCAGAACAGGCCAGAAATGGAGTATTGCTTGCAGGAGCTGCCCAGTCATCACTTTCCTGTTTCGACAGTTCACATGTGTCTCCGTATCCATCATTTTCCACCCTACAATCCTTTATCACGGACAAAATATCGCAAGCCTTTTGCTGCTCTATCGCTATGTTCAGGCAAACTACCTTCCTTAGTTCCACCAGTCCTAAACTTTGCGGCTAAGACGCACCATTCCATGCGAATTGTAGGGATCCACCCACATTCCCTTCGCATTCAATTGGTGAGATGCAAATTCCAATCGAGCAGTTTTTTCCCATGACCCGCTGCTTTTTGGAAGCGGGCCCCAAAACGATGCTTCACCGATAACTAAAATCTTAACCTGTTCAAATCTAGAGTTAACCTTATCTTCCCTAATAAACATTTCCTCTTTCTCTATAACTGGTTATAGTGGCTCTTGAATTTTACACGAAGTGAAAATCACTGTAAATGTAACTGATATTTTCCGACAAAAGTTAATAAAGAATCATCTAGCTTTGTGTTCCTAAATTTTGTAGATTTATTCTCACTTAAAAAAATAAATGAATCGAACATTTATTTTGGTAAAAAAAAGTGAAAATACAAGACGAATTATTTTCAATGACAATAAAAATGTAATCAAGAAGGACATAGATTGAAAAATAAGGGGGATAACTTGAATGGAAAGACAAGCTAAAATGTCTGCAGACGCTAACAAAGCTCAACAAAAAGTTGAGGTCGTAAACAACAGAAACAAAAAGAGAAGAATTAAAATAGGCTTTGTTGACAGGAGGTGTGCAAATAAAACGAGTTTCGGACATTGCTTGTTTCATTGTGGCGAATGTGGCTGCTGAAATTAGGAAGAAGTGGGATACTGAAGGTTATTTTCAAAGCAGCGATGATAACAGTTTAGGGAAACGTGGAAGAGTGCTGATTAAATTTCTGTGGCCAAAGTGAAATAGAGGAATGGTTTTCGAAACTGTCTGAGGAATTATAGCAGAGTGTTCTAGAAAGAAAGGGGGCAAAAGAAAGAGAGTGATAAAAAAAATTAAGAAAATGAAGAACGTGAAGAAAGAAGAACGAAAAATGGAAAGAAAGAAAAAAGGTTTGTATTAAAGAATGAAAATGCTTGGACAAAAGAAGAAAAGAAAATCTAAAAAATGAAAGAAAATAAAAGAAATATAATCTTGACAGATGAATGAAAAAAATCCACAAAGACAATTGTATGAATAAAAATTAGGAGATCATTTAAAATAAGGAGAAACAAAAAGGATAATTAATGATTTCGAAAAATAATTTGAAAGAGAGAAAATAGTGAAAGAGTTTAAAAAGTAGAGAGAAAGGGAAAAAGAAAGAAAGGTAGAAAGAAAATGAAACAAATAAGGGAAAAAGGAAAAAAGAAAAATGAAAGAAAAAATTAGAAGAATGAAGCAAATGTCATGAAAAAAAGAAAGAAAAAAGATTAAGAAAATGATAAATTAAGTGAAGAAGACAAAAAGGTACTAAAATGAAAGTGGCAAAGGCAGCAAGGACGAGTTAATATGTGTTGAGTTAAAGATTATATTTCTCAAAGATAGATTCATGAACAAAAGAATAATGATGTGTTAAAACAACAAAGAATTTGAAGGGAAGCTGGAGTGAGGAAAGAAAATATATTATTGAAGAATAATTTTCTATAGAGCCTTCGCGAAGAGAGGGACATTCCTGAAAAAGTTGACTAAAATTTACTACCTCCATTTCTTTTCGGTAGATTTATTAAGATTTATTACTTGCTTTTAAAAGAAAGGAAAATCCGACAATCACATCTAGCTTTCTTAATAAAAGTGTATGACGAAAGAAATGTATGGGTATTTTTATTATTATTTTTATAACGAAAAAATTTTAATTTATTATTATTATTTTAATTTTATTATTTTTATCATCATTATTATTATTATTAGTAGTAGTAGTAATATTCATTGATGGTTTACACACTAAGTGACAATAAGTATCCAGAACTATTCGTAATATTCTAGCTGTGGAACGACAGTCATGCCACAGAACTTCTACGGCTCTTTATTAAAATTGAAATATTCATCTATTTTTTCATTAAAATCCATTCTTTTTATTCTTCTCATTATTATTATTATTATTATTATTATTATTATTATTATTATTTTTCCTTTGATTTCTGGTGTGTACTCATTTCTTTCAGGGTTTCCACCTAAGGTCAGAAATTGAGCCAAAATATATATATATTTTATACAAGATAAAGCCCTTCGTATGGTGTTGTCTGTACGTGTGAGAACATTTTTTTTTGTATTTCTTTAAGGTATGGGCTACCTGGGATCACTTCAATGAGTCAATTGTAAAAACTTTCAATCGATCTGAGGGCTCCAACTACAACTGGGATTGTTGATGTCTTCCTGTGCCACATTTTTGAGATTTCGATTTCAAGGTCCTTGTATTTTGATAGCTTTTTGAAGATCTTCAAAGATATATTGCAATCTAAAGGGATGCCATATAGATAAGGAGGGTTTTTTGCGTTCTTTTATAACGATGTCTGGTCGATTAGCTTGGATTGTTCTGTCTGTGTGTATTATGTAATCCCATAAAATTGTTACAAGTCATATCTTCGTAATCGGTACTGGGTGGAGTTCATACCAATTTCTTTCAGTTTCCTTCCCGTAGAAATTGCAGATTTTCCAGTGCAAATATTGGCCCACCCTGTCATGCCGTGTTTTTTTTTATTCAGTGGGTGCCAATAACGTGCAACCTGATATTATTATTATTATTATTATTATTATTATTACTATTATTATTATTATTTATAAAAATGAAAAGAGAATTTATACGGCCTTCAGGGAATTTCGAACTGAGTTCTTTACTTAATCTTCGGGATTAGATTGTTCTCGTCTTGCTGTTCAAGTTCCGGGATATCTTGTCTAGTTCTTAATTAGAACGACGCCGTTAGTGCTCACTCCATTTCCAAGTACAAGGATTGTATTCGTAATTACTATGTCACCAAATTCAGGAACTAGCCTGTTATCCAATTCTGAATAAAGAAAACCTAACCTGGCAGCTGATAATTGTTTGTTAGCTATTTTTCACGCTTGAATACATTCCCTAGGTCTTTCTATCTACTGCTACTGCTGCTGTTGAAGCTTTACTGTCACATCTATTTCATTATTCTTTAATGGCTCTCATATCGTATTTAGGTATCTGTTAGTTATTATTAACAGCACATTACCACCTAAAATATTCCCTTATTCTTTCGGGCTGTGACGCTCCAGTGTTCTTTTCTGCCTATGTAGGGATAACAGCAAAAGTAGGGACAATAGTCTGTGTGGAAAAAAAAGTTATGTACGAAGAAATTAACACAACAAATATTCAACATTGAGTTCAAAACAATTATGTGTCCATAATTTTTAAAGATGATGCAGTATATAAGATATTTTTTTCATATTTTTGTTTATTTTTTCGCCGTGTATTTTCTTGCTTTTTAAACAAGACATTTACATTCTGCGGTCGTTATGTATCAGCATATAGAATAATATGTAGGAAAATTTTAATCAGAAATTAATGAAAAATTGTAGGAGTAAACATTGACTACTAGATTTATACAAATAATAAAATCTTAAGATAAATCGCATGACAAAATATATATTTATGTGAAATTAAATTTTAACTAAGATTTACTCTTGGAGTCTAAGCAGAAAATTGTATCCATGTTAGAATTTAAATGATATACGATGTGAGTTCAATTTTCACCAGAGGCTACAAATTCGTTTCAAATCTATGTTATTATCGGTCGTAGTATTTAAAAACGATTTGACCTTTTCGATAAAATCAGAGAAATAACAAAAAACATACCAGAAATAAATACGACATCGAGGAATTTTGCACAATTTGCTTTATTATTAAAACAGTAATAAAGATGTAGTCAGCAACGAGATAATATATTATCAGGATGTAAAGATACAAAAGGCTATTATCTCGTTTTGCTGAATACAAGTGAAAGCCGCTTAGTGGCGGCACTTCTTAGAGTGACGAAAGTGGTCAGTGTTTGTTTCAACTTCCAGGAGTCAAACCGAGCAAATGTATATTTTTTTACACGGGCTTTCTCCTCCAACCACGTGATCCAGCTTACAAGCACATAGTGCCGGTTTCCTATGGAAATATATATATTCACAAGATATAGAAAATATATCCGGCTTACAGTCCTCAGTTTGGGAAAAAATCCAGGATCTGGTTTCCTGTTTGCGGGATATGTCCTCGCTAGCGATATAGCAGATAAATCCAGCGAACTCGAATTTGGAATCCTAAACATGGCTTATCCAGAAACACAAAAGCATATCGGACAACTCTAATTACCGTTGGGAATTATTGCAAAGTAAGACCCTATCTTTTAATTACGTTTTCACACTGTTTGTTGAGTAGACATGTGTTGCATTTTGTCCACGTTTGAGAAATGAATGTAAATATAATTTTGTTTATCATTTCTTTTTCATAATTATGTTTTTTTTTCTTTTCTTCCAGCTCTTCCGTTCCATTCTTCATATAAGGTGTTATTATATGATGAATATAATAATGCTCATAATGAAGGGAACTACAAGCTTAGAGAATATTCTTTTTTTCACGAGTTCATCCACTATTATCGTGATTTTACCCGATGTACGCACTAATATTATACACCATTAGTGATATTCTGATAAGATATAGGAAAGTGGATTCAAACTTTTCAATAAAGTATAGGGGAGTCAATCTTTTCAATATAGTATATATATTCTTATCTTAAATCCACATCGTTTATGTGCCGACAGCCAACACGCTAGGTCGAGACACATCTACAAACAGCTACACATAAACATATACCAACGCTTACATACGCTAAAAGATTCATATACATGTACACATATGTAATGGTATGACTGATTATTTAACACAGTTATATCACAGAGAGTCCTGGAAAACGCAAAGTGCAGCAATGTGCGATCTGGCCAGGCCAAATAAGTGAATTGGATCTCGCAAATTCTGGAAGATTACGAACCAAATTCTGAACAGAGGCAAAAACTATTATAAATGGTCCAGAGGTCATATCCTCTTCGACAGAAAAGGTTAAATGACAAAAGCCATCCCCTACCCAACTTCCTCCGTCTCAGTGAGCACAAAAGCATGAGAAGTTTCGAAATTTATCAAAAATCTTGAAATAGCTACTGGCTCAGACAGAATTCCGGTGGAATATCAATCCAAAATTATCCCCGATATTGGCAAATATATTTAACCGATGCTTGAAAGAAAAATCTTTCCCAGTAATGTGGAAGGTGGTGAGCGTATGCCTGCTCTTCAAAAACGCAGGCAACTGATCCCCTAGTCCTAGTATAGAATTTAGTTTCCACAGTATCATCAATAATCTTTTTGAGGCCTTAATAAAAAAAAATTGTTGAACACCTGTATAAGAACAACATCTTGAGCGACCAACAGTATGGGTTTCGATCAACCCGATCCACTGCTGATGTCCTAAATACCATTAAACACGAAATTATTGAGACCCTTGACGACACACTTACCGCAAGGACCATAGCATTTAATACCGCGAAAGCTTTCATGAAGGTGTAGCACAAATGTTTCGTACACAAGCTCTACAGATATGGAATTACCGGAAGGGTTTTCTCTATTATAAAATCTTTCCTAACAGGTAGATACCTATAGGTAGTTATTAACAACCAGCGCTTCGAGACCTTAGCGGTCAAAGGAGGCATTATCCAGAGGTCACTTCTCGGACCAATCCTCTTTTAGATTTAGATAAATGATCTACCTAAGAATATACAACGATCATATGTAAACATTTATGCCAATGATACGACGATATACGGGCGCAACTCTAAATGTCTTGACGATTGGCAGCTGAGCTCTCCTCCGATATGACACTAACGTCCCAGTGGGGGAAAAAACTGGCTGGTTACATTCAATGTCTCTAAAACTAAACTGATTACATTCCATCACCGCCGATCAGTCCACAAACTACCGCCAGTCACAATGAACAGATGTCCCCTCCAGGATGCCCTGATCATCGGGAGGATACTGGGTCTCAGAATCATACCTGACCTCAAGTATAATTTCTATATACAACCCATGGCTAAAGATGCGGGTAAAATGATTGGCTCCCTGTACATCTCCAGTAAGTACCTGACGGCTCATGCTATCCTTTATAAGAGCGAGAGAAGCCCGAAAATGTAATACTGTTGCAATAGCTTCCCAGATATCATTTTCAATTTTTGATAGAGTTCAAAAGCGTCTCCGATTTCTTGTTAGAGAAGAATTCTTCTCCCCAATCCAGCGTCTTTCTCTCTCAGACGTGATGTGGCGAATCTCTAACTGCTCTACCACTAAAACCATGGAAAGTGTTCAGATGAATTGCATCTGATTACACTTGCTATTTAGCTTTTATTTTTGTTTTTCTTCATTTCTTTCGAGTTTTTTTTTCCGTTATCGGGTATTCCGACACGTATGTCTGGTTCTACACAAACATTCAATATTATAATCAATCGTCGTCCAGCACTTCCGTTCTAAACTGCCATACTCCTACATTGCACCAGACAAAACGCTAAAATTATTCATCAGCATTTTATACTAAGGCATTTACTATTTACTTGATTTCAATCACCTAACGTATTTCTCCATCTTTTTCTAATGCTAATATATACATTTAATGTATACTTTAATTATGTACACAGTACCAAAGATAGAGAGTATGTAAATATAAAAGTGGACATTGGTAATTGGGTGTTGACTTCAGTGCCCAATTTTATACACACAGACACGGACACACACACACACACACTCACACACACACACACACACACACACATATATATATATATATATATATGGGTTGGGGGTGAGAATGCAAAGATTTTCAAAGGATAAGATTTTCTATTCGTATATTTATTCAGTCATTTTCTCATACTTTCTTCATTACTCCATGTTTCAGGTAAATTTATTATGTCATCACAACAGATGATATTTTCGCTATTTTGATAATCTTTGAGCAAGTTCAACGAATACTCGTTGTCACTTTCGTAATGCTCGTTCTCGTAAAGATTTTGTAATCGCAGATACAACTATAGTAACGCTGTTGAACAATGCTGGTGTCAGACGTCTTCGAATAACATTCTCACTAATAATACTTACTCGATAATACTCGCTCGAATAGTAATCCGTATAGTGATCTGAATAGAGAAAGTATTATATATATATATATATATATATATATATATTTAGTTGGATAGATGTGGTTTGTGACCCTTTTGCAATCGTCTGACGATCGCAAAAGCGTGAAACCAGGGTCACAAACTCACATCTATCCAACCAAATATGTTAGCTCTATCTCTGATATTGAGCGCTTTCTAATAAGTACCGCGCATATAATATATAATTAATTATATATATATATATATATATATATATATATATATATATATTATATACATATACACACATATATATATATATATATATATATATATATATATATATATATATATATATATGGTATCGACGATTGCTTTAGTGAAACAGCCTGTCGTCTGTAAGTTTTGACTTCAATGTTCACTTTTATATATATATATATGAATATATATATATATATATATATATATATATATATATATATATATAAAAAAAAAAAAAACTTTTTTTTTCTGTGCATTGTTGATTTTAAATTTAAAAATAGTTTGTTTTTAATTTCAAATTCCCAGCGTCTCTCGTCCGTGCACCTGTGTCCTTGCATCCGCGTAAACATAAACTTAATCCGATGAAGTCTTAAAGGACGAAACGAGTCACACGTAAACTTTCCCTCCCTTGTCATATATATTCGCCCTCAAATTGTCCTTGATTAAAACTTATATCTTTATCACATAGCTCTGTGTTTTTATGTGTGTGCTGTGTGTATATGCGTGCGTTGTATTTGTGTTGTGTGTGTGTCCACGCTTGCTTGCATGCTTGCGTGTGAGTGTTTGTGTGGGGACTCTGATGTGTGAACTCTTAGTGAACTCTTAGGTCAACAGCTAGTGGTAATATTCAAATTTCATGCTTGTACGCAATATTCAGGCATAAAACTGTCACTACTCTGTAACATTTTTTCATGGTATACCAGTTATCTTCTATGTCTGTGATTTTCGATGAATATTTAAATAACTTAATTAAAATATACATGTTACTTGTTTATGTTTGCTGCTAAAAATCATTTCAAAGAACCTTATATTTAAAATTCCATTCAATTTTTTTCTTTCTTTCTTGTCTTTTTTCTTTCTTTCTTTCCTTTCCTTCTTTCTTTCTTTCTTTTTTGTCTGTCTTTCTTTCTTTCTTTTCCTCGATTATACTTCTTTCTATTTCAGTTCATTATCTGTTCGGGTTCAAGATTTTTCTCTCTTTATTTGGTTTTTTTATTCTTTCTTTTACTCTCGTTGTCAGTTTTTTTCTGTCTTCTTTTGTCTAATCCAAACATTCATTTATTTCCAATCCAAATATGGAGGATAAGGATAGAAAGAGAATCTACTGCCTATTTCTTAACCACCTGATATAAAAGCTAACATGTGAAATCCTTAAATTTTACCAGAATCTTTAACACTGCTAAGAAATGGAAATACAAATGTAGGTAGCAACATGAGATCGCTTTTGTTGAACATATAATAAAATAAAACCAACTTTGACGAAAAAAAAAATTGTATCGTCAAAATGTTTATTTTTTATTAAGAGGAAAGAACAAAGTAATATTTAATTATTTTTTTCAAAATTTTTGTCTTTATTAGAGCATTCTAAAATTTTTCATTGAAAAAAATCATTTCATCATCAGCGAATGTCTTACTAAATAATAATTGGATTTTTTTTTTAATTTTTAATGCCAGTCATTAATTTTGAAATTTCTTGCAAAAATAAAAATAATTGTTGGATTTATTGAAACTTTCAGAAACTATTCATAAGTGATGGAAATTATTATAAATATGTCTATTTTTTAAAGACATGGTAAATTCTTTTTTTTTATCTATTTGTTACCCCCATAATTAATTTTATGAAAACTCTTGAAACTGAAATTTGTACAGTATTAGTGGTTAATTAGTTAAAAGCACGAGGCTTTGAAGAAAGCAAATCACTTTTTTTTAGTTGACACCCTTCTAGCTTAAAATCAGCTCTGAACTTTAACGTACAAAACAAAGATATTATTTAATTTCAACATTTTTAGTTACTTTTACTTGTTTTTATGAATATGGATAATATTGTCTGAAAGCAAAAAAAAAAAAAACGTTTTCGATGAAAAGCAAATTTTTACAGCAATTATTTATTTCTTAAATTATTTAATTTTTTTAAATTAAAGTTGTTAAATATTCTAAAATTAATGAAAATGTACAGTTTCGTCAATGGTGTTATTAAGTAGATAAATATCATTTACAGATTATAAAATTACAGATTATAAAATAAAGCTGGTTACAATCAGCAATTTGCAAATAGTTAAAAATCTAATATAACATGTTTTTTTTTTGTACAAAAATAGCTTAATTTAAATATCCGCAAGACCGGGAGCATCAAGACAATAGTCCATCACGTGGTTTGCGTTGGTAGTAACATCCTGTTTTTAAACATTTTTTGGCGATAAAATTCTGCTTTCGTCAAGTTTAAGGTTATTTTTTCATGCTATGAACAACATAAAAAATAACTTGGTAAATAAGTTGTTCAAATTGTGACCTGAACGTACTATAATTTTCCTCCGTTTATATATGATATTGCGTGATGAAATCAAAACATGTCACTTGTCAATCAACAACGCTGTTAAAACCGGCTTTCTCTGATGTTAAAGTACATATTTTCAGCGCAGAAAGTAAGTAATGTTTGCTTCAAAATAGATAAAATAAACTTTATAATTTCTAATTTTCTTAAATTAATTTTTTTATTTTTTCGATTTTTAAAAGAATTTTTTGACATTGGGGATTTCATTTTTCGTAAACAAAAGTTTTTTTAAAATGGCTGATGATCAAATTTTCTGTCAATTTTGCTTATCAAAAAAAACAAATTTTTAAAAAAATTTTGGACGTGCTAGAAATTATTAAAAAAATAAAACAATAATCAAAAATACTTTGATCTTTCCTCTTGATAATAAACATTTAGACGATTAAAAATTATTTACATCAAGTTTAAGGCCGTTATTATCCTGCTATGGTCATTTTCTAGCGATCTCCTGTTGGTACCTTTACAAATGTAATTAAAGCGCAAGACAGACCAAACAAATTGATCTCGGATAATTTGAAGTTTATCTATACCAAGATTATGAAATAGCGACGAATAAAAAGGAACAACATGGAATGTCCGTTTAACATAAAAATCAACAATTAGTATTAGAGCTTTATTTATAGGATTCGATCACCGAACCTCTGGCACCAATGAGAGACATACCACTGACTCAAGTGCAAGTAAAGCCAAACAAATTCATTTTCTGTCATCATTATGCTCAAACCAACATGAATTGAAGAAATAAGCTTGTTGACCAAGTTTTCATTCATTCATTCTTTCTTTCTTTCGTTCATTCTTTCTTTCTTTCTTTCCATACATCCATTTCTTCCTTTTTTTCATCGTCTGCATGTCCATCCTTTTCTAGGTTTTACCAAATTTCTTTTTATAATTACCACATTTTTTCTCGTATTAATGAGATTTTGACTAGCTTAAAAATATGCATTTTAATTGCGGAATTTAAATTGTAATTTTCTTTCTTGTCTCTTGATTGAGCCGTCATTACAATAGAGAGGGTCTAGTAGCAACTTAAGCAATTTTTAATTAAAATATTCAAAATTCAATTAATCATTGCATTAATATTTAAGCTTAACTTTTAAAAGTTCAACGAAAAATCTTTTGCCAAAATTTGATGTACGTAGGTCCTTACTTTCCGTATAAACAATAATTTTTGTTTTGTGAGTGACTTTTGCTGGATTTCGCAATCGATTTTGATTATTCCCAAATTTATTTCCAAGTTATAAATATTGTTATCGTCCAAAAAATATCGTCATAAAAAGTCATGTAATAAATTGTCGAAAACAATCGCAGTAATGAAACTTTGTAATCCAAAATTTCAGGATTACGGGTTCGGATCTGGCACGGAATGATTTTAGTTTGCTCCGAGAATTCGCCTGATTCCAAAATTCTATGACATTTTGGGTTCCGGCTTCTGGAAGTAAAGTTGAAAAAGTCTGGCTCACTGGCATTTACATTTATTATATAGATTAACAAATAAAACAGCAAGAATAACCAAGAACAGATATGGCAAGGAAGAAAAAAAAACATAATGAACGATTATCAAAGATAAGTAATTAACAGACTTTGAGAAACATAAAAGAGAAACAATTATTTAAAAAAAGCGTTTACAATGTGAAAAGTTATTAATAAAACAATTAGAAAGGACGCAACTTTGCCCATAATATAAAACCAACATGAAAAGTGGAGTTGATTTTGATTCTGTCTTGGTTAAGAAAGCAGAGAATAAAGTTTTCACACAGAAGAGACGGAAGAGAAATTCTGAAATACATGCACATTATAATTATGACTTCATATTTCGTCGACAAACTTTCTAATTATTTGGTTTTGTGTGAATTCCGAGAGGTATTTCATTACATTACAGTAATATTTATTTTTATTTATAGTAATAAAATACGTACAACAACAACATTAACCAGAAAAAGAAAAACAATAATAATAATAATAATAATAATGCAAGTACAGTACAATATACCGGCTGAACCTGCAAAATACTTAAAAAAGACAGCAAAGACGAATGCAACCGACCAGATACAGAAGCGATGGCAAGATAAACCGCTTCATGGCCAATACTCTGCCCGTACCAAACAAGCAGACGTAGACAAAACCCGTACCCATCAGTGGCTACGTAGTGCAGGGTTGAAAGCTGAAACTGAAGGTTTTATCCTTGCTGCGCAGGACCAATGCTTGCTAACTAGGAATTATCAAGCACATATACTAAAATATTGTGTCAGCCCAAAATGCAGATTCTGTGATAAATATGCAGATTGATCATCTTGTATCAGGTTGCACGGTGTTGGTACCCACTGAATATAAAACCCGGCATGACAGAGTGGGCCAATATCTGCACTGGAAAATCAGCAACTTCTCCGTGAAGGAAACTGAAAGAAAGTGGTATGAACACCACCCAGACCCGGTTAAGGAGATAGGACCTGTTACAATTCTATGGGACTACACAATACACACTGACAGAACAATCAATGCCAACCGGCCAGATATTGTTATTAAAGACCACAAACAAAAAAAGTGCCTCCTTATTGATATGGCAGTCCCTGCAATGTATCTTTGAAGATATTCAAAAAGCTGTCAAAATACAAGGACCTTGAAATAGAAATCTAGAACTTATGGGAACATCAACAATCCCTGTTGTAGTTGGAGCCCTAGGATTGGTTGGAAAAGATTGCAGTAGACTAATTGAAGGGATTCCTGGAAGTCCATGCCTCAAGGAGATACAAAAAATTGTTCTGACAAGTACAGCCCACACTTTACGAAGGGCTTTATCTATGTAATATTTTTTTTTTGTCAGTGGAAAGTGTCATGATGCCATTTCTAACCTTAGGTCCCTGGGCGGGACCCGGAAAGAAATGTGTAAACGCCAGAAATCAAAGAAAATAATAATAATAATAATAATAATAATAATAATAATAATAGACTGTTTATAATCAAGAAGTTGTTCTAGATAATATAAAATCAGATGTCCCATTGTACGTGATATGTATCTTAAAACGCTTCCCCTTATCTCAGTAGAGAAGACTAAACTGAGTCAACGTTAACAATGACAATCTGTTGAATGCTCATTTGTTTTTAAAAAATAATCAAAAATTGAAAATGAAGAAACAAAGAAAAGTTTAAACAACCTTTATAAAAGACTTCAATAAAACAAGACTATTACTCTTACATATATATATATATATATATATATATATATATATATATATATATATATATATATATATATATAATTACATTAATGAAATAGTCATAGTTTGACAATTATTTTAATATATTTTATATTGTTATACGTTATGGATATAGACACAAATATTTAAGTAAATGCTCAATTTATAATAAACAGTATTAACCAGCCTGATATTCCGAGAAAATTTCATAGAAAATATATGTCCTCTGACAGGAATCAAACCTGTATCCTACATGGAACCATCATATAGCCTGACGTGCTCTACTAGTTAAGCTACAGAGGAGCGTCTGGTCAGCAAGGTCGATTTCACTGCTTTTAAACTACAACTTTCAATGATTTCCCTCGAATGATCATATCTGTTCGAAGCATATCTAAATGTAAAATAATGTCTCTGATGTTAAGACCTATAAATCTTGTTAATATTATTTATTATGACAGAGCATTTACTTAAATATTTGTGTCTATATAAATAACGTCTAATAATAAAATATATTAAAATAATTGTCGGATTTTGTAATGTTTGACATCATTTGTTTATTATAATTATCTCCTCCTTTCTCTCGTAAACATCAAATTATTGATAAATTTCACAATACCTCTTAATAATATCCACCTCCATTTTAAAAATGCCTTTCTCCGATATTTTAAACAAAAATAAGTAATATTTGTTTTCATTCTGATCGATTAAACTATACATCAGTTAATCTTCATCAAATAATATTACAGAAAACTATATTTGATTTTTGAAAGATTTGTTTATAGAAGATCAGTATGCTGTCATGACAGATTTATCCACATGATCAGCTTTAGCGATTTCAAACAACGTTATGTATATTGGCATCACCAGAGAGACTGTTTCGCTGTAACACAGCTCATCTGTGTGAATAGACGTCCGGTTGCCTCTAGCTAGGTCGAAACCCGACTGAATTGGCGTCAATCGGGGATTCTAACCCTAGAAAACACGTTGGTGCACTGCAGGGATGAAGGTGAATTAAAGTGTATTTATTTTTAGATAAACACGCATTCGATTTACCAAAGAGTCTTGCATTTGCCGTAATAGTCACAGTTTACAAACCCACACTTCCTCCCCATAGAGCTCAACTGATATATATATATATATATATGTATGTGTGTGTGTGTGTGTGTGTCTTTGTCTGTGTCTGTTTTCTGTGCAAATTGAAGGAACCCATTTTGTGCGCGACAAAAAATGCGTGTTTCATCTCAACCATTGGCTATACTTTTGACGATCGGGTGTCAAATGTTGATTTTGCAAAATGCAACTTTGCTGATTTTGAGACTTTCCTGATGCAGTCACAACTCCACTGGGTTGGTCATGTTACAAGGATGAGTGAATACAGAATATCTAAGGTCCTCATGTATAAACAGCCTGACAGCGGACAAAAGACTGTTGAACAGCAGTGGCTCAGCTATAAAGACTAAGAGTAACCTCTTAGCTGTCAATATGCCCCATACTAACGTCGAACTTGTTGCCCTGGATAGAAATAACAGGTGATATTTTGAGCCAGAGTGGTGTCAGAAATTTTGAAATCAGTCATATTGACGAAAGACAACAGCGAAAAGTGTGAGAAAATATTCCTATTGATATATCCCGAGATCCTCTCTGTTGCACAATATGTGGACCTGTATGCAGATCACTAGCAGGTCTGAAACATAAAAGACTGAATTTAATTGTCAGATCCTCATACGCTTAAAGCGACGGAAGAGTCCATCATATGTGTGTGTGTTTGTGTGTATATGTGTGTATGACATTTATAATGACGTCTGCATTTATTTCGTGTATATATTTTGTTGTGAATTGTACAAGGATTTGTCAGAACGCTTCAAGCTGAAGACAGTTTTACATTTATTTCGTATTTTTTGAACAAATGCCTTTAGAATTACAATTGTTTTATTATTTATAAAACAATTGTAACTTATAATCCTAATGAAGAAGACATCATTAAACGAGATAAAGTAAAAGCTTTTCACACGTGAATTGAAAGAAGCCAATCGACGCAATTCAAAGATAACCCAAATTTCCGTACATTAGTCGGAACAGATCGTGAAACAAAAGATAGGACAAATATCTTTTGAGAATGTTTTTATGTTAGGGACCGATAAAAATGTTTAGATGAGGTATGAAGTGTTGAGATGTTTGGGGTAACAAGAGCGACTGACAAGTGAGCGGAAATTGTTTTGATTTTATTTCCAACAATAAAACTGCTGGAGATTTTCCTTTCTTCTTTCAAGTGCTAACAAATTTGGCGCTACACGCTAAACTCAACAAGTCCTGGGCCTGTAAATTATTTATCAAGATATTTTGTGTTTATTATGTCAATCTTTTTTCCGTCAATGGCTTGTAGACAATGTAAAGTCTGCGAAAGTTTAAGAGAGTTAGATATAATTTTGTACGAAGCACGAGGGATGTTTGTTCTAAGCATCAAATTTTAAAGAATCTTGTACTTCAAATTATGCCTTTAACACTCAAACGCCACAAAATCTTTATTTCCAAATCACACACGTACATTTTTGCATACTATTGCATATACGTGCCTGTTTATTAGTGTGTATTCAGGTAGCAGGCTTTCATTGATACATGTTTGATTAAAAATAACGAACGATGATTCATCCACCGATCTTTCCTTGAATTTTCTTTTTTTCATACTATAGTGAGTATTCCGTGTTAATTGAACCATATATTGTTAAAATGTATTTTTACGGAGAAATTTTAAAAACTTACTTGTCAATTTCAAAGACCAATAAGAATAAAGATGCAAAATTATTTTCCCATTTTCAAATAATCTTAAAACTCCGAATAAATCATCATGTGTTATTAATGTGTGTTAAAATCAGCGAACGTCTCTTCAGATTCAACATCGGACTAAATTTCACACAGAAGGAAATGTCGATGTTCACTCCCAATACTCGGAAACACTTTGCGCCACATTTCTTGCAAATCTACGCTTCTACTTTGAGTGGCTCTTGAACCTCGTATTGGGTGATCATTGGATAATAATCTTCAATATTAATTTCTCTTTCTTTATAAATAGCAAATTTTATAGCATATATAAGAGAAAACAATGACTTTTTATTCATTTCATCCCAAGCAAGGTGACAATGCCACCAGAACTCTCATGTGTGGGGTTACTGAGACTAAAAATGAATGAGAATGAGAAAATTGGGAAGACTGAGGAAAGGGCAAAAAGGAACAGGCTTCAAAAAACAGAAGGTGGCGATTGACGTTGTATTCAAATGTTTGAAGATATCAATTATCCGGAAAGCAAGTAAACGGGAAGAAATTCCACAGGTGGAAAGTGCGAGAAAAACACTTAAATCATTAAAAAAGAAATTACTCCTCCCTTTCTGTCCTAAAATATTTACGAGGCCCGATATAGTGTCCAATAAATTAAGATATTATCCGAATATTTTTGAAGGAGTTCTTTCAATAGAGTATTTAAAAAATGCATCACTCCAGTTGCGCAAATTAAAAATATCACGTTTATAATTTATTAAAAGAACATTCAAAATAGACAAGCTTATCGCCAGCTCATCATCAGCCATGAAAACTCCAGAGTTAAATTAAAAAAATATAGTATTAACATTTTATATATGAATACAAAGTTAAATTGATTTATGCATCCTCAATGAAAAGAGATTCATTTATTTTATTTTTTTTTTCATACTACAACTCGCTTATCAAGACGCCTGACATTATGTCTCACAGACCAGAGCTCCATATGAACGCATTTAAATTATTCTTGTTAATGCGATACATCGACACGCAAATTTTCATTGTAGAAAGTTTACAAATGTGATAATCAGTTTTGCTTAAAAAAAAGATTGAAAAAAAAATAATGGAAGCCAGTATTATTCAAAGTTGTATGAGATAAAATGTAAACATGACCGAATATATTACGCCCTTTTTTAATAATAATAATATATACATTTATACACACACAGACACATTTGAAATATATATATATATATATATATATATTTTCCTAGATTGAGAGAGAGAGAGAGAAAGAGGTGCATACAAACGCACACATAGTGATTTACTAAGCGTATTTTAGATGTGGCACAAAGACTAAAGTAGGAGCACTCATTAAAAATCGAACTCACTACTCAATCGTAATTAATCTAGCGAGACAAGCTTTGCTACTCATTACAACACATCGAAGTGTTCACGCATACATATATATGGATATATAAAAAAATATTGGCTTTATTTTTAATCCGACATTTTTATTACTTCAAACGTTATTTTTAGTAGGAGAAACTGCATCTTCATTCCATGCGTTATTAGAATCCACGGTCGCAGGGATGGCTTTCTATGCTGTCACTATTTAACGAAAGTACATGTCCTCGCTCAGATTATTTTTCTTGAAAGCACATATAGGCTCAGTTTCGTGTCCTAGACGTAAGCAAAGGAATTTCTAAAGTACTAATTGGTTAATTTTTAATCTATTTTTATTACTTCAAATTTTATTTTTAGCGGTTACCCGCCCCAGACACGCAAGCCACCAATCTGCCACTGGGTGGCGTGTCACAAGCGTTTGTGGGGGAGACTTCAATTCTTTCTATGATCCCCTCGGTCTCGGCAATGTTACTACTTGCGGACCGCTAGTGGCCCACCGTTTGCCCGCCAGTTACCTGCCGGTGGTTGCCACTTATAAATTTTATTAGATGGCGTTGCCATCAGCGGCAAAAGCGGACCACTTTAAAAATGCTTTAGGGCTTATTTTAAATAGACACTTCGTTTTCATTTTAAAAATTGTCTATTGCGCTGATTTCTCGAGAGGACAGTCCAATAGAAGAAATAAAAAACTGTTTAAGATAAAATAGGGTGTCTATTTAAAATATGTCATGTCAAGTGAGAAATCATTAAAATCCGAGAGAAACTCCGTTATGTTATAAAAAAAAACATAGGTTATCTCCCCTTGGTGTATAACTACTGCTGATAATAAGAAGAGTCTACTAAAATAATAGTAAAGTTAGGACCCAAAATTAGGCGCGAAATAGCATTCGAGCGCCAACTGTAGGCACCAAAAAGAAGAGAGTGTGAAAAGACGTTTTTCTGCTCACCTCCCAAATAGACATGTTGGCCACGTGCTAACGTGAATGATACAAGTACAAAGCAATGACAGAAAGGAGAAAGTAGCTACTGCAAGCACAATAAAAAAAACGCCATTGAGATAAGTGTTTCATCTATTTCAAACAGACGATACATTGACATTTAACCGTTAGAGGAATACAGATTTAGCAATCCTCTATTTTCGTTCTCGTTATGTAATGTGTTTCTTGTATGAAGTGTTTTCATAAAGTTCATTTGTCTCACATTGTTCATCATGCTACAACTCAATTTGAGATTCGTTAAATTCTCCTCATTTGTGTTAAAGACGCTTGTAAGCAAGCAATTTTGACGAAAACATACGTAAAAAATCTCTCTCACTCTACATATATATACATATATATATATATATATAAAACTGAACATATAAGTCAATACTTAGAGGCGACAATATGTTTCATGACCTTCATAAAAATTTTGCCAATCGTCAGGCCAATCGATCCAGGTAAAATGAAACAGACTTCGCCTCTAAGTGTTGAAATTCTATGTTCACTTTTTATATTTACACACGCTCTATCTCTGATATTGAGCAATAAGTATCCCATAAATATAGCACTCCTTAAGACTATATTTCTTTATATATATATATATATATTAATAATCAAATATATATATATTAAATTAATATTTATATTATATTATTCATATATATATATATATATATATATATATATATATATATATATATATATATATATATATATTGAACAATAAAAATATTAAAAATGAAATTCTTCCGACACATTGGGTTGTAAATTTATATTCTTTCGTTTTATTATTATTTCATTTATATTCCTCGACTAGTTACGGCCAATATGGCCATCATTAGGATTTTTCTTCTTTCTGGTAGCAATGATATATATATATATATATATATATATATATATATATATATATATATATATATATATATTATTTATTTAAAAAATTTATAACATAAACATGTTATAAAAATCACTACAAAAATAGCCATTTTGTTTCAACACTCCCGGTGTCTTATCAAGTGATGATGTTGAATGCAAAATAAATGGTTTTAAAAGTTTCAAATTAGTTAACCATCTTTCACAAGGGGAAAACGTTGTTCCAAAAGCTAGAATGACCAATCAAAATACAAGTATAGGAAAATTCAAAAAGCCTGACAACGAAGTCATGTTATAATAGCTATTCAGATCGTTAAAATACGGGTAAAATTAAAAAAAGAATTTATTCTAACCAATAATTATTAAATCATATGATAGAATTTGATATTAAAATTAAAAACTGCCAATTTTAAAATCCAAATTTAATCACTATTAAGTTTAAAATTATAAAATTACCGAGGAGAAAAGGCCAAATACATATGTTATTCAATTTATTTCTTCGTTGAAATTACGTTAGAATAGACGTTACTCCATCCGGTCCTCTGACAATATATATGTATACATTTTAATCCCAAGGGTTCGAATGGGGTCGTAAACTCACGCGTAAAACAACACAAACATAATCAGATTATAATACATAAGCATCCAGACATATTTAGATATATATACAGTGTAACCCGGATATAAGAAACCCGGATATAAGAGAAACCCGGATATAAGAGATATTTTCTCTGGTCTCAAATTAGAGCCTGTGTTTATAAAATAGACCAAACCCGGATATAAGAGAAACCCGGATATAAGAGACTCCGGTCCCGACAACTCTCTATATCCGGGTTACACTGTACACACAAAAAAAGTGACGAGACAGAAAACATCTCCACGGTCCTTTAAAAAAAAAAGGGGGGGAAACATACATATACATACATACATAATTAAAAGTGAATGTACTTTCCATACACATAGACACCGATAAATACATGTACACACATCCACCGAATAGTAATTGTTGGTTATTGGAATTCATTTTCGTATACACCAATTATGTATTTGTATATATATATATATATATATATATATATATATATATATATATATATATATATATATATATATATATATGAGCAATTTGCTGAACGCATAAGCAATTTTTCGTATGATGAGAGAAATCTTTTTAAAAATCGAGAAAGATTTGAGCATAAAGATATCGAGACAGAAAATATCCAATAGACTGGTGTCCTTTTATATGAGAGAAGATTTCTCCTCATACTCTTTCTGGATATGAAAAAATATATATATTAAAGTAATGTTTACCTTCACAGATAAATAAGATTGATGCTAGGCATGAGATGTCCAAAAAATATATATAAAAATAATTTTGCCTTCACAGTTCATTGAAGTTTTTATTGATCCGACGAAGAGTTCATAAATATATAAATATAATTATTTGCCTTCACAATTCAGTGAGGTTATTATGGACTCATGTTTCAAATATATATTTAAAATAATATTACCTATCTTCACCGTTCACTGAAATAAATCCGGACAGGTGCAGACCAAAATATAATTTAAAAAAATACTTTTAATTCATTGGCTATTTCAATACTGATAAATAGAAGGAGTGTAAAGGAGTTAAAAACACTTACTGATTGTAAGTATAATTTAAAATATGATATTAATTTAAGTTTGGAATTGCTGGGGCAAGATAAGAAATTAAATGAAAAATCTTTTAAAAGGGAAGAAGGCATCCTCGAAAATATTCAGGAAGAAATTCGAGCTTTGGATGGTAAAATTATGGAAATTTCTATCAAAGCCAACCTAGATTTTTATGAAAGAGGTTTTGCGACTGAACAACGAATTAATTTGGTTTTATTGTCAATGTAAATAATCGACTTTCTGATATAAAGTAATCTGTTTGACAAACGAGTATTTCCCATGAAGCGAAGCCGGTTAAAAAAACACAACCATTTAATAATTTCAACTACCAAATTACAGTATGTTACGTTTAGTTTGAATTTAAGATTTTTATATTACAGATTAACAATTGTACTAATTCCATCAATTCTAACAGAGCAAAGCTATTGCTCTTGAAGAATTATTTAGCTGGTTATGTTCTACAGCGAACATCACATCTTACCTTAGAAGACTATAATTACGAAATGGCTATAGGTCAGTTAACGAAAGAATTGTGCCTTTTATAATTCATGAGATCTTCAAACAAATATTAACCAGTTCTCCTAAATACGGCCCTGATTTTATAACTGTTAAAAATTATATTGCCGAAGTGAGATCTGATTTGTCCACCTCTTATGGTATGGATATTTTTAGGAAGACTCTACTGGAATCAAACTTGTAAGCCACATCTTATTTGATAAGCTACCCCATAATTTAAGCGGGAAAACAGGTTAAGTAGCATTTATCCTTCCTTAAGCTATGTATTTGAGAATTATAATGAAGCCATCCGCACAGGGACTAAGAATAAGAAGCACTTTAATGAAAAGGATATTAAAAATAATAATTCCAATGAAAAGGGAAATAATAGTGCGGCGTTACAGAATTTCGTTATTAGTTCTAATGGGATGCCATGTAAATTTTGGGCAAGACATGGTCACCCCATAGGGATGTACGAAATGTGTTACCTTTGAGACCCAATTTGCTCGACATTTGAAATTATGTATTAGATGAACCAGTAACAAACACAAAAATGAACATGGCCTTGGACTTCAGAATAAATTATTCCTTTCCTGTAAAACAATGTTAATCTAAGGAACATATAACACCACTATGCGATAATCGTAAGAAGGGTAATATCTCTTTTCCCCATGTAGGCGTCAATAAGAATGAAGAAAACGATTTAATGCTGCTTGTTGAAGTCATATTATTTAAACTGCTTATTGGACACAGGTAGTCAGCGGTTATATTTCTCTAAAGGAATATTAAAAATGTTAAAATGTCCTGACTGGGGTCTAAGTTCTGGCGATTACCAAGTAACAACTTATACAAATGATTCCAATAAAAAAATTATAACAAGTCTTTTTAGGGGAAAATATAGGCAAAGGGAGACCACTTCTTATTCCCGTTTTGTTGGGAGATAAATTTCATATTCAATTCAAGATCGATGATTTTAGACAAGGAAAAAACGAATTTGACCAGATTAAAATACAAATTAATCTTTTCTCATAATATATTAATCAAATAAACATTCTAGGAATTCTGGGAGTGGACATTTTCCAACATATGGAGGATATCAAAATTGTTAAATGTATGGATGGTTTGACGTGGAAAAAACCGAATGGAACTGCCACTTTCGGAACAGTTTAATTTTTCTATATAGACATCAAGGTAACCCAGTTGGACCTGAGGTTTTTACCGCTCATGTTGGCTACCGTACTATGATTTTTGAACATTCTTCGTGTCGTGAACAACAAGGAAAATTTGTATTGGAAACAAAGTCGACTTATCCTAAAACATTCCCAAATGTTTTCGAATTATACAACGTCAAACAGAACTTAGTGAAAATGTATGCAGTGAATTCTGGTGCATCATCCTTCGATGAAGATGAATATATCAATGATTACTACAAAATCAAAATTGATAAATTTGAAAAAACAATAGAATTCAAAGACAATTCATACTTCGTGGAATTACCATGGAATGAAAGCAGGATCAAATCAATGCCATATAATTATCAAGTTGCCTTGAAAGTGTTTCATAGAACTATTTATTCTTGCTTATTGGTTACTGTTTATAACTATATATTTCAACAACACGAGACTTAGGGGATCATAGAAAGAACTGAAGTCCCCCTCACAAAACTTTTCAAAATATAATAACATTCCTCACCCAGCGGTCTTCAAATCTGATGAATAAGTAGCTATAAACTCCAGACCTCTAACATATCGGAGTATGCCTGATACTAAACTATTAACAATAATACAATGCCTTTTTTCATCCTAAAGTTAATGCAGAAATTTAAATGTGGAAAGAGTGTTCATTTTTCAATGTCCGAGGTAGGCCATCTTTTTTTTTTAAATCTGATACATCTTGGGGCAAGACGGAGAAAGAGAAAGAAAACTGAAAAGTTTTCACTTTTGTAGACTTAAACAGCGCCGCTTAACGGATGTTTGACAAAGGCATGTGAGGGGATATAAATCTTCTGGTTCCTTTATTACTAACAGCGTGGGGAACTATATTATTATTATTATTATTGCCTATTATTTTATTTATCTATTTTATTTCCTTTTCCCACAAATTACTTAAAAGTACTAAATTCTCATTGTCCGATAAATTTTATGTGTTCACTTTCTAGTCCCTTTTTTTAAAAAAAAGTCTTGGTTTATTTTCATGTAAATGTATACGAGGAGACATACGATGTCTGTCGTCCAATATAGTTCTTTGACTAATTTTAATTTGTAAATTAATTTTCATGATTTTCGATTTATTTGAATAAGTGGTCAGTACATTGCCAATCTCATATTTTATGTTGAAAAATGAATATATGATATGTAAAATAAATATTTATTTTTATAATTAGTTTATTATTTTTCTACGTTTAAGTATTCTTGTCCTGTGTGCTGTAACTGAATAAATTTACTGGGAACGGAAAAAAATGGTCGCTTTCTCAATAAAGACTTATTTGTTTATCGATAGAATCAAAAGATCATCATATAATTACCATCGTCATTGAATATCCTATATACTTGTCATCAGTACATTAACCTAAAAACTTGAAGAATGTACTTAAATAGCCTCGATAGATCGAAACTTTCATATAAATGTCGGCAGATCGAAACTTTTATATAAATGTTATTCAGATAAATTTCATATTAAAACTTGATCCGTATTAATTTATAATATAATTTGTACTTATTTATTTTAATATTTAAATTTTAACCGCTTTTTATTTATATTTTATTTTTGTTACCTGAATAAAAGTCAATCAATTTTCTGGCCTTTTCTGGCATTAAATAGTTCTCTTAAACAAGCCAACTAATCTGATGACAATTATATCTTAAATAAGCAGCAGTCAAATTAACGAATATAATTTCCAGACGATTCATAATTTAAGGAAATCAAAATTCAGATGGAACAGTTATGCTCCCCTATGACAAAACTCTAACAGCTGGTCACGTTTAATGCCTCGAAAACCAAACGTGTCGTTCTATCCTCACCGAATGGATCATGAATTTTCATCTATCAAAATTATCGGGTGCTTTCTCTGGGAGGATCTGTAACTTGAGCGTCTATTAGGCGTTAAATTCAACCCAGTCTACAACTGAATTTCGTACATATGATCCATTGCTAAATATGTTGTATATCTCCAGTAAGATCCCGACTCGTCCTGCTGTCCTCAATCATTACAAGAGCCAGACCTAGTCCACAATGGACTATTGCTGTCATATAGGGCCCACCTGGTTTACTTTTTTCAGTCTCGATAGAACCTAAAAGCGTCTACGCGGCCTTGCGGGTGATCAATTATTTCTCACCTTACAACTCCTTTCCCACGGTCTCTCGTTACTTTGTCGCTATTTCCATGGAAATTGTTCGGCGTGTCATACACATTGTTTCCAAGCATCCTCATTCCCTTTGTATTTCATTAGTGAGATACAAGTTCCACTCGAACTGCTTCTTCCCACGAATTATTACTTTGCCAACCCAACTCCCAAGAGGATGCTTGCCCGATCACTGTAAACTTAACATGTTCAATTCTAGAGATAACCGTTATAATCTACTCATATCATCACAAAATCTGTCTGTTAACTGTTAATCTGTAATCCTCTAGATCTGCGTTTTTCAACCGGGGTTCCACGGAACCCTAAGATTCCGCAAAAGGTCACCAAGGGTTCCGTGGGAATAGGTGATAAGTATTATAAACGAACAGCATGAATTTTATTTAATATTCCTAAAAAATTGACAAAGAAATATTAATTTTTCCTTAAACCAGTTATTCAAAAATATATACTATGATATTTACACGGGAACTACGATGAAAAGAAAATGAGAAAGATATATGTATATAATTTTGTTTTTGCGCAGAGGTTCCTTGAGACATGTCATTTAAGGATTACGCAAGGTTAAAAAGGTTGAGAAACGCCGCTCTAGATCAAGTGGCTTTTGGGCCTTATACAAGCGAATATTATTGCAAAAAAATATCCCCTTAATTTTTGACGCTTGACTTTTCGGGGAAGTGAACCATTCGATGAAGCGTAGATTCGATTTAACGCTTTCGGTGAAGTCAGTTTTCACAAGTGATATTTACTGTTATAAACCGGAAGCCTATTTACATACACCTTTCAATAAAGGACAGTGTTGCCATTTAAAGTTTATTAACAACAACAACTCTATTTCAAATGATCACTTAAAAATATATTTAGTTTATAATAGTTTCTCTTGCAACAATTAATATCATTAAATCGGAGTAGTACACTCAATTTGATTTGATAGCGTTGTATATTTCTGTAAACCTTATACCGATAGCAGAGTCAAATATGAAAACTGTGAGAGAAGATGCTGGGGCGTCATTACTTATCAGCTGTCGAAGGAATTGTTGATGAAGATTGAGAACATTAAACCACAAAGAGATAGGATCAAAAGCACAATAAAAGTAAAAAAAAAAAAGGAAGGCAAAGAAACAAACGAGTTATGATAATAACAAAACAATTAAGAATCTTTTAAGAAAGTGACTTTTTATCCAGTACAAGCATAGAAATGCCAAGTACTTAGCTCGGAATTTGGTTGAGAGAGGAGGGCGTCGCCTTAAGCAGGGCTTTTATCTTAACGCCGTGCCGCTGTGATACAACGCCACTGAAAGATTTCAACAATCGTAAAAATATTTCTGCATATATACGAGAGGGTGCCGAAGAGCTTTTAGGTCGACCCACTTCCTAAAATTTGTCCAAACATTTTATAAGTGTTTACTAGTCGGGCCGAGAACATTTCGGCATCCACTTGTGTGTGTGTGTGTGTCTATATGTGTGTTTTAAGAATCAAGTCTCGCAGAATCGTTATGAAAGTATTGTGATCGCAAACTTCCATATAACTTTGTGTCAGTCGAACCTAAGCCTCCTTGTAAAAAGTAATTTATATGAAAACGAATAATAATCATGGGTTATTGTAATAATAATAATAATAATAATAATAATACAGTATCTTAATGTGCCTAATACGAAAAATTTGGAGGGAAAATTAAAGACAAAAAGTAAGGGGTCGTATTGTACACGTTTCCAGGAATTTTTATTCAGCTTTATTTTCTCTTCGAGTTACATACGCTAATCATTTTAGTTGCAACTGACGTTGAAAGTCCTGAAGTAATGTTATTTTTATTATTCACTACAGTTCTTTGTTTCTAATTATGTAGCACCTATCCAGAAGGTTAGAAAAAAATATGGTCCTCGCTAATAGAGTCTTCGTTTACTTGAAACCGTTTTCATCGATTGATCTGAGAGTATTCCTGATGAGGTTTGAAATGTCCCACCAGAAATGTACGATTTTGTGGAACGATATAGTTCCTCTATCAGATCTAGATATTCAGGTATATTGAAGATGGGTTTTAACGGATGAGAAGAGAAAGTCTCTATTGATGTTGTCATATGCTGTAATTTTCTATTGGGGTAGTAAGCGATTCCATGGATCTGGTGATAAAATATATGCCAACATTACACCTGTTACTAAAATGAAAACTAAATTACATTGTGAGGAGTTGACTTTCATAGAATGATGGAAGCCTAGTGAATATAATCTTCACCAGTAGTTTCACTATAATGGATCTAATTCTGATACTTCTCTATGCGTGCATGTCATGAGGACTACTTTTTTGTTTCGTTATTGTATTATTGCATGCCATATGCGGTGTACGTTTCTGATTCCTGACTTCCGTCAGGAAAATGAGAAACTTCATTATAACTGCTATTCGGATAGACTCGATGCGAAACTCGGTCAAATGTGACAATATGTAATATACAAATATGGATATTCTATTTACTTACTTTAAGTAACTGCCATGTCTATGAAAGGTGGTTTACTGTGTCATACTAGACAATTTTTCTCTCTAGAATCTATCTTACATATCTATAATTTTACCGTTTGACTATGCTTTGAATATTGCTATTACATCTGGTCTCGTGCTTCTGCTATGCATTTAGAGATTCTTGATAAAATCCCAAGAAAAACCTGCAGTTTTATCGGTCCTGACATTGCATCTAGGCATCAGTTACGTTCTCACTGCCGTAACGTTGCATCCTTGACTATGTTTTATACACAATATCATGTTAGGTGACCTGAAGAACCTTCCTCTATGGTAGCAAGACTTTATGAATTTAAGTGCAGCACGAGGTTGTTGGCAAATTCTTATCATTTTACCGTTGAAATGGCCAGATGTAACGGTAAGTTCTATGATGACAGTTTCTTCTCTCTTCTGGCCACTTTTTTTCTCAGTCAAAATTGATCTTCGAAAATTCAAATGCAATGTCTCTCGTCTTTTAATACCTGTACAATTATTGTTCACTTGCCTTAATATTATTTCCATCTTCTCATATTCTCTAATACTCAGTAACCCCTTGTGTCTTAGTAGCATTATTGTCTTGTTTGTGGTTAAAATTGATTAAAAATAATTAAATCGTTTGTTTACGAATTTGGTGACATAGTATTTGTGAGTTCAATCTCTGCTCTAGGCAGTGAATATTTGGACTAAGTGGAAATAGGGTGAGAAAAAACCGAGCAGTATGAAATAAAAACTGGACAAGACATCACAAAACGTTCTACGGAACAAGAGCAGTCTACCTCCATAGACTGAATTAAGGATTCAGTTAAGGCTACGCTGATCGAAAAGTACCCGATGAAGTTATGAATGCACACCGGCTGAAACATTGTGATACAATCAACAAGGGTTAAAACAAAAATAATGATAATGTAAATAATGATAACTGCTCTTCTAAAAAATTACGACATAAATAGTATTCATTGATAAATTAATTTCACAGGAAAAGAAAGTGATTATGTAGAAAAATAGTTGTGTAAATAAATGCATTTTTTTCTGCGTATGGGCGTATATATATATATATATATATATATATATATATATATATTGCAAATAAAAGAAAGAAGAGACAGATTAAAAATCTGTAAATAGAGTAAAATAATAAATAAATAATAATAATAATAATATTATAATATATTTTATATCGCTACACAAAAATTTCTATATTTCGGAAGTTATAATTGTTCCTCATCAGGGGATGCTGGATAATTTATCCAAAATATATATATAGGAGATAAAAAAAATCCGTGAGTAAGTAATCCAAGTAGATCCTATTATTATAAAATATTAAAACTGACTCACAAAAGTAAGCTCAATATAATTTTTATTATAGAGCATATAAGTGAATTTCATTTAATGGGATCCCAAAAATTTACCTCATAGAGATGACAATTTCGTCCATGGGAAGAATTTTTTTCCCCTGGAATTATCAATGCAAATATATATGTATAAAGAGAAAGAACATTCATTTTACAAATCCATAATTCTTTAGCATTTATTTTCTTAAAAATATGCTCGATACAAAGTAGTGCATAATATGATAATATTATTTAAAATATTTTAAACATATTTTAAAAATATTTTAAATAATAATAATAATAATATTTGGAAATCAAAAATAAAAACATATTTCAAGCCGTATAATTCTCTTATATAAAATACCCTAGCTATATCAATTAATTTAATCTAGAGCACAGGGTGAAAATATATTATAAGAGTGCAAATATGAAACATAATAAATAATAGGTTAGGACTATACCTCTAATGTACTTAAAAAGGTGAAATTATAGAAAACACACATAAATTAATCGAGTATAGTAATATTGGATTGTATGTATGTATAGATATATAAGAAATGTTATTAATGATGGGTTCTATGAATATTAAAAGTTCTTGCATATTATATTAATATTCGTAAAATTTATTTTGAAATCTGTTTTAATCTGGGTCAATGTGTTTGAGCAGATGTTTGCATTTATGGATACGTGAAGACATCAATTCGGACCTCGTGTTCAGAAAGTTAGGGTCTTTTAAGTGTTTTAATAAAATAAGCTCCTCATCAAACACAATTTACATCCATCTCCCTTTCCAATGTATGGCTGAAATTTCTAATTATCTCCCACCTAATGATTAGGTTCTTATGAATGTTTTTTTTGTTTTGTTTTTTTTTGTTTTATTTTTTTATCGATAAATATATTATTTATTGTGTAGTTTTTGTATTTGATAATGCTCAGTGTCATTTTGTGGTAGTAAAAACGTGATTTTCAGCTGTTTTCGGTGTATACCAAGTAATATTTAACATCATCGTCTGAATTGATCTTAGCTCTGTATATTATGCCTTCAATCACGCACTGGCCATTTAATGGGCAGGTTACGTTTTTACGGCAATTGCATTGACTTTTAGTAGGATAATTTAAGAATTATTTAAATTTAAATTTGTATTAAAAAATAAACATATATCAAGGGGGATAACTCTCATTTTTTTAAATAGAATATCTTAGTTATACCAAATAACTTAAACTAGAACACAGGGTAGAAATATAATATAAGACAGCAAATACAAAAAAAAAATGTAAGCTTTGGATTATATATCTAATGCGTTTGAAACCAAGCCTTGTACTTATAAAGGTGAAATTATATATACACTCGTTATAAATTAATTGAGTACAGTAATATTAGATTGTATGTATGTATCGATATATAAAAATGTTATTAATGATGGGTTCTAAGAAAATTAAAAATTGTTGCATATTATAATATTCGTGAAATCTATTTTGTAATCTCTTTTAAACGGGGTCAATGTGTTTGAGCAGATGCTTGCATTTATGGATGCATGTAAACATCAATTCAGATTTCATGTTCAGCAAGTTAGGGCTATTTAAATATAATAAGCTTCTCCAACAGACACATGTTACATCTGTCGCCATTTCCATTTTATAGCTTAGCTTTCGCGATTATCCCCTAGCTAATTGTTGGGATATTTAAGATTGCTTTTCATCACCAAATATATTCTGAAGGTGTTATGCAGCTTTTGTAATTGATAATGCTCTGTGTCATTTTGTGGTAGTAAAAACGTGATTTCCAGCTGTTTTCGGTGAATCCAAAATATTATATAACATCATCGTCTGAATTTTTCCTGGCTTTGTATATTATGCCTTCAGTCATGCACTATCCATTTAATGGGCAGGTTGAGTTTTTACAGCAGTTGCATTGAGATTTAGTAAGATTATTTTTAGTGTTTTTATTGAGAGCTTGCTTAATACATTATTTGTTATGTTGGAATGCGTAATTATCTAAGTTTTTGTACAACTATAGCTTACGCTAATATTATTTTTGTTGAAAATCTTTTTTAGTGTGGGAGAATACTATTTAATAGTGTTTATTATAAACAAAGCATTTACATAAATATTTGTATCTATAAAAAAGAATGTTAAACATAAAAATATCTTAAAATAATTGTCGGACTTTGTCCATTTCATAATGTGTGGTGTCAATTGTTTACATTTGATACGCCATGAGCAGATACGAATGTACGTGAGAGATTCATGGATGATAGAAGTTTATAAGCAGTAAATTCGACCTTGGCAACCAAATGATCCTCTGTGGCCGAATCAGTAAAAAGGCACGTCAGGCTATATGACGATTCTGTATAGTATACAGGTTCGAATCCTGTCGGAGAACGAATATTTTCTATGAAAATTTCACGGACATTCAGGCCGATATATATATATTTATTTATATATATATATATATATATATATATATATATATAAAAGTGAGAGAAGTTGAAAGAGTAATAATCATGAGAGAGGAGGATTATTTTTATGTAATTTCTTCCGTTTTCGTAAAATGGAACGAAAGATTTGATTCAAAAATTTTCAGGAATTGTCTATATTTCTTATAATACAATTGAAGCGTTTCGATCATACTCAAAGAATATTCCTGAGCATAAATTAGGTTGTTTTTATCAAATTAGATGATAATGTAGTGATATGACGTCATATTGGAGTTTCTTTAACGTTTAATTTCAGTATTTTATATCAGATGACGTCATTAAAGAAAACAACGAAAAGTATACCTTTAAACAAAATTTATTGAAACAAAACAAGTACAGCTGACCACTGATGATAATTCCAGAACAACGTAACAATAAACAATTTTTTGCTATCCTCTGCCAACCACAATGATGGAGAAAGCATTACCTCGAACCATGGTCAGTGAGACACGCTGCAAGAGCCACTCCGTTTCGCGAGGCTCGTCCCTTAATCGAGACGCAATCGTGCCAATTCTCCAAAGGAATGCCATCGAACTACGGCCAATAACCCCTGAGGACTCCACTGCCACAGGATTAAAAATAATCTATCAGCAAGAGAAGAATATTTTTTTTATCTCTGCGTCCCGGGCGGCGGATCCTGACTCAACCGCGGAACTGATCAAAAGAACGAAATGTATTGCTTTCAATTTCGGTATAATTAGCCTTGTATCATTAATTCTGAGGAAATTTCGTTATGTTTCAATTATTGAAAATATTCAATATCCTATTTTCTAAGACAATCGATACCTTAAAGTATATACATCTCTGGTTGAATTTAATAAGACTTATTGCACTTTTGACAGATAATTAATAAGTTAATCTGCAATAGAGTGTTGTGCTACTGTGACCAAAATAAACTGAGTTGTCTTTGAAGTTGCAATTTCTTATGGGACGCAAAAACTCGATTAATATTTTGTTTTCACATACTGTTTTTCATGATTGTTTTTTTATTACACTCCCAAGCCTCATATATATATATATATATATATATATATATATATATGAGGCTTAGAAATTCAAAACAATATATATATATATATATATATATATATATATATATAAAAATATATAATTATATGAAATGGTATATTTATGGGTAAAAGTGCACAGTATCCTGGACAGAAGTGTGTAATTTCACACACACACAGACACACACAGACACACACACACACACATATATATATATATATATATATATATATATATATATATATATATATAAATAGATGTATATATATATATATATAAATATATATATATATGTATATATATATATATATATATATATATATATATAAATATATTTAAATATTATATATATATATATATATATATATATATATATTTATATATATATATATATATAAATATATGTATATATGTATGTATATGTAAAGAGCCACCTTTGCCTTGTATTGCCTTTGCATTACATCTCCTTTTTTCAGTTCTTCACTTCTTATCTCACAACTTTTTTCCTTCGAATGATCAATAGACACCTTTTTGATCGTTATTCGCAAGAGAAGTTCCACTGATGTCAAAAGACCGAAATCTGATGGATTGCTTGGCACCTTATCCACATCTCCATAACCTTGTAGGTATTTTCAACATTTTCATTCAACTGCAACAATAACTAGAAAACAGACTATTCACATCTACTTTTCCCGTTTTATTTTGCAGCTTCAATTTTTCCTAGTTTTTATAATTATGATTCTTATATACATTCTTTGTCGAATGAAATCATTTTTTTGATAGGAGAAACATATTTAATCTTTTATTTGTCTAAGATAGACACTAAATGTGGTTAAATTCATTTTTAATCCCTGAAAAATATAGAAGTATTATTACGTTGTAGTAAAAATATGTTCCATTTTACTCGGAACTCGTTTCTGGTTCTTCAGCAGCCTTTTTCACTGTCATAACTTTTACATCAACTAAATTGCACGAATGTTGACAAATATAACAAATTCATTATTTGAGGCTTTTACATTTCTCTCTCCCTCTCCCTCTATCATTTCATTCTCTCTCCCTCTCCCTGTATCATTTCATTCTCTCCCCCTCTCCCTGTATAATTTCATTCTCTCTCCCTTTCCCTCTATCATTTCATTCTCTCTCCCTCTCCCCCTATCATTTCGTTCTCTCTCCCTCTCCCTCTATCATTTCATTCTCTCTCCCTCTCCCCCTATCATTTCATTCTTTCTCCCTCATACTTTCAAATCTACGTTTATTCGTCCTTTTTATTAATCAAATTTCATTAACAATAGGATGGCCGAGGTGTCGTTTTCGACATCTTCAAATTTTCAACAAATTACTGTGGAATAACTAGTTTTGGTTCGATGCTGAGGCTTATGGGCAATTATTGAATTTTACCAAAAATGCTTAACAGACTTAATAGCTGATATTTAAGGTTTTACCTTGAGTGGCCGAGGTGTCGTTTTTGACACCAAGGCTATTTATAGGGTAAATGCATTGAAAATTATCTCACAAGCAATAATACTTAGGTTTATGTCCCCTATCTATCTATTTATCTATCTATCTATACACACACACACAATTTATATATATATATATATATATATATATATATATATATATATATATATATAATCAAACTTTCTTTCAGTATTTGAAGTACACTTTATTTGTGAATTTTTTTCAGACTTGTTATTCCTGACTTGAATATTGAATATATTAAAGATGGCTGCTTCACGGCGTAATGTAAATAAAGATGTCAAAAGAGCTGGCCATCGTAGTGTTAATAACATAAAAAGATATTAGTCCCTCCTCTTCTTTTTATCGTTTCTTTTGCTCTCTCTTTCCATGAAGAGTTTGAATGTATTACAATTTTAATAAATATATATACATGGTGCATCAAAAATACTTTTACAAAAGAGCAATTTGTTATCTTTTTGTTTAATCTTATCACACTTTGGCCTATTTAAAATTCAGTCTTTATTTGACATGAACTCTTAACAACAGCTGAATATCAAAAAAATATTTACATGGTTTCGATGGCCAAAATCAATTCTTCGTCGATAAAAGTCATATCAAGATTCCGTGGTACAGCAAGAATTTTATTTTCAGAATATTCTTCTTTGTATAACCTGTTGAACAAAAAACAATCCAGATTACATTAATCATTGCTGCGATAAAAAGCTGCACACTGTTGCCTATACGATCAGCTCTGTGAATAATAAGAAAAAATATTCATCCTAGAATTCTCTGAACATTATTATTACGCCAATGACTAATCATTATATTATTTTCGTATTTATAACTCAAAAATATATCTATGGATCATGCCTGGAAGGTTGAGGTGTCTAGTAATTTGATGTTTACCAAAAAGGCGTAGATTACAAATAATTATAGCTAACTTGTCTCCACCATTATGTAGTATTCAATGTAAATAGAGGCTCTTATATGCTATTAAATTCGTGGAGTTAATGGACTGCTGTAAGAAGTTAAAGATAACAATATACTTCATAAATAAAAAAAAATCGCAAAGAAACAGTTTACATAATCTTTTATGCACGAAGGAAGAAGAGACATTCCTAGACAAGTCCAAAAGACGAGAACAGTCTATCCTCGTATGTTAAATAAATGGTTAATTTCTAGATCTTCTGAAAGTTGCACGTTTCTACAGACACCTGAAGAAGGACGACAGGCATAATGGCCGAAACGTCTTAGAATTAATAACAACGACGAGGGGCTTATTCCAATTAAAAATAATGTAAATCAGAATACTTTCTACTAAGAAAATGTACATCAAGATTTTTCTTATATTCTGCCACGTCATACTCTTCCCCTCTTTAATTTTTAAACACTTTGTCGGTTTCACAATCTGCATTATTTGCTTTCCGGTGTCGCATTATTGAAGCTTATCACGAACGCTCAGGAGAAAGTGTTAATCAATTTATTATTAAAAGCAATTTATTATTAAAAGCAATTTATCAATCATCTATAATTAGGATTTTCTCTTTTCTTGCGAGAAGGATTTTGACTTTTCGAAGAGTGGAAAGTATTTCGACAATTATTAATATCAAAGCATTACTTCTGACATAACCTCTGGTGCTGTAGATTATCATAAAAAATCTCACAGACAATTTAAAACCAAAGACTTATATAGGATTATGTGGATTCAAAAATACATTTCGACTCAGTGGAAATTCAATTGATAATGAATCGTGAAACTGAAATTAATGAAACAGGTGAATAAACAATTATACACCGAGTTGGCTTATTGATTTGGAATGACCATTACCAATGTAATAAATACAAAAAATATATATAAAAATCTTTGAGAAATTTTGCTGGGAAGAAAAAAAAGCGAATGAAGTAATAAGAGATTTGTGATACTAAAGAATACTACAATTATGAAAAGAGAAATTAACTTACGAAGATGAAAATTTCTTCAGAGTGCAGCTATTGAATCTTACCAAAATATAAATTAGCGCCTCGCATTTTTTCAAATATCTCCTTTCCAAGCCAACATACTTGACTATATTTTTCTTAAAATAAAAGAGAACATTAAATTCAAAACCTTCTATTATTTCAAATATGAAACACATAAAATAATTTCGCAAAAAAATATATAATAGAAATATTAATTACATTATAAAAAAATTCAGCAAGAGCAACATTTACTTACTAAGTGTTATGGTCCAATATCCTCGCACCACAGTTATGGTCCAAGGTTAGAATCAAGGAAGAACAACACGAACACAAGAGTAGAATAACAAAGATATGTTACAGAAATATAGTATAAGAAGTTGAAGGTGTTAGTAATGACTGTCCGTCTGGTTTAGAGTGAACTAATATTGTCTCGACTCGTTACACCATTCATTCGGTATTTGGCCACCCCCCACGAGGGTTGCATGTGGCACAAAGCCGAGTTTAACGTGGGTTTCCCCAGCCCGTGGCTCGGGCAAAAATAAACCGTTTGAACCCGCCTAGACGGGTTCAGGGCCTGTCTACCTCCCCGGAGGAAACCCTGCCCTTCGGCAAAGCTTCGTGCGGGTTCCTCTCTGCCAAAGCACAGAGTTCAACAGTCATGACCTCGTGCTTGTTACACCATTCATTCATTATACCTCTTGAGAGGCGCAGTATTTATAGAGTCAGGAAGAGTCCATTATCGTTATAGGTAAGTTCCCATAACACCCACCTTCCAAAGCTTTTGCGTCTCAGGGGTCTTTAGTATTTTTTCCTCTTTGGATTTATTATCAAAGGCTCTGTGACTTTTCTTTTCCTGGTCGATTTTCGTGGTTCAGACATTGTTTGTGGCATCTGCATATCAAATGTGTCGAATATTGTATCCATCACTTCTTCTTCCTGAGGTGGACCGTTAGAATCATCTAACAGCCTCTTTCTTGATTTGATTTATAATTTTATGCCCTGAACTTGGGACCCTAAACCATGTTTCCGATTCTTTTTCAATTGATTCCTTGCTCCCATAAGACGTAATGTTTTTATAACATTTTAAAAAAAACTTTCTCTCCAGGGTGAAATTTTCTTTTTGGTACGCTCGACATTGGTATTTGCTTTGTTTGTTTTGGTAGCAATTTGTCAAAAACTGATCTGATTTTTCGGGTGAACATCATTTCCGCGGGTGATAATGCCGATGGCGTAGCACTGTTTGGTGTAATTCGATATACTTGTAAAAATTGTTGCAACACCTTTTCTGTTGGCACGTCATATTATTTCCTTAACGCTCTTTTGTGTGTCTACAAATCTCTCCGCTTGCCCGTTTGATCTTGGGTGATATGGCGGGGATTTTGATATGTTTAAACTTGAAAAATTTCACAAAATTCTTGAAAGTCCGCAAATGTGAATTGTGTCCCATTATCAGTGACTAGACAATCAACCACTTTTCTGAGCAAAACAGCTCGTGGAGGCTATTTATAGGTTTTCTACAACGTTACGTCTATAACTGTCTACTATGATCAAATAGTAGAAACCATCTATTGGACCTGCGAAGTCTATATGGATTCTTGACCACGGTCGATCTGTCCCTGGCCATGACTCATGGATGATCGGCGGTGCTTTGGCTGCTAAGGAACAACCCTTGCATTTTTTTTTTTTTCTGTGTAATGTCTTGATCCATGTTTTGCCAATATACGTAACTTCGCATTAACGATTTCATTTTATTCTTTCCTGGATGGGGAGGTTTCGAACTGTACTACATAGTGATGTCCTGATATCTTCTGCAATTACGAAATTTTGTTTTTGTTCCAATGGATCCGTTTTATTTAGGTATTAGTCTCGAGAGACCATCTGCTGCATGTCCAGTTTTGTTCGTCTCGAAGATACTCCCGATTTGAAATTGTAGTTCAGTAAATTTGTACCCCATCTTAGCAACCTCTTTGAAGTGTAGACCTTTCTTCGATCCGAATATTGTTAATAATGGCTTGTGGTCCGTCTGTAAAATAAAAAAATCTACCGTGAATATATCTATGAAATCTTGTAACTGAAAAAATAATTCCCAGCGCTTCTTTTTCGATTTTTGAGCAATTTTTCTCTGCTGGTAGTAAAGTTCTTGAAGCATGCGCGATAGGTTTTAGTGTCCCATCCAGCATTTTATGCAGTATACATGCCCCGACTCCACAGGCACTCGAGTCACTTGCGACTATTATTTCTAATTTTGGGTCATAGTGCGCTAAAAATAGATCCGCGGTTAGCGTCTTAATTATTTTGGCAAAAGTTAAAGGGCATTCATCTGTCCACTCCAAAACTTTTTCCTTCTTCAACAGTTCGTTTCAGGGTGCGCGTAATTTATGCATGTTTGGAATGAATTCTTGGTAATAATTCACTAAGCCTAAGAAGCTTTGTAATTCGGCTACGTTTTTTGGAGCTGGCATTTTTTTTATTGCCGTAGCCCTTTCTGGGTCTGGTCGTCTTCCTTCTTCATCGATGATATGTCCCAGATATTTTATTTCCTTCATAAAGAAATCGCACTTGTTTTCTTTTACCTTGAAACCATAGTTTTGTATTCTCCTAAAAACCTCTTGAACGTGTTTCCAGTGTTGCTCAATGTTTTTGCTATTTATCAGTATGTCATCCAGGTATGCAATCGTGAAATCAAGTCCGCCTAGCATAGTATCCATTATCAGTTGAAATATTGCCGCCGCGACCTTAATCCCGAATGGTAATCTTTGAAACTTGTATAATCCTTTGTGTGTGTTTATGCACAATAATCTCGAGCTTTCTTCATCTACTGCTATTTGTAGGTACGCTTCGCTCAAGTCCATTTTTGAGAAAAATTTTCTTCCGTTTAGTTTTGTGAAAACTTCTTCTGGACTGGGTAGAGGATAGTGGTAATCCTTAATCGCTGCGTTTAATACCGTCGAAAAATCAGCGCATACTCGTATCTCCCCCTGATTTCTTTTTTTATACGTAAACCGTAGGTGCGGCCCATTGACTATATTCCATTTTTTTTCAATATACCGATTTTTTTCGAGTCTATCCAACTCTTGATTTATTTTTTCTATTGAAGCAAAAAAGTACGTTCCTTTTTTCTTGAAGGTAGGTTGTACATTTTCTTTTATTTCTATATTTGCTGCCATTTTTTTACCCTTTTTTTCGAGGCCGGCTGAAAATACTTCGGGGAAACTCTCATTTAGTTTCTCCTTTAATTTATCTGCCTCTGTCGATAAACATTTCATTTTTGGCAGTACGTACTTATTGGGAAATTTCTGCATCCAGTCCGTTCCAAATAAATTTTCTGTATTTCTTAGCACATACATTTTTAATTTTATTGGTCATTCCATTGAATGTCACATTTGTAATAACTTCTCCTTCAAATTTTATTTTTCTCCCAGTTACCGACCTAGCAATTTTATCGGTTCTCAACATGGTCGGTTTTTTTCAATTTTCTCCATGTTTGTACGTTAATAATAGTTAAATCCGATCCGGAATCCAATTGTAGTCTGACTTTTCTGTTTAACATTTCTACTTGCACCTATTTTCGTATGTTTTCGTGACTCTTACTCTGCTTTTGCTTTCTTTCCTAGTCCAACAATGAGAATTTTTATGACCCACATTTTTGCACGACAGACAAATCTTGAAGCGCTATAGGCAGTCTTTATACCAATGCAAAGTCCCACAGCGATAGAATGGACTGGGTGGTAGTTTTTTCTGATATTGACTTTTTGAAGTAGAAAAATTTGTTTGATCTGTTTTTGAGGAGGAAAAATTGGTTTGGTTTGTTTTTGAGGATGTGCAAAAACGTGTTTGTCATTGTACTTTACGTATGTGTGCGATGCCAGATTCTTCTATCTTTCGAGTCCTTTTAACGCTTATACATCTCTGACAGTCTTCAGCCAATTTTTGTAGCGTCAAATCTGGTTCACTCTCCAGTTTTGTAAGAATTCTGCGTCTGATCTCCGCGTCGTTCGTCGAAACCAGGCCTTGAACGAATATTAAACATTTAAAATTGTCCGGGCTGAGTTCAGATAACCTAAAAGTCATCACAGTGTTTATTTAAAATGGAAGCGAATGTTATATAGTCTTCACTGTCCTTTTTTGTTAGATTCAGACATTTCCATCTTTTGTGGAATAGTGAGGTATTTGGGCTAAATAGTTCTGTTAACAGTTTTATGGTTTCCTTGAAAGTTAACGCATTTGTTTTCCTTGGTAGGATGTAGGCTACGAATTTAGTGTGTTCGCTAGACCCTAATTGTCTTAGTATTAAACGTACTTTTCTCACGTCTGACCAATTCCCGCAATCAAACTCATATAAATCTTCGTACCTTCTGAAGTAAGCTGTGAAGGTTTTGTCTTCGTCTGGTTTATACGTGAAATCTTTGATAGAGTTCCATATAGTATTTTGCGAGAGAACTGTTTCATTTTCGGAATTTTGCCCTTTATTTGTTATTACCAGTAGTAATAATTCTTGTAGTTTCAGATGTTTCTGTTCGTTTTTCTGTTGCTGCTCAAATTGTATTTTCATAAGTTCCAATATGGTTGCCTTACATCTTCCATATTTACCGTAATTATGTGTAAGTATTTTTCTTTTAGTTTAGACTTCAGGTCTTTGTTGTCTGTTATTCTGAAGCCTTAGTACGGAAAAAAAATTCCTGTGTAGAATTTGTGTCTTTGTTACTACTGTAATGTTGGTGTCCAAAAAGAAAATTTTATCTTTTTTTTTTTGTTATGTTCGCATAGAATTTGTTGTTTTTTTTTCTCTTACTACCTATGTCGCCTCTGTTATGGACGACCAATAGCAAAAAGTTTTTTTGAAGATTCTCCGCGTAGAGCTTGTTTCTTGAGTATACTTTTTTTAGGTTCTCCGCGTAGAGTTTGTTTCTTCAGTTTTTTGTCGCCACTGTTATGGCCGACGGATAGCAAAAAAAGTTTGTCCCCGCGTAGAATTCGTTTCTTCAGTTCCTCGTCGCCACTGTTATGGCCGACGGATAGCAAAAAAATTTTGTCCTCGCGTAGAATTCGTTTCTTCAGTTCCTTGTCGCCACTGTTATGGTCCAATATCCTCGCACCACAGTTATGGTCCAAGGTTAGAATCAAGGAAGAACAACGCGAACACAAGAGTAGAATAACAAAGACATATTACAACAGAAATATAGTACAAGAAGTTGAAGGTGTTAGTAATGACTGTCCGTCTGGTTTAGAGTGAACTAATATTGTCTCGACTCGTTACACCATTCATTCATTATACCTCTTGAGAGGCGCAGTATTTATAGGGTCAGGAAGAGTCCATTATCGTTATAGGTAAGTTCCCATAACACTATGATGTAAATTTAGGAGTCACTAATTTCCATCACATAGCATCCTCCTTAATTTATCTTCAATTTCCCTTAGCAAATACGGCATTAAATAAGGATTTTTACATTTAAAATTCTGAAAAACTAAAGATATATTTTACATACATGTTGCAAAATAAAACCTCTATATTTCATTTGATAGAAGCCATCAGATTACGAAACGCTTTAGCTAAGAAATATAATTCTGTCTTTAAACATATATAGGTATATATATAAGTACAAATCATACAAGCTTGTTTCGCTGTATCACAGCTCATCAGTGTGTTGAGATATCCGATTGCTTCAAGCTGGGATCAAAACTCCTCCGATTTGTCATAAGTCAGAGATTCTAGCCCTAAGCCATCGGCGCACGGCAGAGAAAGGGAAATTTTTAGCGAATTATATACGTGATGTATACAAACGGAGTAGCCAAGAGCGTTCAATTCATAACTGAAGAGCGATGCCTTAATATCAAGAGCAACCAATTTTTTAAAATTACCTTTAAAAATTATCTTTAATATTAGATTTACGTAATTGATTTCTTTTCAGAACATGAAGTGTGTGAAAACTGTTTTTATATTTAAATGAATATGTGATTGTTATATATGTTTTTAGAGTCATAGCTATGTTTTTCCAAACACGGTCACCACATTGTGGCCTTGTTCGTAGTAAATGCTATTGAGTTTTTGCTTTTTTCTTTTTTTTAATATCATCAACTAAGAACACGTCCACAATGCGGTGAATAAAAACCTTAATCTCAGAACCTGGTCTGTCGGCTTTAATGAAACTTTTATGAAAGAGAAAGTGCAGCGCAATTGCATATGAAGTAATGTTGAAAAATGTTGGTGTGGCCACTTTCGAAAATAAATTATTTAAGCTCGAGAAATTTTGCGAAATGCATTCTTGCTTGGGTCGAGATCTTTTTAGCACCCGTCATATAATAATTCTATATATATTCACTTATTATACGTATTATTTTTCTATTTTTTTTATCTATTGTTATTGTTTTAAGGATTTAATTATACTTAGGATTTATCGCACGGATAGATTTTCATGTGTTAGTCTTCGTCGTAAAACTTTCGGACGAATCATTTCAATCTTTATTCAGATGGACGGCCCGTCAGTCGATTCAATGAATGTTAATTCCATCAAGCAAACCGAATTTCATCGATGCCCGTTGCTATGGCTTGTGCATATCTTGAGCAAATGTGACTGGGGCAACAGAACTCAAGCAAGCGGGAATCAAATATGCTTTCATATTGCAGGGAAGGGAATTTATACACAGGGACTTGCATTTGGCTCCCTTAGCTCAACGTTCATTGACATGATCCTGCCCTAGGCTGAGTGACAACTTCAGGAAACATGTCATAATTTATATATATATATATATATATATATATATATATATATATATAATTAAATGATGCAAAATAATAGTGTATATAATAGTATCCGAAACAAAACAGGATATATTGGGACAAAGTGGAATAGATTTTTTATCGAGACGTTTCACCGATTACATATGTTAGGTTAGGTGTATTCTGGTTGTAATTGAAGTTATATATATATATATATATATATATATATATATATATATATATATATATTTTCTCTGTCTCTATATATATATATATGAAGAAATATAGTTTTAAGGTGTGCTATATTTATCTGATAAGGGGGCGCAATATCAGAGATAGAGCGCATGAAAATATAAAAGTCAATATTTAAGTCAACACTCAGAGGCGACAGGCTGTTTCATGCTAGACACAATCGTCAGGCTGCGAGTGTTCGGTTTTTCGCGACTATTTATTTATATGGGTCAGTGGTGCATTGTAGGTAGTCCATTTTGGCGATTATTTTGGCGGGAGTGGTTTGTTTTTTTTGTTATTTATTGGGGTTAATTTATTTTACCTATTTGAAACAAGTAAAATGAATATATATATATATATATATATATATATATATATATATATATAACTTTGTGATATTTCTGCGCAACCTGGCCCCTAGGGACAATATTTCCGAAAATTTAGAAAGCGTTCACCAGCTAAAAATTCCTTCAATATTGAACATCAAATGGAATTAATATGTGACCAACAAGAATGTCCTGGAATAAGTCAAAATTCAAAGCATCGAATCGTTGATCATTAGACACTGTCTTCGATGGTCAGGACATATAGCAAGAACAGAAATGTCAAATTTTGCACGTCAAGATTTATTCAGCGAGATCGCAAGGAAATGACCACAGCATCGCGCTCTTCGAAGATACAAGGAACAACTCATTACAGCATTGACAGCCATTGGACTTGAGCCTAAATCGTTTGAAACATAAACCCGAAACTGTACCAATTGGTGGTGTTCCATCAACATCAGATCCAAAAACTTCGACGCAACCAGAAGAGAAAATGAAGACGACAAGGGAAAATCCTCGACAAAATCAACCTCATCCCCCACCAACGTTCCCAAGCAATCAATGCCATCGACTCTTCCATGCAAGAATTGGTCGAATTAGTCATCTACGCCATCATTATAAAGGAAGCAATCAGAAAAGAAGAAATTAAATTCTTGGATATGAGATAAAGCCGACGCCGATGAATAGTAATAAATTCAAAATTATTAACAATATTGCTTTAATTCTGCTTCGAAGACTCGACCTTAAGGCAGACATGTGAGGAGATGAAGGAACTCCAATAGACAACCTACAGCCTACAACCTACAAGAATGTACTTGTAAAATCTCAATGCTCCCATGATATTACATTCGGCACGTAAACCAAACGCATGTAAAGCCCGCCAAAATTTTCTTTATCGAAATCAAGATGTAATATGGAGATAGTTTATGTAAAATACTCTTATACATTTATATAATTACCTAATCTATCTATTTATCTATCATACTTCTCTCAACATTCCTCTCTCTCTCCATATATATATATATATATATATATATATATATATATATAGGGACGATATCAAAAATACTTTGACGAACATTGCGGGCGGGTTCCTCACATCAAAACAAGGGAAAAATTCTATAAAATCTTTTTCATTTTGAGTTACGAAGTTTCAAGAAAGTTTACGTTTTATATTTATTAAGTTTCAAGAAAGATGTTGCTATGTTACTATTATAACTTCTTATTGTAAGGATCTTGTGATAACTCGCACTTATACTTGGTATAATGTAATTCGTTAACTATTTTCTCTATACGTAATGCTTAGAACATTACCGAAACGCCTGTATAGTTATGAAGACTGGGTCCAGTAAAATTGGTATCCCCACTGAGATGTTGCGATACAAGGTTATTTTGTGGAAAGCAAGCGTTTCCATCCGAGCTATAGGTTATAATTTACCCAACCCCCGCGATGGCTGGCTCGGGTACATGTCTGTTTTTTTTTTTGTTTTTTGTTTTTTTTTTCAGCCGAATCTCTGACCGAAGATAGAACCCCGACTGAGTCACTTTCTGCCGAAGTTCTTGTCTTGTGGCAAGCGTGGCAAGCGTGGCAAGCGTGGCAGCGAACTGTCTGGCTCCAATACGACTGCTATCTACTCGTTCCCCCACTGAGAAGAGTTGTGATACAAGGCCATGATTATTGTGGGTTATTCGAGCATTTCCTCCCGGGCCATATCTCTAAATTTGCAAAGATTCCGCGAAAGCCACCTCGTGTAATGTAAAACTCGTTTGAAATTCTTAGTTAATTTCTCTAACCTTAACTCTGTCCGAAGACAGAGTCCCGGTTGAGTCACCCACTGCTCGAAGACAATGATCTTGTTTGTTGTTAGCCTGTTGCTAACCTGGCAGCGGACTGTCTGACTCCGATGTGATTAATAATTACCCCACTGAAACGAGATTGGAAAGAAGGTCAAGTTTACTCTGAGGAAAGCGGGCGTTTCCACACGGTCTACTGGTCAAAATTTACCCCCACCCCCAGAAAAGCAAGCTGGGGCACATTATTTGTTTGTTATTCTCAGTCGAGTCTCTGTCCGAAGACAGAGACCCAGTTGAGTCACCCTCTGTGCGAAGACGGATGTCTAGTCTCGCCGAGAGCCTCGGACTGACTCTGATGCGACTAGCATTTATCTCTCTCCTCACTAAGAAGAGACACGACACATGGTCAAGACAAATGTGGGGAACCCGACCGTTTTAACCGGGACCAATGGTAAAAATTTACGCAATCCCAGCAAAAGCTTGTTCAGGTACATGTCTGTTTATCTCAACTGCGTCTCTATAAGAAGAGAGAACCCCGACTTTGTTACACTATGCCCGAAGACATTGATCTTCTCACACTCTGCCCGAGGACAGAGGTTTTGTCGCCCTCTGCCCGAAGACAGGTTTTGTCACGTCGCGAGCTTGGGACTGATTCGAATGTAACTAGTATTTACCAGTGCCTAAACATTCATGTGGGGCGACACCAGATCAATTTTACCATGTGAAACCCAAGCGTTTCCACCTGGTCCATTGGTCAACATTTACCCAGCACCCGCAAAAGCGGGCTTGGGTATATTACTAGTCTGTTTTTCTCAGCAGAGACGCTATCTGAAGATAAAGCCCTGATTGTGTCAAATTCTGCCCGAAGACAGAGTTCTGGTCAGTCGCAAGCCCGACAGCGAATTGCCTGACACTAACTTATTAGTTTTTTGCAGCCGAGTTTTTATCCGAAGAGAAAGCCCCGAATGTGTTACTCTTTGAGGAAAGACATAGATCTTTTCTTGTCACAAGACTGCGATGTTATTTACCGGTCAACCGACTGCAGACAAGAAGCGACACAAGATCACGTTTTATGTGGGGAAACTAAGCTTTTTTATCTGGGTTAAAATTATGCACCCCCTGCCAAGTCGGACGCGTGTACTGCAGTTGTCTACTTTTCTCAGCCGAGTCTCTAAGCGAAGACTGAACCCCGAATGGTCACTCTCCGCCCCAAAACGGAGACCTTGTCACCATATGCCCGAAGATGGAGACCTTGTCACCATATGCCCGAAGACAGAGATCTTGTCCTCTTGCGAACCTGTGAGTGAAGACGAATGCGATTCGTATCTATCGCTCGCCTCACTGCGTTTTTTAGACGGTTGGTATTCAATCGTAAAATTATATTTTAACAGGATGGTACCTCAGTGCTTTAATCTGTTAGCTATATGGGTAGGTATACCTTTCTTTGTACCATATATCGTTAATAACGGTTTATGGTCTACTTGCAATGTGAAATTTCTTCCATGAATAAATTTATGGAATGTTTTCATAGCGGATATGATTGCTAGAGCTTCATTCTCTATCTGACTGTAATTCGTCTCTGTCGGTAGAAGCAAGCGTGAAGCATGAGCGAAAAGCTTTCATGTTACTGCCATCGTTTATGTGTAAAATCACCGCTCCAACACCGTCACCGCTAGCATCTGATACTACTACAATTTTACAAAAGACGTAAAACATTTCTTTTTATTTCGTCAAACGCTATTTGATATTCATGATCCCAATTCCACTTTATTCTTTTTTTCAGTAGATTTGCAAGTCGAGCTGTAGAATTGTCTATATTCTGAACGTAATTTCGAAAATAATTATCAAAAGACCTAAATAAACTTTTAACGAAGTTACTTTTGTTGGTGTAGGCATATTTCTAATTGCATTTGCCTTCGGCAGATCTAGTTTTTTATCAATTTATCAATAATTTAACCCAGGAATTTTATTTTGGGCAAGAACCATTCACCTTTTTCTTCACTAAGCTTGAATTCGTTTTCTCTTATTTTATGCATATTTCTTTTGACTTGCCCAAATTGTTCTTCGTTCGACGGACTCTTGATCAAAATATCGTCCAGATACGCCACAGTGAATTTGCAATCCGCCAATATGGTATCGATGGCTTGTTGAAAAATAATCTGATGCCACCTTTTTACCAAAATGAATTCGATTAAACTTGTATAAACCTCTCTGCGTGTTTGTGGTCTTTAACTCAGAACATTGATTTTCAATCTGAATTTTTAAATATGCTTCAGAGGAATCCAGATTTGAAAATATTTTTCAGCCATTCAACTTTGTAAAATTTTATTCTGAACTTGGCAATGATTCGTTCTGATTTTCAAGACAACTATTTATTCCAATGGAGAAATCCGCGCAAACACGAATTTTTCATTTCTTTCTTGACGTACACAGCTGGTGCCGCCAATCTTGAATGGTTTACATTCATCAATACACCAATTCTTTCTAGTTTTTCCTAATTTATTTGTCCTAATGCTGCGCATGCTACGCTCCATTTCGGTTCAAATACTGGCGTCGAACCTTTTTTTTACTTGAAAATTCGCCTTGAACTTTAAACACTTAAGCGTTTCATTAGATAGATCATCAGGAAAACATTTGTTTTTATTTTTCCTTCAATTTTTCGTTCTGACATTTTACATTTGCCACTTGTCCACTTACATTTTAACAATAAGCGTTTATCAGCAAATCCCACGGTTCGAATAATTCTATCTAGTCCGTAACGAATAGATCCGTCGCATTTCACAGAACATAAGCTTTTGTTTTATCTATTAATTTCGAAAAGTCTCCCAACAAAAATAATTTCTCGCCAGAAACTGAAGTTGCGAATTTATAATAAAGGTTTACAAATTTCCTTCTATGTGGTTTCGTTTACTACTGAAATGTTACCACCAGTATGTAGTATCATTTTGACTCTCCCATTATTGATTTGTATTTTTTCCAAATCTACTTTTTTTTCGTACGCCTATTTTTCCACCGCCATATTGTGGATTAATTTCTTCCTGAAAAAATTGTTTCTTGGTTTAGTTTTTTTATCAAAATTATAGCATTCTGCATTTTTCCATGGACAATCTTTCCTAAGATATAATTTTCCACATTTGAAACAAGCATTTATATTACTTTTAGTGCATTTTTCCTTAGCTTTTACCAATGCACATGTTTTATTCTGAAGTTTTTCAGCATCATCTTTCAAACTTAGCTTTGTTTTCCAATGTTTCCTGTCGTGTTAAGTTATTATTATTTTAAATTTTTGCTAAAATTTTCGTCCGTATTTCAGCATCTTTTTCTGCTGTTAAACATTACACGAAAATTAATTCCTTGAACATATCTGGAGTCATTTCCTTTTGTTCAAATTGTTCACATTCTCTGTTGACACTGCTCACATACTTGACAATATTATCATCATCTTTTTTGGTTAAATTCATGCGCCTCCAACGAGCAAGAAACATATAACAATTATCACTAAAGATTTTCAGCAGAATGTTTAATGTGTCACCAAACACTATTTCACCTGGTTTACTTGGTAAAATATAATTGCAGTACTTTTCGTACTATATTGTCGCTATTTTTCAATACAACACCGTGGTTTTTTTCTACTTCCGATTCACTGCATTCCAAACTAAAGATTTCTTCATATCTGCAAAAAATACGTCATTCGGTCATGAGGATTGAATACGAATTCTGATATGTTGTTTTTCACGTGAAAGAGACGTTGAAGCATTTCCCTTTAAAACCACTTTCAAGAACTCTTGATGTTTTTGCAACTGTAGCAACTGTTAAGTATTTTGTTGTTGCTTCTGTTGTTGTTGTCGATTTTCAACTATCAAAGTCAAAATTTTCTCTATATCTGCATGAAATTGTCTTTTTTTTAAATTCAGCGATGTTGAAATTTTTGTAACTTTTATTTTTATCTATGGCGTCACCTAAAAATTGGTTTATACAGCAGAGATTAATAATGCACAGACGCTTTATCAACGTATGGGGGCCTGCGAAATCCATTCGACACCTTGTGAGATTATTTGAAATGGTTAGCCAGTCAATAATCCAACGGGTGTAGAATCAAGTGGAGGACATTTTGAACATTTGGTATGATTTGTTGTGTTGAGGTATAACGACTGCCTTTTGGACATATCTTTATATGGATAGATTATTTTCTTTGGTGTCAGGAACACGATCCCATTTTTTGTAAAAGTATTTTTGCATTGTATCTTGTATTGTACAATTAGCAGCGTCTACCGTAAACTTTAAACTTAACTCAAAAACGAAGGATTTGCAAACATTTGTTTATATAGATTTTTGTTGTGAGAAACCTGCCCCAAAGTTTGTAAAAGTATTTTTGATATACCCTGTGCGCGCAGAATATGGATACAATTATGTTGTATCTAAATCCGCGTAAATTAGCAGTAGCTTAATGGATATATAAGAAGGCAACCCAGTATAGCGAATCAGAATTTCGGTAGAAAGCCTCGAATTGTTAGTAAGCTTGAATACATTATGAAGAAGAATGTCAACATTTCCTCGCCTTTTGTTCAATTACCAGACATCCTGAAAAGAATCTAGTATCGCTGGGATGCTCCGGTGGTTGACTGAGAATGAAATGCAAGAATGAACATTCAAGCAAAACATTTCCCCATAACTGCAGGACAAAAAGTAAAAACGTAAAAAAGATAAAACAGCTACACTCAATATAATATAATATAACGTGATAAATATGTATGTATGTGTGTGTCTATCTATCTATCTATTTATCTATCTATGTATCTATATATCTATATATATATATATAGATAGATAGATAGATAGATATAGAGAGAGAGTCAATCATATATATTTGTAATTTTTAAATCGTTGTATTGCTCTCCTCATTTTTTTTATTCCACTATGAAAGTAATAATGGTCCCGCGTCCAAACGTGGTTACCCCGATGGAAAATAGTCAGGTTGTTATTAATTTTTCAGTTAATAAAATAAGAACAGCGGGAAAAGGAACTCAAATATGTATACCCACTAAAAATAACATTTATAGTAAAAAGATATATGCACACACACACACACACACACACACGCACGCATATATATATATATATATATATATATATATATATATATATGTGTGTGTGTGTGTGTGTGTTTTCTGTCTGTGTGTGTGTGTGTGTCTGTGTCTGTTACACAGTGTGTGAGGAATAAATTATCGTATAAATTGATTAATTACAGAAAAGCATCTTGAAATAAAGAGTAAATTTATTCAATAAATAACCACGGCCTGCAGACGACTTCGGAATCTCCGACAACTCTTCTGGGCCGACTCCTTGTTTAAATTACTGAATACTGCCACAGTCCTTGACTTCAGTTCATCTTTAGTGTTACAAGGAGTTTTGTTGGTCTCTCTCCCAACTGTTCTCCACACATAATAATAAAGGTGGTTGCAGTCTGGGGAGATAGGCGGTCAGATATAAAGGGTGATGTGGTCAAAGAAATTGTCTGACAGCCATGACTGGGATCTCCTACATGTGTGGCATGGTGCAGAGTCCTCTTGCCAGACATAGGACGACAATTTTCTATACTCCGCCGTTCAATAAATTAGTTTGTACCAAATTGAGACACAAATTTTTAAACTTGATTGATAAACATTTTCCTAAGAATAGTCAATTAATGCAAATCTTCAAGAGTAACTCCCTTAATATTAGTTATAGTTGTACTAGAAATCTGGATAAAATTAGTAAATCACACAATAATAAAACACAGAAACTTCATAGCGATAATAACTGTGACCCAAGCACAGATTCTAATATACCTTGTGTAACTAATCTATGTAATTGTATTTCCCGATCAGTGTCAAATAACAAACAAATGTTTAAAGAAATTCATTGCATATATGTGTTCGATCTCATCGATTGGAAATGCCAATAATATTAAATTGAATGTTGGTTTCACTAGGAATGCCTTTAAGGAACGTTATTATAAATATATGAATTCACTTCTTAAACTGAAAGAAGAAAAAAAAACACATAAAATTAAATGGAAGATCCTTAAACATGCCAGAACTTGCAGATCTCTGAATGAACCTTGTTTTTCTTTTATGTCTACAAGAAAAATATATATTAAGTTCCTGAAAAACAGTCAATTGTTAAACCAAAGATTTAAAACTGCCGTTTTTTAGGCAAGTTAAGAACCTAACATTACAATCTTGCAAAACTCTTGAATTTATAATTTTCACTTCCTTTATATTATTTTACATTCTTACATATATTTCTACTGATCTATCTTAAATTAATATTCTAAATTGATTCGTATATGTATAATACTAGCAATAGTATTAGATGAATAGGTTTATAACTAATTATTTTACAAGTTATATATTTTGGTAATAGGCTTAATCTTTAATTAATATTCTAAAATGAAATTTATAATTCTATTCTATATTTTAAATGTTTTTTTAATTCTGAAATTAATTTTTTGTAATAGTTTAGATAATCCATTTATTTTGCATATCTATTTTTTTTTTTATTTTTAAAGGGTCCTTTATTGATTCACATAACTACGTTTATTCAATTAAATAATATGTCGGTTTTTTTAAATATTTACAAATGCGAATCCACACATGGTATCGTAACTTATAGCAGACACTTCAGCTTAGATTTGGGCCATTCCAGTCTGCTTTTGTCTTCGTGTTGGCGTTCTTCCGTTGGTCGAATCAATATCATCAACTACTACTATTGTCTCTATTCCTTACTTTCTTTCTTACTCTTTTTCTTCTTACACCTACGTTTAGATTGAAACCTTTCGGGTTAGTTCTTACCTTAATGTTAACGTTCTCTCATCGCCTAAACTGCTATCAACAGCCACTATTGTCTTCATATGTCTCTTTCCGTTTCTCATTCTCTTCTCTCTCTTTTTTCTTTATCCTCTATTTGTTTGGTTGTGTATTCATGGATATTCCTCGCCTATTCGTTTTACTATTTTCTTCTTCCCCACTTTTTGTTTTGTTTCTTCTTTCTCTTCAGAAGTTTTAACATGTTACTTTACTTAAATTTCCTCTTCTTTCTTTAATTCACACCTTTTTCCTTCGATTGTTTTCTTACCCTCTTCTCTTTCTTCTTATTATTACTATTATTATTATGATTTTTTTTTCTTTTCCTTTTATGGAAACCCTCCTATGTATTTCTTTTCTTTTTCCTTTTATAGTGTTTCTTCTTATTTATTTTTTCCTAAAAATAATTTGAATAACGAGAAAAGGAAATTGACGGCATTTAGGCGGCATTTTTAAATAGGATCAGTCATAAAGATGTTTTTTCCTCACCTGTCGAGATGCCCGTCTGCATCGAAACAAAAATGCATCTTTGTCGTGAGTAAGTGTTTTGCCCGTATGTAAAAATTTTATAATAAATGACAATAGTTCTACTCCTGGTATTGAGCCGTCTTTTGAATTAATGCTGTAAACGTTTGATTTTACATTATTTTAGATCTTATTACATTTGTATATATATATATATATATATATATATATATATATTTGATTTGTAACCTGTAGTCGATATTAAATTTGTCAAATTTTCTCAATTACACAGCGGCCCTTTCAGTAAATGTCGTTCAAGTTTACTTTCCGTCGCCCCATCTCTCTCCCCCACCTCGTCTTTCCCTCCCTCTTAATCTGATCTTCAACTTTAGATCGTCTATGGTGTGTGTATGTCACCACGAAATGTATCTTTATGCATTAAACATCCGACAACATTCATATTTCTCTTACTTAAACCCCTTCCACTCACCTCTTCTAAAATTCTCCCTGTTAAGGTTTAATCTCCCACCTTCTCTAGTATGTTACCCCTCATACTTACACTCTCTCTAAATTCTGTTTTTAATTCCGGAGTTGTTTTTTCTGTTTTCTTTTTAAATTTGTAATTCTGATGAATTTGATCGTATTTACGATTCCAATGGAATAAATTATGACCATGGAATATTAGTGTTTAAGTCTTTATAATATATATATATATATATATATATATATATATATATATATATATATATATATATATAGCACTGTGTCACACCTTTTAAACTTTACTTATAGGGACCGTAGCCCAGCATACCATTTGGAATCATCACGACTCCGGGAGATAAGAACAACATTCCGGACCGGATTTGGACCCGCAATTCTAAAATTTTGGATTCCCAAGTTTTCATTATTGAGATTGTTTTCAGCGAATTTTACGTGATTTTTTTTACGAAGAATATTTTTGCGCGATAATAATTTTTATAACTTGGAAATAATTTTTCCAATAACTAAAATTAATTGCGAAATCCAGTGAATGTTATTCATGAAATATAAATAATTGTTTGTACGGAAAGGAAAGACATACGCACATGTAATTGTTGGTAGCTTAACGAAATCACTAAAAACAGAGAATAGCACGAGGAAAAAGACGCGAAACTTGACGAAAAAAAAAATTAGCGCCTAAATGTTTATTTTATTATTAAGAGGAAAGAACAATGTATTTTTTTTTTAATTATTTAAAAGGAAAATTCCCTCTTTTTAGAACGTTCTAAATTTTGATTGAAAAACCTTGTTTCTGTTCGTGTCCAGCAGAACTACTAAGTAACATATAGTATTTTAGCGCGTTTTCTTTCTGTATAACAGATATTAATTTTGAAAATCTTGCTAAAATAAAAATAATTGTTGGATTTTAATGAAACTTTCAGAAACTATTCACAAATGATGGAACTTATTAGAAATATGTTTTCCTTTTTTAAAGTCATGGCAATTTTATTTTATTTTTTTCATATATATTACCCCCACCCCACATAACTAATTGTACGAAAAATCTATAATTTCAATTTTGGTCAGATTAGTGATTATATTAGTTAAAAGCAGAAGGCTTTGAGGAAACCAAATCATGTTTTTTTTAGTTGAACCAACTCTACTTGAAAATCATCTGTGAATTGTAACATACAAAACTCAATAAAACTAAAATATTATTTAATTTCAAAAGCTTTTAATTGCTTTTATTTATTGCAATGAACATGGTCAATATTGTCTGAAAGCAAAAAGATATTTCAATGAAAAAGAATTTTTAAAACAATTATTTGTTATTTCTGAAATATTTTATTATTTTTACATTAAATGTTTTTAATTCTTCTAAAATCTGGGGAAAGTTTGTACAATTTAACGCATGTTGTTATTAAGTAGATATATATTTACAGATTATAATTTCCAAAGCTTCTTTCAAACTAATGAACACCAGTATATAAAAAAATATATATAATTTGTGTCAATAATACGACTGCAAATCAAATTTACGGAACCCGGAAGTATCATGCGTGCAATAAAAATACGTCACGTGGATTGAGTTTCTGTCTAGCATTAAACTGAATTTTGAATACAATTATTTGTTATTTCTTTAATTATAATAGATTTTTACATTTTAACTGTTAAAATATAAAATTATTTAAAAGACACATTCAGTTTGGTAAATGTCCTTTTGAGATAGATTTATTTTTGCGAAACACGTGGGGAAAAATTAATTTGATTTTTCAATTTCAACTGAGATGGGTACATACAAGTATCAGTATTATCTTATGAAATTTAAATTTTTATTTTATGTACACTTTTGATAAAATTTAATAAGAAAGGTACCTATAAATTAATTAGATACCTTTCTTATGAAATTTAATCTAACTCTCAACAGTCTTATTTTAATTTCTTTATAATATATTTTCGATAAAGCATCGTAAACGAAAAGGTGAAAGCTAAGTACAAAAAAAAAATAGAGCGCTGAATGTTTTCCTTAAAAACAACGAGTAAAATAATTTGTTCATTTCTCTCCTTCCGTAGAATAAATTATCCTCACGGTGGCTATCAATACGTCATGAAAATGTCTTTCGTTACCTGTCAAGTGACGCAAAATGTTATGACATGCTTGGTTTTATTTTCAAACTAAATCTTTTCGGCGTAGAAATTAAGTAATTCTTATTTCAAAATATTTTAAATATACATTATAATTTCTGATTTTCTTAAAATAAGTTTTGAAAAAATTATAATTGATTTTTAAAAGATGTTCAAACTGAGATTTTCATTTTTTTTATAAAATGGAAAAAATGGTTGACATGATTGACTATCGGTCAATTTTGCTGACAAAAAAAAAATGATTTTTAACGAAAATTTTGGACGTGGTAGGAACGATTAAAAAATGTAAAAAAATCCCCCCAAAATACTTTGATCTTTCCTCTTAATAATAAGATAAAAATTTAAACGCTAAAATTTTGTTTTCGTCAGGTTTGGCATCTTTTTCGTCATGCTATGCAGTTTTTTTGCGATCTTATGAAGGATAGTATGAAACTGTCTTTAAATTAAGTGGCAGCAGAAGAATTATCGTTGAACTCTTAAAAGGTAAGCATAAATATTAATGCAATACATACATGCAAATTTATCAATTTTGAGTTCTTCTGTTTTTTTATTATTTTTTGATATCGCATTTATTTAACAGTATGCCTCGTAAAAATAAATCTCTGCCAAGAGAAAACCAGATTGCAATCAAAACAGGCAAGGCTGCAGCGACGAAAATAAAGTCCCGTGCAAATGAAAACACAGTTCAAACGGCATCCAGTAGAGTTTTCAATGTGCAAATCTTATGAACTCTCAAAAACCTTAACCTTAGAGGCAACCTGACGTCTAGCCACACTGATGAGCTGTGATACAGCGAAACAGTCTGTCTGAAGATGACAATATATATATATATATATATATATATATATATATATATATTATTATATATATATTATTTTTATAAAAGGATAATTCCTACATTGTTGCTTCACTGAAAACATTATTCTAATATATTTTCTTGCACAGAAAATAAAGCAATTAAATCTTATTTACAATATTTACACATTAAAGCTTAGCTGTTAGTGATAAAATATCCTGATTGTCAAAGTAAGTCAAAAGATGTAGTCCATTAACTTGAAAAAATATCTGGGAAAACAACATTAATGATTCTGTCATTAGGCGTCAATTTATAGGCTGAGACAGAGAGGACGGTCGTCTTTCAAAATAATAGCCATTTCAAAAACATCCGTCCTCTCTGCCCCACCCTGTATATATAAAATTTGTGTTGTGCGCTCAACCATTGAACACCTAATATAGATCACGCTTTGGTAAAATATGGTTGGAAGTCCGAAATTTTGAGTATTTATTCTCATATTTTGTTTATGCAAATAGCAATTCTGAGCAACTTAGTGACGCCATTTGACATCCAAAGGAAATTATTTCGAAGTCTTCACTGAAAAAAAACATTGATAATTTCTGTAGTGCGGGGAAATGATTTACTTATATTTTATGTATAAACATTAAAATGACATCAAACTGATGAATTAAAATTTAATTCGAAATCTTTGAAGAGTTTTTGCCTTTGAAGAGTTTTTACAAGCGAAACCGCAGCAAAATTTGTTGTCCTTTTAAGTTTTTCGCTTGACTGAAAAGAATCTATTTTTGTCAGCAGTTGATCTCTGGCCACTTGCAATAAGTTTGTTCACTCGCCTCAACCTTTCTATAGTTTTCTGTCGAAACTTTCTTCACGTGCCTTTTTACCTCCACGAATGGAATTATTTGAATCTAATCCAAACCATAAATACTACAAAATAAATACTGCCTCCAAGGATCTCTCTCTGTCTCTGTCTCTGTCTCTGACTCTGTCTCTCTCTCTCTCTCTCTCTCTCTCTTATTGTATATATATATATATATATATATATATATATATAAAATAATAAAATAATGAAAAATTTTGTAACTGTTAAATAAATAATTGATATTTGCTGACATATGTACATGAATTCAAATGTGTCAAATAGGAGAAAAAATAGACTCTAGTTGAGGTAAACTGTCTTCGATAAGTTGGTTCACAGAAAAACAAGTCTGGGTTAAAAAATACTTTTAAATATTTGATTCACAGAACAAAAAAAATAACTATGGTTGAATAAAAGTCTTTAATCGTTAGTGAAGATTCATAGACCTTCCAAGTTTTAATTGTTGTAGTTGATTCGTTTGAAGTCGCTGACAAATGTTTCTTTCAATACAGGCCGGCGGTGGGAGGGATGTAGCCACGACTTATCGTGTTTCCGAACGGCACGGAGACTGTCGAATATCTGCTCTTTGAAAGTTGAAATCTGTGGGTTTTATAAGATTTTTCCCCGAAAGTATACACGAGAAAAATAAGATGTTAATTTTCTCTGATTGGTCAAATATTTCACACAGTAATATTAATTTCTAACCAACAGACACTTTGATTTAAGCAGTGTGTGTTGTATTGTAGAATCTTTTTGGCATGATTGTAATATTTTTTGGAGAGAAAATAAAGTTTGGGCATATTTTAATATAGTATACGTTTGTATGTATTCATGTTGGAAATGTGGTCTATTTCTTATAACATCAAACTCAGTATCTCTCCGCATTTCTTTAGAAATTTCATTGTTAGGATAATTTGAAAAATAGCAGCGGTAAAAATGGCAACGGAAAAAATGGCAGCGGTAAAAATGGCAACGGTAAAAATGGCAAAAAATGGCAAAAAATGGCAAAAGTGGATAAATAGGTAAAAATGGCAACGGTAAAAATGGCAAAAGTGGATAAATAAAAAAATGGCAAAAGGAAAAAAATATAGATGAATATCTCACAATGAGTTTATTAAAATCTTGGATACAATACATAATGGAAAAAAATGAGAAGTTTGTCAAATTAAAAAGAATATTCAGCTAAAGCTCCCCCCTCCCATGAGATTTTACTTTTTAGGCGATTATGTCTGAACACACTGAAAAACTTTGGGAAAAAACAATTATAGATCCACTTGATGAAACCGAAAAAAAAAAAAAACAATAAAACATTAATTATTTCAGAGGCTATCAGACAACGATAGGGTCAGACTGGTGCCAGTAAAATTTAAAATCTTGTCTGATGCGTTTTCAATCTTTTAATACTCAAGTGTGAAGTCTCTGAGAGGCGTCATATAGACATTTAGCAAATAGGTGTGAACAGAAATTCAAAAGGTTTGCTGAGGAATAGGCTAAGTGAACTCTAGAATATTTACTTCGTTTACCATAATTTACCAATAAAATAATTAAATTAGACTCTGAGAGTCAATAGGAAATCTGTAAATGGGATTCTCAACCTTCGCCTTTTTTTTTTTTTTCCGATTCCGATTAATCGTCCCAACACTAATATATATATATATATATATATATATATATATATATATTTATATATATATATATTATTCATAAAGGTTAATGATTTAATTGGCGAGAAATCCATCGTCGCAAACAATTCAAATAATATACAAAAACCTCCGAATCCGTTATGAATGAAAAGATCCTATATATATATTTCTGCCGCATTATTCTTATTTTACTACAAATTTCGTCTGTTCCATACATCTTCATATATAATATTGTTTTTTTCTATAATAATATATATATATATATATATTATTGTTTTTGGATATATATATTTTTATTGTGCGTTCATATATATATATATAAACTAATACACTTATCATTATATATATATATACACTATATATATATATATATATATATATATATATATATATATATATATATATATACATCTAATCCTAATGTCAGCTATCAATTATAAAATTAATTATAGTCATCAAATTCACTTAAACACGCTACGATTTGTGCAAATTAGGAGTTGAAACTAGCAAAAAAACTTCTAAAATCGACATCAAAAATTTAAAAAAAAAATGTTTTTAATACTAGGAGCGGGAACTTAGCCCCTATTTAAAACAAGAGGAGAAGGAGCCTAGCTACCCCCACCACTAGAGAAAATATCTATTTAAAAATATTTATTTTAAAATATTGAAGTGGGGGTCTTAGCCCTATTATAAACTAGTGGGATGGGAGCTTAGACCCATCCTTCTCGAACGGTCATAATTTTCTGTTGTCTGTTTTTTTCTCGAATCCACTTTTGCCATTTTTTTCCTATTTATCCACTTTTGCCATTTTTTTACCGTTGCCATTTTTACCCTGCCATTTTTCCGTTGCCATTTTTACCGCTGCCATTTTTACCGAGCACCGTTGTTAAGCACCTATAATAATTTTTTTTGTTTTGCCATTTTTTTTTCTTTTCCTTTTTAGCAATTTTAACCGAGCATAGGTAAATGGATTTTGTGGATTAAGTGATTCTTGTTCGGATACCAAAGCTGTTTTATTCATACTAATTAAATAGATAAATGCAACGGAAAGTAAATCGAAAAAAGCAACAGAAAGCATAAAGAAAAGAATCACGTGTTCGAATAATTTTTACCCACATCACCTATGGCTTCTATCCATTCCTCGTGATAAGCCATAAAGTAGAAATTTGTAAAACAGGCTATAATTATTTGGAAAAATATTGCTTTAATAGTGTTACGTTCTGTAATATAATGAGTAATAAATCTTATTTTTTTATATTTCTTATATGAATGAATGAAAATAAAACAATGTTCATACAATTTTTTTATGAGAAATGGAAATAAATTCCACACTAAATTACGAAGAACAAATAAAATCTACATAAAAGCAACAATGTGTTAATCACATCATCATTCAACAATGATGACTGATGAGGTATTCTCTTCCCCCTCTTTTTATTTTTGTCTTTTTAATAAATGGTTATAATGTTGATGACATTGTGTTTTTTCTTTCATGTTAGCAAATACATGCTTTCATTAAATCTGAAACAACTTTTGTCTTTCTTTCTCATTTTGTTACTGCCATTTAAATAGTTCGATTGCTTTCTCAATCGGATTGAACATAAAGTGAGTCCCTATATATTTAATTTCAGACTGGTATAAATAAAATTCTTTATCAAGTTATTCAGATTTTTACATTTTAAAGAATTCTTCATTATTTCTTTGTTTTTAACATTAAGAAACTCATTAATGCCTACATTTGAAATTTCAAAACTCATGCACTTAACGAAACGGATGATGATCTCAATTTCCTTTTCCCAAATTCCTATAGATTATGTCATGAACGCCAAATGTCCGATTTTCATAACGGTGGCCATGAGAGAAGTATACAGGTAAACATAAAATCAATAAAGGATTATTATAAACTCATGATTATTACTGAATTTGATGGTTGGTTAATCTGTTTAATATGTTTAAAAATGTTGAAGACACATTTTTTTACCAGCATCTTGAGCATTCAGCTCGATAAATTAAAATCGTTTTCTTTTGTTTGTGGGATCTTTTTTGGGATTTGGGATTTTTTTCCGGAAGTGTTCCATTAGGTCGACAAGAAAGCACATGAAATAAAGTAAAAACATATTCTTCAATTATTTGTCATAATTCTCTCACATTTTTTCTTTTGTGCCAGCTCAACTCAACACTGTAGATGCTCGTTGGTTCTTCTTTTCTACTGATTAAACCAACCTGCGCATTTTCATCTTTTTTTAATGGTGTTGAAAAGGGATTTAGTCATTACACAAATCACTAATTAACTGAACTAAATGAGTATTGAAATTTTGATTCCTTTTTCTATCAGAAAATTCATAGCGAAAGAATTCATAAAAGTGGTAATACCTGGATATAAAAGTTTGTATGGGATAGAGTTCGTATATTTGGGGGCGTACAGTGTAATGGAATGAGATCGGACAGGTTAAAAAGAACTTACATTAATATATATATATATATATATATATATATATATATATATATATATATATATATATAATGTATATTTATATATATATATATATATATATATATATATATATATATATATATATCACGACTGATAAAATAATCAAAGTATTGAAACATGAAAGTTTTCAAATATATCAATACGTTCTTATAATTTTTTATAATAATAATAATAATAATAATAATAATATATTAACATATTTTGCAATTTGTATTGAGCACGTTTTTAAAAATAAATGCTACGAACAATGGAATTTTACTCCATCTGTTCTTCTCATTTATATATCTATCTATCTATCTATCTATCTATCTATCTATATATATATATATATATATATATATATATATATATATATATATATATATATATATATATATATATTCAATTTCATAATACATATATATATATTATGTGTCTGTGTGATAAAATGAAAAATAAATGATAAATATATATATATATATATATATATATATATATATACAAGACATAAAATGAAAAAAAAAGACGTGTATATATATATATATATATATATATATATATATATATATATATATATACATATAAGATAAATTTGTTTTCATAGGAGGCGTATATCAATCTAACATGTTTCACTTTTATTAGAGCTTCGGGAGAGATTGAGTGAAAAACAGACATAAAGTCAGAAATTCTATTATTTCCAATTTTGTTTGTGTCAGTTCTCATTGGTCAGTCACGTATCATGTAGATAATTCCATATGCATGTAAGTCTGTGAAGATTTATGTATGTTTAAGGGGCCATGATCAAACGACAAGGTATATTGTCTTGTGATGACCACTCTCCATCAAACTGAGTAATAAAGTAAAACGTCTCAACTTGCGGTACGATTGGTTCCTCTTACTAGTCTGTCGTGATCTTATTGAGATATTGAGCACTTTGTGTCATTGCCTAAGTATGTTTCACTATTTCTCTTTCTTTTTAATTTACTTCTTTTCTTCTGCTATTTTTTTTCTTTTTCTTTATTTATGGTTCGGTTTTCTTTTTCGTTGTCTGTTTCAATTTCTAATTAGACAAGCTTTTTGTTTGGGTAGATTAGTCTTTAGATGCTTTACCAATACTTTCCTCAGTTTATATATATACACGATAATATATGATAAAAATATTTATATATATTCTTTTAAAAATGATTTGTGTAAAAGTGGTCAATATCAATTATATATAAGAAAATACAAGTTAAACACACACACACACACAGTCAATATATATATATATATATATATATATATATATAATTATATATATATATGTGTGTGTGTGTGTGTGTGTATGAATGTTTATTTATTTCAAAATTCGCTAAAAATAATCATACATGATGTAAAACTACCCCAAGCATATTAAAAGCTAGGATTTCTTGTTAAAATCTTTGTGTTATTATTAAGAAGAAAGACCAAATGATTTAATTATTATTACACTTTAATTTCTTTTAATTCTAGAGAAATTTTAGAATTTTTTTTGTTTGTTTTTTTTTTGTTTGTTTTGTTTTGTTGTTTTTTTTGGCGGTGAAAAACACACATTGATTTCAAATTCTTGTTAAAATCTAAAGAATTTTCGGATATTAATGAAACGTTCAAGACTTATTCATAAATTATTGATATTACTTTATAACTGTTTCGATTTTAGAAAATCTTGGTTATAAACATTGTTTTTATCTGTTACCTCTTCCCACTTAATTTCCTGACTTTTCGAGAAATTCATTTTTGTACAGCTTAATGTTTATGTTAGTTATAAGAAAAGATACTTGCAAAATTTAAAAATATTTTTTCTTTTTTTTTTTTGTGCAACATCCCAAGTTACCGAAAATATGTTATGATTTTTTAAATAATAAATGCAATAAAACTAAGATATTATTTAATTAGAAAATCTGTTAATTTCTTTTATGTATAAAATAGATTATGGACACTTCTGTCTTAACAAAAATATTTTTCCGATTAATAACGAAATTTTGCAAAAATTGTTTTCACTATTCATCAAATTTTAATCAGAATAATTTATAATGTTTTAAATCTTTTAAAGTTCTGTATTAGTTTGTAAGGATTTGTTGATCTTATCATTAAGTAAAAACTATAATTTCTAATCATAAATTGAAATGAAATTCCTACAAATCATTGAGCCGCAGTATTTTAAAAAACGTTTTTATTGAAGTCTATAAATGACAGTATCAGATAATAATAGCGGTAACTATAGTAATATCTCAAATTCAATAAAACAATAAGGAGAATATTTCCCTAAATTAAAAGAAAAAAAATTACTAGTAGTTATACATTATATAATAAATGAACTCACGTTATATTCCTCGAAATATTTTTACATATATATCTCCGTAGAAAAATAAAAGCTTCTTTCCGGCAGTCTATTTGTCAATAGATCTGTCAAAAAAAAAACTAATAAAAACACCTACCCCTGTTTCAGAAAAGTAAATTTCTTATTTGATATAAACAAGAATTAAATAATATATCAAATCAGAATAGGTAAAGTTTAAATCAGTTAATATTTCTTAAATAAACTTTCAGAAAAGTATAACTTATTTTTTGAAAGATTTTTAAAAGAAAAAAAAATTTTTACTGCTGAGAGATGGCTACAATGGCTAAAATAAGCGATTTCAAAAACAAAAATCATTCCAATCAAATACAGCAAAATATTTTGCTTATTGGAGATATAAAGTTTAATCTGTTACCGTGAAATTAAAATAACAGCTCCAAGATTTTTAATTTTAAAAAAATTATTTTAATACTTAGATATCGTGTTTCTTTAGTTTACCTTTCAAATGTTTATTATACATTGAAGTATTTATTCTTGATTAATTATGCAATTGGTCTAAGTACTCTATGTGTTGAAGACTTGTTTGTATTTTATGTTGACTCTTATTGCGTTTCCTTCTTTACAAATAATTCTAAGGTTTATAAAGTATAATTAAAACAAATGTTTGTTTTGCGATATTTTTGAATATTTTTCCCTATAAAATATATTTATATATATATATATATATATATATATATATATATATATATATATATATATAGACAAGGTATTACAGTAAAGCTTTTTATTTAATTCTTCTTGTGTTCGAACAAGAGCTTTCTTTTCTGGACAAATGGTGTGTAAAAACTGTCCAAATGTGTTATATTTTCGTTTTCGGCTATATCTTTAGCCATTATCAAGGATGATTCGATTTTTCAGCTTAATTGACTTTTTGCGTTCTGTGTATGTCTTAGTGTGTGGTAGGGATGTTTTTAATTTCCGAATACGGTTAGCACATTGTGGCTTTGTTCGTAGTTAATATTGTTAAGAGCTGTTATTATTATTATTGTTATTATTATTATTATTATTATTATTAAAGCTTCCATTATTTTTAGTCTTTTTTTTTTTTTTTGCAGGTGGGTGCAGTAAATATATTTGCGTTTTCTACTCGTATGTTTCTCTAATGGAGTCTGGTAAATTTGTTATGTGTGTTTAAATGGGTCCTAATAGAGCTGTGAAACATATTTATATATATATATATATATATATATATATATATATATATATATATATATATATATATCATGTTTCGATGCGTATCAATTTTCTCATCAGGGGTTAGTAATTATATATTTATATGTTTGAATGTATTATGCTATAATAAAGAATATTGCTCTACTATAGGATTATATTTAGCTCTCTTTTAAATTATTGTTTACGAACGTTGAAATTTATATTCGATTTGTTCACATTTCAGTCTCATACATACATACATATATATATATATATATATATATATATATATATATATATATATATATATATATATATATACATAATTTAGTGTCCAAACGTAAACAATGCGACTTCTTTTTAATGGATTGTTATAAATAGGACTGATTTTATCTGTGTAAGCATTATCTTTAGTGGATAGTTGTATTTGATTAGACGTTTCGTTTATTTATTAAACAGTATATTTATTTATTTTCACCTACTGCGACCTGAAGGTTCAAGAAAACATATTAAAGTATAATTTGTGTAATTCGACAGGAAACGAACCTGGTTCCCTTAGGGATGTGTGAGCAAGCGAAGAACACAAGTTCGATTACTACAGAAGGACATAATTTTTCTTTAATAAGATTTCTTGAATATTCAAATATATGCAATCTACACACACAGATATATATATATATATATATATATATATATATATATATATATATATATATATATATATATATAAAAGTGAACATTGAAGTCAACACTTAGAGGCGACAGTCTGTTTCATGCTAGGCGCAATTGTCAGTCCTCGAGTGTTGTTATTTTTTCTCCGCTGTTTATATATACGGGTCAGTGGTGCACTGTGGGTAGTCTATTTTGGCGGTTATTTTACCGGAAGTCGTTTATTTGTTTACTTTTTTTTAATTTTTTTTATTTTATTTCTTATCATATATTTATTTTTTTATTTTTCTATTTAAATAAAAAAAAAATAAGTATATAAGATAAATAAAAATAAAAAATAAATAATGGCAAGCAAAATAATTTAACCTAAATAAATAAATAAACGATTTCTGGTAAAATATCCGCCAAAATATACTTCTGTCCAACTCTTTGCTTTGGCAGAGAGGAACCCGGACGAAGCTTTGCTGAAGGGCAAGTTTTCGTCCAGGGAGGTAGACAGATCCCGAACGCGCTTATGTGGGTTCCAAGGGATTATTTTTGGCCGAGCCTACGGGCTCGGAGAAACCCAAGTTAAACTCGGCCTTGTGCCACATACATTCCTCGTGAGGGGACTGTTAAATATTGGCCTGACGATTGCGTTGAGGCAGTCGACACGCAGTCTCTAACTGTGTGCGACTTCTGTCGAACTCTGCTTTGGCAGAGGAACCCAAACGAGCTATGCCGAAGGGCAAAGTTTCGTCCGGGGAGGTAGACAGATCCCGAACCCGCTTATGCAGGTTCTAAAGGAATATTTTCTAAGGAATATTTTTTGGCCGAGCCTAACGGCCTTGTGCCACATACATTCCTCGTGGGGGACTGTTATATTGCGTCTAGCATGAAACAGACTGTCCTTCTCTGATATTGAAAAATTTATCCATAAATATAGCACACTTTAGGTCTATATTTCTTATATATATATATATATATATATATTTATATATATATATATATATATATATATATATATATACGATATCAAAAAAAAATGTAAGTTTGCAGGTTACATCAATCA
>CAHIKZ030001575.1:12500-72500 GCA_903632075.3 Acanthosepion pharaonis | reverse complement strand
TTATTCTTGTTTTCAATTTCCACATTTTTTCTATTTCAATTTCCAGGTCTTTGTATTTTGATAGTTTTTCAAATTCCTTGGTTGCTATGTTACAATCCGCTGGACAAGCCATATCAATTAGTAGGCAAGTTTTTTTCTTTCTGGTTTTTGACAATAATGTCCGGCCTATTTGCTTCAATTTTTCTGTCTGTGTGGATGGTATAATCCCATAGAATGGTGACATCTTCTATTTCTGTAACCGGCGCTGGCCGATGTTCATACCAGTGTTTGCTTACACATTTTCCAAAGTGTTTGCACATTGTCCAGTGTAAATATTGCCCCACTCTATCGTGACGATTTTTATATTCATTTGGGGCAAGTATAGAACATCCTGAGATTAGATGGTCTATTGTTTCTTGGTATTTGTCACAGAACCTGCATTTTGGATCCACATTATTATGTATGATATTTGCCTGAAAATTCCTAGTGAAAAGACTCTGGTCTTGCGCTGCAAGAATAAAGCCTTCAGTTTCAGACTTTAATCCAGATGCTCGTAACCATCGATGAGTATTAACTTTATCAACATTGGGTTTATTTGCACGTTCTGGATATTGGCCATGCAGAGGTTTGTCTTGCCAGCGTTGTTTCATCTGTTCAAGGGCTTTATCCTTGGCTTTCTTTTCATATCTTTTTGCTGCAATAGTTGGTTCTTGGCTTCTGTTTTGATTTACTACAGAATCTACTAAATGTAAATGTTGTTTGTATTATTTACTGCCTTCTTTTATTATTGAATATTTTTTTTCTTTCTGTTTTTCATGTTGTTTCACTAATTTTATCATCCAGTCATTTGTTGTTTTCATGTAAGTTAGTAAGCCAATAGTTGTTGTCTTGTATGACAATTCTAGCTGAATAAGACCTCTTCCACCTTCTTTACAAAATTTATGTATAGACGGTCTACATCAGCCTTTGGATGATGCATCTTATACTTAGAAAGAAATTTTCTTGTTTTAAATCCATTTGTCTGATGTCATTTTTTAGTCCAGTTCAAGATGTTGAAACTATATTGGACCACTGGGATGGCAAGGTTATTATTAATGGCCATAATTCTGTTCTGAGAATTCAATTCAGTTTTTAATACCAGTCGTACCCTTCTATAGTACTCTTTTTACGCACTATTTCTTTCATTTTCTTATGGTGAATTCCTTCACTCTCATTTACACCTAGGTACTTATAAGCTTCTCCTTGTTCTAAATCTTTTATTGTTACAGCAGGTCTAAACTAATAGAGGAAGTTTGTTGTAGCGATCCTCGTAAAACTGTAGCTTTAGCACATTTATCCAAATTGAATTTCATTCCAATGTCTTCACTGAAGCATTTTACAGTTTGCAGAAGACCTTCCAGCTCATTGTCATTCCTAGCATACAATTTTAAGTCATCCATGTAAAATAGATGGTTTATTTTCTTTTGAGCTATTTTGTAACCGCATTCTGTCTTGTTAAGTTGGCTGGTTAATGCTATAAGTGATATGCAAAATAATAAAGGAGACAAAGAGTCACCTTTTGAAATATTCCTCTATTGATGTTTATTTCGCCAGACTTATAGGTTCCATTTTTATGATTGAGGTAAAGTGTAGTTTTCCATATCGACATACATTGTTTGATGAAATTGATGATAACGGGTGATATTTTGTATATATATTAAAAGACTTTAAGATCCAGGAATGTGGTACACTATCGAATGCTTTACGATAATCTATCCAGGCAATACTAAGATTTTTTTTTTCCACGGAAGCAGTTTTCCAGGATCATCCTATTAATAAGTAATTGGTCTTTACATCCGTAGCAGCCTCGTTTGCACCCTTTTTTTTTTCAAGTGGTAGTATGTCATTTCTTTCCAAGAAGAAATATGTCTGTTTTGTTAAAATAGATGTTAACAGTTTGTATGTTGTTGGAAGACATTTATTATTATTATTATTATTATTATTATTATTTTTATTATTTAAAAAATTATTTCAAAGGATTTTTTCGAATTCCTCATTTTCGCCATCTCTTTCTTAAATTGTTCTTCCTTTTTTTTTTTCCCATTTAAATTCGTTGGCGATAATTCTTCAAAATTTCTTCCTTTCTGAAGATTAATTTCTTACCTAAACCCTGTTCTACCGTTCATTTACACAAGTTAGTTAGGTATTTTGTACAGTGTTTCGGTTTTTCCACCAAGAATATACTGTTTTCCTTTGTCCCTCTTTGTCCTAAATTTAAATGTTTAATGTTTCAACATTCAAACATATATATATATATATATATATATATATATATATATATATATAATCCAACGAATAATAAGGTGAGCAGAATAACGGCGGCGCATAAAGTGTTCACTAATAATTTAGAACAATAATTATTTTATAAGGAATTAATTGAATTTCGCAATACTTATCAGTGTTCCAGTCGGCGTTTACTGATTCCTCAATCGTAAAGCTTTTTATTCGGTTTTCTTGCATTTATACCAGTGTTTTCTTTTCTGGATATAAAGTCCGTAAAAATGTCAAAATGTTCTCTATATACAAAATTGCTTTCAACTATTCTATTAGCCGTTATCAAGAATGTTTCTCCTTTGTATTGTTTTTTTTTTTTAATTTTATTTTTAACTGAATATGAAGATCTATAGTGATGGGAATATTTTTCCGAACACTCTCAACATGTCGCTGTGTTCATAGTTGATAATGTTGAGTGTTGGCTTCCTTTTTATTATTATTAAGACGTCTATTATTTGTAGCCTTTATTTACATGGGGGAGAGACTAATATGGCTGTATTTTCCACAACTATTTTTGTTGTGGTTCCGGGTTGAAATCCGGTACCAATAAATAACAAACTAGGTAATGAATATATCAAAATAATCTATTAACGTAATAATACAAACTGGTAAAGCAGGTTAGTAGTTCCAGGAATGCGGGTTAGTAGCAAAATATATATACAGTCTTTGGTATTGAAGTATCGCTGTATGACTTCTTACTGGGTCTACGTGCTCGCTCACTGTGACTCCTAAAACGATGTTACCTCACCCCTCACTCTTCCGGTGACCTACAACCTTTCACCCTGTCAGTCTGGACTCGACTCGACTCGACTCTTCGGTCTTGCTCTGTTCCTCGGGTATTCACTGGCAGTAGTATAAGTATACACTGGGTGAGTCCATTTTTATAAAAAGGGGTGGACCCCTCAACAATTTAGCTGACGGATTTTGCTAGCTTTTCGTGTGTTTGTTAAATGTGTTCTCATTTAGCTATAGTCTGAGAGATGTAAAGTGAGTTTTCTTGATAAACATGTTGTGGCATGTCCAATATATTTATTCATGATTTTGCATTAATCAGGAACGAAGTTCCTTAAAGGACAATTTTGAATCTTGCAGACGAGGTTTGTTGTTTACGATGAGGTTATCTGTTTTAAATAATTAATTTAATTATCATTTTCTCGTCGACGATGGGTGTGTATTTATTTATAATGTTCCTAAGTGAAAATTCACCCTTCTTATAATTAACATTTATTTGATTTTTATAGAAAATATTTATGCTATTGTTGTTATGCGTATATTTATTCTTGTTGTTAGTTACTTCAGAAAAAAAGAAAAAGAATTAATTAATCTACGTGCGTGTTGTGTTTTGTTTAACGATCAAAAGCAAACACTTTTAAAACAACGTTGAAAATCTAAAAACAGTTGCAAAAAAATCGCAGAGACTGACACTTCTACGCACAAAAAGAAAAACAATAACCTGTCCATGGTAGCGCCAGGGGTGACAGTACAATAAAAAACCACCGAAATTGGTTGCCTTCCCTGGTTGGCGCTTGAGGAGGAGATGTCATCGCACGTCCTTTCACACGTTGTATCTAGAAACGAAACTGAGGTTGTTTGGAAAACCTTTATTAACTAGCGTCCTTTTCTAGTTGTTTAATTTTCTAAAGAATAACGGACAAAACGATGAAATCTCGTCCGCTCTCTTGAGGAACATTTTTATGAAACTCATTTTTCTATTTAAGTGGATATTCACTTGTAACATTTAGGTGTCAAGATATTTATATATGTGTGTGTATCTGTGTGTGAGTGTGCGCGTGGATTTTCGAAAAGAATTTGTATAAAACAGACGAATAAACAAGTATATTCTATATGCTATAGATTTGGAGTTGTACAATTCGAGAGAAATACGCCGCCCATTCTCTTCTGAATGGTAATATTTAAATTCCATAAATTATTGCGAAACTGCAAATTTCTAGCGCATTCCCTTTTGTCTACATATACTCTGTATCTCATATTATTAGCCACTTCACGTTTTATCGATATATGACTACTTCCTGAAATCTAAAGATTTCTTTGTTAAATAATGACAACTCCTATCAGCTAAGTTAGGATGAAAGCGTGTTTTTTCTGTGCAAATGTAAACATGCAGTAGCCGTTTGAATGTTACGTCATGAATTGCAAAGTTTCCATTTAATTTAATAGATGAATAGAAATTTCTAAGTATTTCACGACATTTAAGATGTAAAACAGGTCTGGAAATGACATTACGGTCGGCAGATTTTCATTCAAGATCCCGGAATATTCACTTGTAACGATTGATGAGAATAATTTGAGTATTTTTATCTCGCTGACATATTTCCAACTTTCGTATTAACCAGATATAATAAAGGTCGGGTTTTGTCTATTTACTAACTTCGCTTTGTGGTAGTGAGGAAGTGTAAAAGGAAGTAAATCTTATTGAATAATTTTCATCTTTCTCTTGTACACACAAACACATATATTCTCAAACACGTATTTTTAAATATTCGCAGACGCTTGCTTTATCGTAAGAAATCTAACATTAATAATAATAAATAAGCTGTTATTCCAAAGACCTAAATCTTTTTCTTCTTTAAATTTCACCAATTTTTTCATCTTCGCCGAAATCAATTGCAAAATGTAAAATAATAAAATAGAAATAAATACCTAACGATTGCGGGAATAATAAGAATTAGGAAAAAAATGGCTGACATTTGATTTCTGTTTTTCTCTCTTTGGTCTATTTTTTTTTGTGTGTGTGTTTTTTTTTCATTATTTGCGGCCTATCGCTTCCAATGAAAAAAAGAGTAAATATTCATTGTTTGATACAAGCTTTTGTAACCGATAATTAAACGGAGAACTATACATGACTTCAAAATTAGTTATTATTTCTATTTCTTGATCATTCATCTAAATGTGGACGTGATTTGAACAATTGACTATCAGACATTTTCCAACCCAATGAATTAATCATTGAAAAATAGAGCAAAAGACGAAAGACGACCTCGAACCCTTTACGATCCCATCGATGTACATGAAACGAGATGCGGAATGTCCCTTTTGTTCAACTCCATCTTTTATGGGGTCCTGCTTCTGAATATTCATACGCTATACTATTATGAACATAAGAGATCAGAATAAAAGATGAATATTCACCTACTGCACAATTAAATGTTGCAGGATATTAAAAGATTACCTGTAATGATATAGAAATATTAAATACCTAACCATCTTATTAAGGAATCACTAAAGAGATATATAGACAATAACAACGAAATGTCTTAATATATGCAAATCTGTGAGATAATTTTGAAATCCTTTAAAGATGTGAATCCCTCTCACTTTACTTTTGTGATTGCTGCTAGGGAAATGAGAAATTAATTTTAAAATCAGAAGGAGTTAGGTAAACATCGAAAAATGATATCATATTTAACCCCAAATTTCACCCTGAAGTGCTTTCAATAAATCTCCTGGATATTATCTGCAAAAGTAAATTATATGTTAAACTAATGATGACCAAAATCGTAGGAGACTTCAAAATAATATAAAACTGTGATATTAAATGTAAATATTAAGGGCCATTTATGCTAACAAATATAGCGTATTTTACTGATGGCATTAGTTATAAAAGTAAATAAGAAGCAAGAATGAAAACATTTGTGAGAAATTATTGTAAATCTGTGAAAGAGACGATAACATATGAAAACCGTATTCAAGGTCATTGGTTCGTTTTATTTATGTCTCTCATTTTCTTTTTAATTCTGTTATTTGAGATGAATTTAGACATTTGTTTTTGTTTTTTCTTATTTGTTATTGTGTTTGAATTCTTGCTTAACAGTGTTTCAGCGTGAGAATGATTTATCTTGTTGTTATGGGACCTTACCCATAATAACATAATGAACTATTCCATACGTAATAAATACTGCGCCTCAAGAGGAAGCAGGGGGTTCCGTCTGAAGTCTGGAGTGAAGTCCGTCAAGCGTCTGTCAGTCAGTCAGAGCGAGCGAGTCAGTCAGTCGAGTCAGAGGCAGTCCGAAACAGAGTCGCGTTCAGACAATTACTACGAAACCTGATTGTTCGTACTAACACTTTTCTACTTCTCTGTATATATTCCTGTTTGTAATATATCTGTGTTATTCCATATCCGCCTTCGAGTTCTTCTTTATTGGTTCTACCTTGGACTACCACCGTGGTACAAGGAACCGGACCATAACACTTGTTAATCACATCCGGCATTTTTTCGGATAGCCAAGAAAGGACTAAACATCAATTGCAAGAAAACGGAATGCATGGTTGTTAGCAAAAGGAACAGTCCAACATTCATATTCTAAGTTGGAGATACCAGGAACAAACATACAATTTAAATTTCTGGGAAATGTTTTAACAAAGGACGGAAAGTGCAACAGTGAAATCCGTAGGCACATTGGGATCCCAAAAGATGCCTTAGAAAAGCCAAGTAAAGTATTAAGAAACAGAAATATTTTGTTACAAACAAAGAAAGGAAGGGTGAATGTATGTAATATCAGTCTTCCTATATGGCTGTGAATGCTGGACAATCTCCTCACAGATGAAAAAGATACTTGAAGCAACAGAAATTTAGATGAAAGATGCTGGGAATAACATGGAACGAATATGTGATCAGCGATGAAGGTTTAGAGAAAATGGAAACAAAAAAGATATTTATACTTCATATTAGAAAGAGACACTTGAGATTTCTAGAGCTCATGAGGAAAGAGGGTTTACAAAATTACAGGACAATTTGAAATCAGAGGGACAAACGAAAACAACGCATATCCTACCTAGCAAACTTGAGTAAATGGATGACAGAGCGTGGATTAGGGGAGATAACAAAGAGACAAAATTTCTCAATATATACAAAAGGCAGGAAATTGTGGATAGCCATGAATGGGCACGACGCATAAAAGAAGAAGAACTGGTATTTCGTTCTTATGATCTTGTGACTGAGGTTCTGATAATAATACTCATTTTTTTCTTTCTTGCGTATAATTTATACATTCGTTTTTTGTTTTTTTTTACAAGGTAAATTTTATATTGCTGTCATTATTATCATCCACTACCCATAAATATTATACATATGGGACTAGTTAAGATGTCATAGTGATATTGCTGTATTGGTTGCAAGACTGTGCAGTGTAAATTAGATTTGTTGATGAAAGAGAAAATATTACAGTGGATCTATCAGTGATTGACTCCAGCTAAGTTAGTGGTAAGACAATGAAGACGAGCTCTCTCTCTCTCTTTCTCTCTCTCTCATTCTCTCTCTCTTTCTCTCTCCCTATCATATTTTAAGCCAAGTGCAACATTTATACTTTTTCTGTAATCAATAATATATCATGAATTTGCGTTAAGGAGCAAGCAAATTATAAAACATATGATGGTCACATCCATAATCATTGCAATAACGAGAATGGGTCTAAGGACTTTGAAACGAAATGAAAAAAGGGTCAGCATTCAAATAATTGTCCCAATACGTTCCGTTAAACTTCGTCATTTCTTTTTTGGATAGATCAATTCCGTCTTTTGTTTCTCCTTTTTTTCTCTGTTTATTACAAAGATTGAACATTTCTCAATTAGAAATTCTATTATTTATTTATTTGTTGACACCACAAAAATGTAATTGTTTGCTTAGTTAAAAATAACAGGGATAATCTCGTTTCTAGAACACGATAAACTCTTAAAGAAAATACCAAAGCTCATTTCAAAATGTAGAGCCAAAAAGAAATTCCTACAAAGCAATCTACAACTGCACCATGAATCAAGATGTCTCCATTAACGTAAATCAATTAAAACTTTTCTTCAAACACAAAAACTTAGCATCGAGAAAAATATTAAATGTAAACTAAATAAATGAAATATATAACCAAATATAAAATAATAAATAAGCATGGTAAAAGTCATGGACGTAAGTAAACTATCGCATTATGTTTAAACAAAAGAACAGGAAAATTCCAGTCTCTTTCCTTCCCACTTTCCTTAATCCACCAGTGACATAGATATGGTGCTCGCAAAAGGAGTAGTGAAACTTGGTATAAAGATCATTTTGGTATGAAACAGTTACTACAAATTTTCATTCATATGTCCACATTATCTATCTATCTATCTATCTATATATATATATATATATATATATATATATATATATATATGTATATATTTCATGTCCACATTACCAATTTAGAGAAATATTAGTTGACAATACATGTATACTCCACCAAGAAATTTTAAAAAATCAAATATTTATGCCCTCTATATAAGAAAAATACAACGTACACTTAATAGGATTAGGTAAGAGTATAGCAATAATGTTTTAAAATGTCTATACTAGCAATGCATGTAAAATACATAAATTGTAATTATAAAAAAATAAAATTATGTAAATTAAAGTTAACTCTCTTTGTAAAAACATAATAGCTTTAACAGTTAAATTTTAAAATCCTCTCTCTCTCTCTCTCTCTCTCTCTCTATATATATATATATATATATATATATATATATATATATATATATATATATACAGAGAGAGAGAAAGAAAATAACTGAGAAAAGAGAGAGAAATAAAACTATAAAAAACGTGAAATAATTTGGCAAGATGTTTTGCGAAAATAATGTGCAAGTATTGACTTAATTTTTATGTAAAAAGCCATATATATATTATTATTATTCATTAAAAATTAGTTTCATTTTGGTTAAAAAATATTTGAAAAATCAAAAATTATGTTAGAAATATTTTCAACATATAATTGCAAAGAATAAATTGCAAAAAAAAGTTGGTTTAACAAAAATATTTTCTCTTTTCTATATATTCATAAAAATATATTTATCCTTCATTTTTATAAATATTTTTATTTTTTTTTGAATCTTTTTCTTTAAAAGCAACATCAATATTATGCATCATAATAAAAATGAAAATCTAGTAGATAATTTCTACCATTTCTATTCCATTGGAATATCAAAAAAACAAATAAAAATTTTCTAAAAAATGACATTTTCTTTGTTTATATGCTATATTATAAAAATATAAAAAATATCATTCGTATTTCATCTGCAATTTTTATTTTTAAGTACATGTCAAACGATATATAATTTATTTGGATTTTTTTAATGAATGTTGACATTTTACTGTTTGAATAAGTTTTGCCCTCAAAGATTTATCATATAATCATTTCTCCCATTCAAATTTACTAGCTGTCTATCGCTTTCTTTTTTTTCTTATATATATATATATATATATATATATATATATATATATATATATATATATATATATATTTCTTGCATCCTTTATCAGACCGATAGAGTTTTTTGAAATTTAAACGTTATTTTTAGTGGATACGCTTTTTTATTTATCAAACAAATATTTTATTTATTTTCAAAAAAATTGATTCTGAATTCTCAATAACGATATTAAATGTCCTGATTTTAATTTTTACGCAAATTTTTTTTTTTAAGATTTCTCCACATTCAGGCCTTTTATAAAATATAAATTTTTTTTTTTTTTATTTAATATTTTACTATAAAAAAAAAAAAAATGCAAAAAATAAAATTATCATTTGCAAAAAGTACTGAAAAATAGGAATTTAAGTCACTCTTTTTAATTTTTATATTTAGTTCTGTTTTTTTTTCTTTCCAGCGGAATAAGCCACATTAAAATATTTTTTATTTTTTTTTTTATCTTTCTAATTTTTAGCGAAGATAATTTAAAATATTAAAAAAAATATATAACTAGTTTAATTCTTTAAAAATTTTTTTCAAAAATTATTTTTCTAGTAAAAAAATTTTTGAAATTCACTGTTGATTTATCATTTCATTTCTTTTTCAAAATGAAATAAATTGATGTTCTATTCTTATTTAAAAATCTACATCTTTTTTTTGCATTTTTCCTTTTCAAACACTAAAGATGGAAATCCGGATCTTAAATATTTTATCTAACCACCTTAAACAATTAATCTTATATATCATATATATAAATAAAGTATTTTAATGAAAATTCGTCCTTGAAATTTTTTTCAATCAAAAATTTTTTTTCATTTTTTTTAATCAAATTTTAAAAATCAAATTTTTATATATTTTGGTTAAAAATTCATTATAGCGATATTATGGGCATATAAACTCTTTTTATGTAACTGGACATATATTTTTTAAAATTCTGATAAAATATTTTTCCGAATTAGTAATGTCTAAATAAAAAATATCTCAAAATTGAAAAACAAAATTAATCGTATTTTTTTTTTAAAAATTTTTCATCTATTTCTTTTTATATTTAAATTTATATTAATGTGGCTCAAAGAAAGATAGTTTTTTTTTTTTTAAAAAAATGGAACTAAACTGAAATTTTACGTTAATTTCATTTTAAAAAAAAAACCAATATATATATATACCCTAATTTCTAAGTCTATATAGGTAAAACCTCTATTTTATGTTTCCAGAAATAAAATAAAGGAAGAAAAATTTGATTCTTTTCATTTAAAAAAAATTTTTTTAATTCAAATCATTTTTGAAAGAAAAAGTTGTAAATCTTTTCGTTTTTGGAAATCTTTATCCAAAAATCCTAAGGACATAAAAACTTTTATATAAAAATATTAAATGTTTTTATATTTTAGCTTCTAAATATTATTATATTACATATTAATCTTTATATTTTTATGATTATTAATTTTCTGTTCCAAATTCTATTTCAACTTAAAAATATTCCTGCTGTTATATATTAGTTAAAATTTAGATGGAGTGATAAAATTAAAAAATACATTGAAAAAAAATCAAGTTTAAAATAATTTCATAAATAATTATTCGAAATTTATTGGGCATCCCCAAATTTTTTATATTATTTTAGTCAATATTTTCTCGTAATTTAAAAATTAAATTAAATAAAAAAAAATTTAAAATGTTCAATATATATTTATATTTTTAAATAAAAAAAAAATTGAGTTTTAAATATATGTTTTTTTTATTAAAGAAACATCATCAGTTAATTGGAAAACTTTTTTTAAAATTCAAAATGCCTCAAAAATATTCTATACCAACTTGTAAATATATTTTTTTGAAATATTTTCCATAATAAAAATATAAAAATTCTTAAACAGAACGTAAAAAACAAATATAGTGATTTTATATTTTAACAATTATGTATTTTTAAATATTTTTTTAAATAATTAAATATATATTTATATTTATAAAATTAAATTTTTTTATTTTTTTGTATTATAAAATAAATTTAAAAAAAAAATATATCAAATTTTCTATATATATTAATTTTTTTTTTTATTCATTATACATATTTTCTTAACTAAATTGATATTTTGTAATTGTTTTATGCAACTAGAAAAAATGTGTTTTAATGTCTATATATAATTGTATCTTTATTGATTCTTGTTAATTTAAAACCTAAATAAAATTTTTGGACATAAAAGTGAAAAAAAAAAAACAATGTTTTATAATATTTTTTAATTTATAACAAATATGATTTGAAAATTTTATAAAATATTTTTAAAATTGAAAAAAAAAAAAAATTTTAAAACTTAAAAAAATAGAATCATAATAAATAAAAAAAATTATAAATATAAAATTAACTTTATAATTTATATTTAATTTATAATGCTGTAAATGCAAAGAAAATATATCTGAATAAAATATGAACATTCTCCCATTATATATTAAATATAAATGATGTAATTATGTCCAACGACCCATGTCAATTTATGAATACATATATAATTTTATTACAAAATAAAATTTATATTTAAAATAAATAAATAAAATTAATTAATAAATAAAGTTTATTAAATCTGAAAATGAATTATATTTTTTCAAAATGCCATTTATATTACAAATAATATTTAAATATAAAAGTTTAAAAATAATCATTTTATAAATAATATCATATATGAAAATAATTTTACTTACTATAAATATTTTCAAATATTATTTCCTTCTGTTTTTATCCAAAAATATATTATATTAAAAATATTGTTAAAAATTCTTTTAAATATAAAAATAAAATTGTAAAAAATAAAATGAATTCTAACCTAAAATTCTTTTAAATTGTACTTACATTTTTGCATAATTTTAATAGAATTTAATAAATCACCTATAGTAAAATAAAATTAATATATAAATACCAGAAATTGTAAGCTTTTTTTATTCTTTTGTCCTTTGAACGTTTTTCATTTTTCTATAATATATTACATAGGTTTATATATATATAAAAAATTTATTTTGTTAAATCAATGAAATTAAAATTATTTTTAACGTTCATTATTCATAAATTTTTTAAATAATATAAAAAAAATTTAAATTAATTTATATAATTGATGTAAAAAATAATTATTACATATAAAAAATTTCTAATATTTTTGACTTTCTTAAAAAAAAATATATATATATTAATAAAATTAAAAATTGAGAATATTTAAATCGTAGTTAAATAAAAATATTCTAATAAATTAACCGTTTCAAAAATCTTTTTATTTATAAATAGAAAAATTATTTAAATTTTTTGCCGTTAACAATAAATTTAAAAAAAAATTTCTTTTTTGCATTTAACGGATGTCAGTTTTCATTGAAAATAAAATTGATTTTTTCACCCCTTTTCTGGTTAAAACTATTAACATTCCTCTTTTAATACAATGAATTGCAGACAAAAAAACCCAAAACAAATTTGTCCAATTGATTTAAATTTTATCTGTAACCATGGAAACGTGATTTTTTTTTTTCTTTAAAACCCAGTAATTTTAAAAATGGTATCCAAAATTTGCTTTGAGGATGAAATGGAACTAATATCTTTAACTTTATTATGTACTAATTAAAATTCTTCTAAGATTTATTTTTAAAAATATAAAAAATTAAATTAAAAAATGAAAACATTTATAAATCAAAAAATAATTTATAAATATTATATATATTTTGTATTCTGTTTTTCAAACTATTTTCTAAATAAAAAAAAAATACCTATAAAACAATATATTATATAAATGAAATCAAATTTTTAATGAATTGTAAATATTATATATATTTATATAAAATATATATATATATATATATATATTAATTTATATATATATATATATATATATATATATATATATATATAAGATTTATATAATATATAAATATATAAAAAATGATAATATATATATATATATATATATATCTAATAATATATATATGTTATAGAATCGAAATAAGGTTTATATGTACTTCTAGAAATAAAATGTTTATAAAAAAAAAGTTCTTCAAAGTATTGGATGTATAAATTGGTATTTTTTATATATAAATTATACTGACAAAATTTCTTTCAATCGGGTTTCGATCTAGCAATAAATTTATATTAGTCTAGATAATTAACTAATTGAAAAATTAATATATTAAACAATATATATATATATATATATATATATATATATATATATATATATATATATATATATATATAAACGTATATCAATTTACAAATACATGAATTATTCACACAAAAACAAATGCAAAGGTTAATGATTTAAATGGCGAGAAATCCATCATCGCAAACAATTCAAATAATATACAAAAACCTCCGAATCCGTTATGAATGAAAAGATCCTTGTTTATATAAATTTCTGCCGTATTAGTTCTTATTTTTTTACTACAAGCTTTCGTCTGTTCCTACAGACATCTTCAGGTATAGAATAGATGTTGTTCTTGTTTTTTCTCTTAGTAATAAGAGGACAACGAAAATATATGTATTGTTGTATCCGAAAATGCTATTGAAAATGAGTTATTGTTTTTGGAGCGCGCAATAGCAACGCTGAGTTTGATTTTAAATTTTTTAAAAGTTGTGCGTTCATATACAAATATGGTGATGAACGAATTTTTTTACTGGTAAATTTTCTGTCAAAGTGGCATGAACTATATTGTTCAATAATTACAGTAATGTCGCACTTATTATCCAAAAGTCGCACTTGGATCAGTTATTTAAATTACGATAAACGTGCAATCAATTTACAAATTCATGAATTATTCACACAAAAACAAATGCAAAGGTTAATGATTTAATTGGCGAGAAATCCATCGTCGCAAACAATTCAAATAATATACAAAAACTTACTCGTCCAACCGTTTGCTGATTTGAATCAAGTGTGTCTTGTTAAATTAATCTTTCTTCATTTCTTTCTTCCATTTGAAGAACGGATTTTATGTTTTGACTATTGTGTATGAAGTTATTTTATCTATATTTATCTTTCATCTCTTTTATAAGTTTGTTTTATTTTTATCTTAAATTTTTGTTTTATTTTAAAAAAATGTTAAGAATTGTTAATTTTTCAAAAAATAAATTTATTCATTCAAAAAGATAAATGTCTCAATTTAACTCATCAGTAAGAATAAGTCAAAATATTATTTGGTCACAAGAAAGACCCAACAGAGAAAATGAAATTACCAATACACCTATTGACCAAAGTAAAGAAATGATGAATAAAGCTAATCTATGGTTTTTACCAAACTGAATGAAGAAGAATATATGGTGGACGAAAAAAAAGGCAAATTAGCACCAAGACGAATGAGAAATATTCTATGGTGACCAAAAATGGCTAAAAATCGGAAGAACTGACTGAAACCCCAACAAGCATGTTGGCTTGAGAAAAGTAAAAAATCTGAAGAAACAAATACGACAAAAAACAAAAACAAACACAACGTAGCGGTCGGGAGACGACCTCTTGCTGGAAGTTCCCGGAGAAAGCCAAGAACTCCGCTCATCTTGTCATAGAAGATGGGCTCTAGACATATCCCTTGGAACTACAGAATTTGAAAGAAAAATTGTGTCAATCTTTGTGGTGGACAAGCGTTCGCGCAAAATTTGTCGCTCCACAAAAGACACCGTAATAAGATCGTTGACATCCCCAGGGGTTAAACTACAGAGACTCGTTAAAGGAAAAGGTCTTTTCCTGTGAGACATACTTCTACCTACGCCTGCCGAATGCGAAGCCACAAGCAGTCGACATCTCATAACCAAAGACCTCTTTCAGAACAGGCGTAGGACCAAAGTTTCAAAATACGAGGTCACTACGTCGTGGAGCACTTGGTTTGGTTGCTTATCCTGTGTCGATTCGGATATATACTCAGTGCTTCCTCTGATGAACTGATAGGGGAATTGAGGAATGGAGCTTCGAAATAGTGATTGATCGTAAGACCTTCGTCTCCATCCCCAACTTTCTATATGAAGAGGACCAGAAAATGCCTATTATCGTCAAGGGCCGAAGAATGCTGGAAGTGTGGAGATACTGGTCACCTCGCCTCTTCCTACCCAGAGAAGAAGACTTCTGGAGTTCTGGACCCCGTCGACCCCCCCCTCTGGCCGTCTGTTGTTTCCGTCTTACCTTTAATGAACATGCCAGCAACCAGGACTGGTGTTGTGAAATCCCCAGTTGGGTCCGTCTCACGGCCCCCATTCCCTGAAAAGTCAGTCTGTTGTGCGGTTTCGGAGAAGGAAAATGAAGGAATGGAATAGCAGGTGGTTGGTAAGACTAGAGGGAATCTCCGGGTAGCGTGACCTAGTCCCGCAAAAGCACCTACGTGTAAGAGACGAACAGTCACATTCCCTCTACCAGTTCTGAGGGCGACTCTACTTTGATCTTATTCCACAGCAGAAATTAAAGTATGAGCCATCGTTCGAGAAAGTTGTAAAAATTGGAGGAGGCACCTAAGGAGAAAGTTCTTCAAAATTCTTGCTCGGAACCGTCTTCAGCATCCACAAAACATGGCTACTCCTCCAGTCCTTAGATGCTTATCTCTCACTCCCTCTAATATGACAAACTTAAAAAAGTCACCATTCCAAAATCACCATTTAAGGGCCATCCCACCTCTTCCAGTACCCTCAGTAACTCTACTCCATCCCCCTGTTCACACTCCCACCGGCACACCTAAAAGGTTCATCACCTGAGTCGACAGAAGCAACACACAAGAAAAAACTCAGACGCGTTTTTAATACAAGGGAAGACGTGTGCTAGGTTTCTAAAGATCAGGAAAAGGCATTATCGCAATACAAAAAGATTAAAGATCTAAAATTCCTCATAAACTTTAATTCTCTAAATAGTCTTGATATTGAGGACCCGACGAATTTCCCCAAGGCCGAATGATTTTTAACAGTAGTATGGTCGGGTCAGGGAGCTCAATAAATTTGGGACATGGTTGACCATGCCAACAATACATTTGGGATTTTCTGGCTTTAGAATTTTTAATGATTCCAATTCGAAAAAAATGTAAACAGTTTTACTCTGAGAGGTTCGCGCGTTTTGTTCAACCCTCTCTTTATAGAGCCTTAAAACTAAGATTTCCCAGAGACATTGGTGGTCTGTCTCATGATAGTAGCATCGGCACTGAGATGAGAACAGAATCTATGGGACAGGCTGTCGGTGTCCTCAGCCCGGCCATATTCAATGCAGAAGAGCAACCCTAATCGGTCTGATAATGGCACACTGGTTAGCTAGTGTGAATGACATTGGTCTGTCTCGCAGGTCGAGGCTTTCTCGAAACCTTCAGCTACTAGGAGTGAATGTTTGTTGCGTGTAGGGGACCTGTTTTTCATCTCATGATCATGAGAACATTCTGTCTGGGGGATTTTCTCTGTATTCAGCATGTTTTAATGTTCGCTCGAGAGGAGATACCTGACTAGTAAACAGGTGTTGGAACGCAGAATGTGCTCTTGACTTCGCAGCACCGACAGGCAAGCTTTGCGTGCTGGATGTTACTATAAAGGATAAGACTCTTCGTCTAACTGAGATTTCTGCGTCCAACGATTATTATCGCGTCGGTAAGTTTTAGCGAGGGATTGGATTGCTGTCCTTGATCCCGATATGGATCGTATATAACCATGACCGGGTACTAACAACCGCGACATGAAACCATTTCGGAAACTTATCGATAAGTTTGATCATGTCGATAAGTACAGTATAGAATACCCTCGGGAAGTAGTGTGTACTTGGACAAATAGCAGCAACTCGGCTACGTATGTGTGTTCCAGCTAGATCGACCTAGTCTTAGAAGAGTCGATGCAGGGCTCTTAGGGTGTCTAAGGTTTAGTTATATAGTTAATTTAGATCGTAGGCTAGACCAACTACTACTAATGCTACAAAGGGAAATGACGGAGGCTGTGGCTGGGAATATGTGGTGGGATAAATTAAAATCCAAAAATCTAGATAGATTAGAAGCACAAACGGCATGTGAGCTATTTGATCGGGCAGTAAAATCCCATGATAGCGGTGATTTAGCTTTAGCTAAGACAGAGTTGGCCACCTTGCTTATCAAAAAGTGCCAAGCTCTGGAAATTCGTGCTAGTTTAAGAAGAATATCTTCTGAGGCAACGAATATGTCCGCTGAATTGCATGCAAAGGAGGCTCGGAATGCATCTCATCGACATATTGCGTGCGTCACGTTGCCAAATAATCGGACCGTGACTTCAAACGCGTGTATATGTGTCATATGTGAGGCTTTTCGGGATTACATTCGGGATCTTTTCAACAGGGAGGCCGCTCTGAGCACTGCTCATTTCGACGCCTATTTAGCCGACTTTCTCTGCCTGGATGCAGCTGAAGCAGCTGGGTCTGAGTGTCCCATCACTGAGTTGGTAATCTGGGAAGCGCTGAATCAGATTGGCATGGATATATCTTCAGGATTAGATGGTCTACAATACGAAGTGTTTTAGGGGCAAGCACCCGTTTTTGTCCCTTGGCTGGCACTGATTTTCAACAAATTGTTTATGCCGGAGCCTATATGTCAACGCTTCACCGGGAGTGTGATCAAGTTGCTTCGCAAGGACAAATCGGTGGGGATGGGATAGGTAACTTTCGGCCTTTAACAATGTTTTAGCCAAATCTCAGCCAACCGTTTGCGGGCTGTCCTCAGTGTGATTTGCTCCGATCACACTTGTATTGTGAAGGGTAGAAGTATTCAGGATAAACTTCATATGGTACGCTTGGTCATCGAGCAAGTTGAGAATGAAGCCACTCAGATCAATTTAGATCAATCCAAGGCTTTCGATAGTGGGGACCATCGATTTCTGGAAGCCGAAATTTCGGTGGCATTATTTGTACCGTACTTTCACACATGGATACGACTTCTGTATGCGTCTCCCGGTGCGCTGGTGGAAGTGAATGGGGTTTGATTGGAGCTGTATTTTCTCGCTTCATTAGCCAAGTTTGTACACTTTCGCCATTGCTTTACGTTCTTGCGTTGGAACCTTTCCTACATAAGTTAAAGGCGAATCTGGTCCTACGCGGAATTTCCCTACCTGGTGCTACTAACTCAGCCACTTATTCCGCCTATATTGATGAAGTTTCAGTTCTTGTGTCGAACAGAGCCGAGATTGACGAAGTCAGCAAAGACATCGGAGTGTATCAGACGGTGTCAGGGTCCACGATGAACCGCGATAAGTCTCTTGGATTGCGGTTGAGTGCGTGGAAGGGAGTTTCTCTTCCCGGATATTTCCTGTGGATGGACGGGCTGGTCAAGATACTCGACGTCTTGTTCAGTCCCAATCTCTTGTTGGAAATGAAATGGTCGGATGTGCAGCAGAAAGTCGAGGCCGCAGTTCGTCTGTAGTCCCGGAGGAATCTTTCCTTAAATGGGAGGGCGGCAGACTTTCAGTACTTCCACTTCCGTATCCCATACTAATTTAATTAGTAAGGCTCTTGTTCTTCTTGTGCGAAGGCAAGTCCTCTAATGTATGTCAGGAGATCTGTTACCTCCACCCTTCTGAAGTCGGTCTGGGTATGCTTCACGTCGCGTTCTTAGATCGAATGTGTCATGATTCGGATGAGGAGCGCGAATTCTAGACGGAGGACGCCTGTAAGAACTTCCAATCCCTGAGAAGTATGCATTCGTGCACTCGCACTTTGGCCTTGTGCCACACTTTTATATTATACGAATAAATATTAAGATAATACTACTGAAGTGACTTGTTTAGCTGTTTGATTCTGTCGAGTTAAGTGTTGTGTCTTGCTAGACACCATACCACAACATATATATAGATATAGATACACAGTTGTATGCACACATTCATAAATACAAGTCTTGTTTTCCCATGAATTATTGTTCAGATATTTTGCTGATCATCAGACCCAGTTTGGTCAGTTGGAGTGAGATGAAGCAAAACTAATGTTGTGGTCAACGAGTCGTGATCAAAGGCGAAGTTGTCTTCCTTTCAGTCGTCATGTCCTTTCATACTTCGTTCGGATTTGATGTTGCAATGAACATAGATTTACGATGGTTTCAGGGTCAAAGAGAAAGTAACAGACAGGCCGGGCAGAGAAGGAAATGATAGTATAAATAGGTTCCTTATTTTTTTATCTTCAAGATTTGTCTCTATTTCACCCTCCTCAAATCTATCCATCATAGATTATTCCCTATCTATCTATCTATCTATCTATCTATCTATCTATCTATCTATCTATCTATCTATCTATCTGTTTATCCCAGTCTGTCACAATCTATTTATCCATCTGTCTATCTGTCTATCGCAGTCTGTCACTATCTATCTATCTATCTATCTATCTATCTATCTATCTATCTATCTATCTATCTCAGTCTGCCACAATCTATTTATCTATCCGTCTATCTGTCTATCTCAGCCTGGTTCTATCTATCTATCTATCTATCTATCTATCTATCTATCTATCTATCTCAGTCTGTCACAATCTAATTATCCATCCGTCTATCTGTCTATCTCAGTCTGTCACTATCTATCTATCGATCGATCGATCGATGTCAGTCTCTATCTATCTATCTATCTCGCTCTCTTCATATCTATCTATTTGAGTTAAGTTTCTTAGAACAATTCACCTTTCTTAGTAGATCTCCTGTTAAATCAGCCTGAGATATTTAAGAATAAAAGTGATAAAAGCAAAAACAATTGTTTAGGGATATTAAATGAGATCGGGTAGACAACATGCCTAGACAGGTCTGTAAATAAATTAAATTTAAAAATGTATAATTTCATGGATCTAACATCTTCAGCGCTTGCTTTATAATCTATGCTTACGTTTTACTTCCTCTCCAGACACCTACTGATATAATTCTACCAACAAAGATATTATTTTAATTCAATGAAGTCTTTATGAAAGAGGAAACGCTTTAAACAAGACATTTCTACTTTGTCATGCATTTACTTAATATTGTTCTTATCTATAGAATTTTTTATATGATATCTATCTATCTATTTATCTATCTATCTATCTATCTATCTATCTATCTATGTCTGTTAATATCGATCTACATATTTGTCCCAGTTTTTTCATAATCTATTGATATATCTAATTTTCTCTATTTATCTATTTCTTTTAATAAATTTGTCAGTATTTACAAAACTCATTCTATACAAAATCTTTGCAAAGGACGGTGTAAATTTTTATCTCCCTCTCTTTCTTTCAATTTATTATTCTCTTTCTCTGTATGCATGCATGTTTGTATGTATGTATGTGCACATAAACATGTACACACACACAGATATATATATATATATATGTATGTATATATATATATATATATATATATATGCATGTACACACACACACACATATATATATATATATATGCATGTACATATAAATGTTTAATAAAAATGTCTATATTTTATTTTTGCGTTGTATATTTTTCATATTGTTAAATTTTTTCTAACATCTATCCATTTATATGTCTATTTAAATGTATTTACATAATACTACTAAGTGCCGAAATAAAACGTGAAAAAGTATATTTAACAATTAAATATACTTTTTCATATACACATATGTATGTAACGCTAAAATAAATTATACACATATGTTATGCATATATCTCTAAAATAAGCGACAACTAAAGTTTAAAAAGCATTTTAAAAATGAAAAGTTTTATTAAAATCATTTCTTAGTCTTAATTTCACCTAATAGATTAAATTTAATATTTCCGATAAACTAAATATATATTTCAAACTGAATTTAGATTGTTTCGAATTATTTTTACTGAAATCGATACAATCGTAAATATTGAATAAATCAATAAACAAAACATAAATCTCTTTAATAATGTAAAAATGTACTTTTAAAGTTTAATTAATCTGAATTGAAAAAATATTACTTCTAGTTTAAAATATCGCTGACAACCATTTTTAACACTGAGGTTTGCTGTTTTTATGAGGTGTTAATGCATATAGCAAAGTCCAAATATTAGTCTAATGCTAAAAAACATAAATATTTTAAGCATTCTAATGTTTTATTGAAAGTTATGTACTTTGGCATTACAGTCTTACCTAGAAAGACGCTTGTCGAGGAAATTACCAGTAAATTTTAAATTTACTATGGTTACCGTTTTTATTTTCTTCAAATTTCGTGTACTGACGTCCGTATTTACAAAAATCGAAACGTTTACAATACATCCTCATACAAAAATCAAAATTCTTCATAAATAATGGCCATTGATAAATTGTAGTAAGTTTTTTCCATCTATGATTAGTAAATTCAGATTTCATTTAATAACAATAGTAGGTGAATCCTACAAGTTAAAAACATAAATCTCTTTATTAAAATATATTTCAAATATAAAATGTATTAAATTCAAACTTTATAAATTACTCAAATTATTTTTTTTAAAGATATTGTAAAAAAAATTATTTATCAAAAATATTTTTTTCGAAATATTTTTTTCTAATTAAATAATATCTTAGTTTTATTGTATTTTTTTTTATTTTACGATTTAGGGCAGATTTTCCTCACGCAATAATGTCCATAAGGTATGTTATTCATAAAAGCAATTAAAACATTGTAAATTAAATAGAATTTTGTTTTTATGATTTTTAATTTTATAGTTCAGAGCTTATTTTTCCTGTTGGACCAAACAGTTTGATAATTTGAATTCTCCGAGGACAAGTCCTTATAATTAATATAAACATAACACGCTACAAAAAGAATTTCTCGAAATTTAATAAAATTAAATAAACTGGGTGTAACAGATGTAAAAACTTATTTTTATCATTATTGTCTAAAAAAATATGCTTTGAACAAACACTGAAATTTATTTCCGAATAATTCCTGAAAGTTTCATTACAATCCGCCAATTATCTATTTTTGCAAGAATTCCCAAATCATTGTATTTTTCACCGTATAAAACTCAACTTTATCATACAAATTTTTGGTCCCACATTGATGTCAGAAAAACAGGGGCTTTAATTTAAGATTTTCAAAAGGATTAAACAACACAAAAATATCCTTTGATATTTCCTCTTAATAATAACACATTTGAAGGTAAAACTTTGTTGTATTTTTAATATTTTGCGGGATAAAGTTTCTCTATAGTTGTCTATGTATGCACATCAACGCATTCGTAGTTCCATGAACGTGGATTTAGTAAAATTCATACGGGATAAGATGAAGGGCCAAACCCACTAAACGAGAAAAATACACGTAAACTGATAATACTGCCACAAAAAATGCGCATTCCATGATTTCGAATAACTACTCAATGATCCTGTGTGATGCGCGTTGGGGATTACGGCTGTAGGTGGGGTGGATATGTGTAAATAACTATAAATATATTCTTTCTTTGTCTTGCTTCTCTTTCAAAAAATCAAAATATAATGCGATTCTAATGTTTCAATTACATTGATTATCGACACAAAAATTCTTCTTTAACGACGGCCCTTGCATTCAGTTATGGAAGAGTCAGACGCAAACATTTGTTTTGTATTGTTTCATCCGTGAAATAATAAATGTTGAACGAAATAGAATTTCTTAAATTTCCCTGTACTATATATATATATATATATATATATATATATATATATATATATATGCACACACACACACACACATGCACACACACATACATACATACATGTATGTATATCCTTAATACAAAATCAATATGCTAAATTTAACCTTCATCCCTTCGCCAACGGCGTAGGGGTAGAATCTCCGACTGATGAAAATTCAGTCGGGATTCGATCCTAGCTAGAGGCGACCGGAAGTCTAGCCACACTGATGAAACAGGGAAACAGTCTATCTGCGGGTAACAATATACATACATACATACGCATATATATATATATATATTTATGTATATATTTAATAATTATAACAAACAAGAAAGGTTAACTCTTCCAGTCTGTGACATTTTTATGACTAACGTTTGTTGATATATAAAATTATACAAAATTATATATCGTTAAATCATTATATATGTATGTTTATGTTTGCGAATATATATATATATATATATATATATGTGGGTGTGTGAATAAAAGAGAGAAGAGGAAAAAACTTTTCAGAACCGATGCCTTAGTTTTTCATCTTGTCGCTTTTTATTCATTTTGTTCTTTTTCTGATACACTGTATCTGAATATATATATATATATATATATATATATATATATATATATATGTGTGTGTGTGTGTGTGTGTGTGTGTGTGTGTGTGTGTGTGTGCGTGCGTGTGTGTGTGTTGTGTGATACACTTATTAAAATAGAAAAGAGGCGAAAAGTCTTGATAGTACCGTTATCGAATCATACCAACGTATATATATATGCGCCCCGGATTTTTTTAGAAATATTTCCTCTCCTAAATAGATACAGCTTTCCGAAGCCAACGAATATGATTATAAAAATGTTAAAAAACTAAAAGCGATTAAATTCAAAAAATTATATTATTTATAATATATAATACATAATTTATTATATAAATAATCATTGCATTGCAAACAAATTCAACACAACCTGTAACCACATTTACTCAGTTTCGTTTATTAAATATTAAATTATATCAGTTATTGCTTCCATAATTTACCTAGACTTTCAAATTGTCTCAAGTACATGAACGTTTGTAAATTAAAAAATAATAATAATAACTAACGATATTTAAAAAAAAAATATTTTTCTAAATACATCATACAAAATAAAAAGCCTTATATTTGCGTTTAAAAATACATCGGAGGACGAAGCGCATCGGCTAACATGTATTATATATATATATATATATATATATATATATATATATATATATATAAAGTGAACATTGAAGTCAACACTCAGAGTTGAGAGACTGTTTCATTTTGTTTTTCAGGGTTTATTTAAAACAAGAAAAATAATTTTGCGTTGTAAGAATGTTTTAGAGATAACTTACATATACAATTAACCCATAGCTGGTGAAGAAGATGTTCATTCACATATTTCCTAAGGGTATTTGCATGTAAGTTAATATAACGAACCCGATTGGAATTCCAGTTCAACAATCCGATTTCCAATTCAGAGCCGTTATTCATTACACCACCCGTATAACTAAGCTTACAGCATCTGTTTTTTCCAAATGGTCACCAAAGTAGGTAGTGACCAGGTTAGATGTTGCTTAACTTTGGCGTTTTAACGTGAGATGGTCGTAAGCCCTTTTATTAAAATGATAATTACGCTGGCACACCATGACAAAAATGGGTCGGTGAAGATTATTTGTTTATAGCTAGAAAATTATAACTAATACCGTTTTTATAAATATATGATTAATTCCGGATTAAACAAATATATATATATATATATATATATATATATATATATATATATATATATATATATATATATATATCAAGAACAGTCTATTATCATTAAAGGACTTTTCGGAAATTTGAAAGATTTAAGAAGAAAAAAAAAATATATATATATATATATATATATATATATATATATATATATATGTGTGTGTGTGTGTGTGTGTGTGTATTTTGTATATCACGAACAGCATTGGGTAATTTATCGACAACGTATAAAAAGTATGCTTGTGACCCATTTCGTCATTTTCGTAAATTAGCCCAATTAAGTTCTGAAAGAAGAAATGCATCAAAAAAGTAAACTTTTGCACTTTGTCAAAATTTCGCTATATATATATATATATATATATATATATATATATATATATATATATATATATATATATGTACTCGAAAATAAACAGATAAAAACATGAAGTTTGAACATTTGATTTAGAAAATTAGGAAATACACAAAGCCTTAAACCACATCATTTAAGCTTTATTAAATTAATTATCACTATGTAAATGTGTTATTTATATATGTGTAAGCACACACACCATCACACACACACACAAACATATTCATATACATACATATGTATGCATATACGGATATATGTAAATGCATTAAATCGTGTACATGAAAATGAAATAATAGATGTACAAGCATATATACTCATATGCATGTATATATAACCGAAACATTAAATAATCTCACTATTCGTTGCATATCATATCTAGTGATGGTTGTATATCACAATATTCAATTTTCCAGTAAACCACGAATAAACACTCATGCAAATTTAATTTAGAAATGACACAGACACACACACAGACACACACACACATACACACACATATATATATATATATATATATATATATATATATATATATATATATATATATATATATATATATATATATATATATATATATAGTTTTGTGTTATGAGATAAAGTGCTCAATATAAGAAACAAAGCGTATGTAAATATAAAAGAGAAGATTGAAGTCAACAGTCAGAGGCAACAGACTGTTTCATGCTAAACGCAATCATGCTGATTTCTTTTAGCATGAAAGTTAGAATTGATTAAAGATATCTTACCGGAATTATCCGAGGTTATTATATCACAATTCGACTCTACTTTGAGCAAAAAAAACATATGTATAATTACTCTCCAATCTTAAGACAAGAATCGTAATTAAATCGACATAAACATAATGACATGTTCATCATTAATTAATTGTAGGTAAGGATCAGAACTTCACGGAGATTTTAAATGAATGTCATATATATATATATATATATATATATATATATATATATATATATATATATATATATATATATATTATTCCAGGTTCATTTTCCAACTTATTGAAGATGACCTTCGCCCTCTCTAACCTTCTAAAATTTCTTCCTGCATTAACAAGTTACCTCAGATGTTTTACGTACGATTTCATTTTCAATATTTTTTCACTGTTATTTGCACTGTCATAAACGAAACTCATCTCTCCCCGAACGAAATGTTTATGGATTGATTTGGATCTTTTCTAATTGATCTCTTCAGCTCTAACTTGAAATGATGACCCTGTCTTCCTCTTGTGATATCCTGATCCAGCTTTCCTCTCTATTTTTCTCTATTTTTTAAAACTTTTTCACCGTTAACTTGATAGTTCTTGAATGGACTTTCAAGATGGAAGACCGAGTATGAATATTGGCACCACCACTGAAATCCTGAATGATTTTTCCTCTACTCATTGCTCAGTTGACAAGAAAGTGGGTCTAACGCAAAACGATTTTATCCCGCTCTCTTTCTAGCTGAATAACTCAAAGGGTTTTCCGTGATTCTTACGACACATGATATCAAGATTGCTAAACATCTTATTTGAAAAATCTGTAAAAAGTAGCTCAATTAGTTTAATGTTTATTCAGTTATTAAACATGTTGCAGGAGGGACAATTATGTTGTAACACGAATTGGACAACAGATTTAAGTTCAGCAGAACAATAGCTACGAAAAGTATTTACTGTAAAGTTTCAAAAAAGCTACATTATGCTGATGCTGAATTAATATATATATATATATATATATATATATATATATATATATATATATATATATATATACCCAAGTTATGATTGATGTATACGGAATAAATTCCAATAACCAACAATTACTATTCTTAAAAGAGTGCTCAATACAGAGTAGAGCGAATATAATTATTTATTTAAAAAATATAATATAAATATGTTATAAAATCACTACAAAAATAGCCATTTTGTTTCAACACCTCTGGTGTTTTATCAAGTGATGATGTTGAATGTAGATAGTACAATAAATGTTTTAAAAGTTTCAAATTAATTAACCTAAGGTGAAACATGAGCTGAAATGACCAATCAAAATACAAGTATATATAATTCAGCTCATGTAACAGCGTTTCCTCTTACGAGGGGTGGTTAATTAATTTGAACCTTTTAAAACTTTATTCTACAATCTATATTCAACATCATCACTTGATAAGATAATTAGAGCTGTTGAAACAAAAAACTGGCTATTTTTGTAGTATTTTATAACATATTTAATTTTTATAAATATATATATATATATATATATATATATATATATATATATATATATATATATAATATAAATAAAAGAAAAGAACAGTAAGATATAAAATCCGGTGTTCTTATAGATATTTTTATTTTTACAAAATAGTGCTCAATGTAAATTTACAGAGCATTAATATTATAAATTAATTGATTTAAAATATGTTTTTTTCGCTACACAGTTACAACCATGTTTCAAAAAATAGAAGCTAAAACCCCGAATTTAATTTTGCAATTAAATTAAAAGCATTAGTTCCATTTCATCTTCAAGCGAATTTATATATATATATATATATATATATATATATATATATATATATATATATATATATGTGTGTGTGTGTGTGTGTGTGTGTGTGTATAGAGCCTGCGTGATTCGTTTATATGCTTATGATGGGGGAACATGTAATATAACAATGCAAACTTTTGTTATAATAATGTGTAGAGAAGAGTCGGTGAAATTAGTTACACGCTGAAATGTTAAACTTAGATTTATTATTTTTACACACGTCTCTGTGTATATTGTCTTTATAAATACATTCGTATATAATCTTTCACACACGCACACGCATACACATGCACGCACACACGTGTGTGTGTGCATGTGTGCGTGTGTATGTGTGCTTGTGTGTGTGGGTACCGCCCCAAAATTTTGCTTACATGATAAAAAATGCCCAAAACTTAATAAAAAATAAAGTTTTATCGTCGAAATCTTCATGTGATTATTAAGAAGGAAGATCAATGTATATTTTATTATTAAAAAACTATTTTTATCCTTTTTGAATATTCGAAATTCTTGTTCAAATGTTGCTTTTCTTGTGTTAGCAGGGGACAATAAATTGGTATGGGAAATTGAAGTTCTTTTTTAGCTTAAGTAATCACATTGATTTGGAATTTCTTGCAAAAATCAAATAACTGTCGGATTTTAATGAGACTTTCAAGAACCATTTATAAATGAATTAAATTATTTTTGAAATGTGTTTTTTTTAGTCTTGGACAATTTACTTTTTTTAACATCTGTTACGCATCACTTATGTGATTTTATGAAATTTCCAGAAAGAATTCTTTTTTGTGCTAATAATGTCTGTATTAGTTCTAACGAAAGGTAGAATTTAAGTCATCAATTTCTTTTTGTGAAACAGGAACAACAGTTAACAATCACCTGCTCTAGATCATAAAAATTTAATAAAAATAAAGCATTAGATAATTAGAAAAGCTTTTAATTGCTTTGTGAGTAAGATATATTATGGCCATTGTTTTAAGAAAATAGATTTTTCGATGAATAATGATTTTCATTTTACAAGTATCGTTATCAATTTTTTAAAATTCCAAGTGAAATAATTTATAAAGTTTTAAAATTTTTATAATTCTATATTAATTTTTATTAGTTAGGTGATATTTTTATTAAGTAAAAACTATATTTACTAATCATAAATGGGAAAGCTTACTACAATCCAACGAACGCCTGTATTTTAAAAACTGTTCTGAAGTTTTTGGTATAAACGAAACGATTTTTGTAAATAAGGACATGTATAATCGACATTATCAGACAATAAGAGCGGTAAGTTTAGTAAATTTGAAAATCAAAATGCATAAAATTCAGTAAAACATTAGATTATTTAGAATATTTTCCTAAATTTATAAGAATGTGGAGTAGTTAAAGATTTATATAAAAAGGCGCTTACGTTATATTCTGCGATATTTTAAACTGAAAGTAAGTAATATTTGTTTGAAATGAAATTAATTAAACATTAAATCAGCTAATATTTCTCAGATAAAGCTTCAGAAACATATATTATTGAAATATTTATTAATAAAAAAAATACATTATACTGAGCAAAAATCAGCGGTTTTTACCAATTAAAAAACTCGTGTATATATGTATGTGTGTGTGTAAGTATTTATGTATATACATATGTTTGCGTGCGTGTATTCGTCTCATTTAGTTAAGTTTCCGAATACTCATTAAGATTTAATATAATCAAGCTAAATTTTTTGTGCAAATAATTATTTCTCATTAGAGAATAAATGTCCACCCTATTAACAGAATCAACAATCCTAATTTGTTTTAAATCAAGGTTTAATAGCCCAAAAATCCGCCTTTGCAATAACAAACTCATTATTTTTCTGGTTGTGTGAAATTAAATTACTTTTTATTTGTATTCATTTATTGCCAAATTATATATTTTTAAAAAGTTATCTGATGATTAGATGATTTAAAAATTATATTATATTTTTCCTATATGACTGATTTCCTATCAAACTTTCTCACCATTTATACATACGCATATAAAACGCGTTTTTGTATGTATCTTAAATCCAACAATTACGAAAATTTGAGAAACTACATTAAATTTCCTTGTAAAAATGATAATTACAAATTCAACTGTTTCCAATTCAATCAACGTGTGACATTTAGCATGTTATTTGCACATTAAGCAATCAACAATTGAAAAGAGTTATATTTTCAATATAATATGATAAATAATTAAAAAAAACACATTTAGTTTGAATAAAGTGCCACTGTCAATCAGAAAAATTCTTTATTTCTTCGCTAAAAATTAAATTACATTAATGTTTGGTCGTGTTAAAAACAATATGAATAAAACGGATAAAGATAAAAAGGAATTACATTATACGAAATAAGATTTAACAATTAAACATATTATTTCAGCCTTTGGCCGGGGGGGGGGGAGTCGGGTAGTTACCGATTTCAGTCCCCGATTAATCCTTATGGAAATTTATAATGTTTTTTTTTTTTAATTTTCACTAGTAGGACTGAAAACGTAGAATAACAAGATTACTACAAGATAAAATTTAATACAAACTAAGTCAAATATTCATTCTCCTACCTAAAATATTTTTCTAACCTGTAGATTGGCAAATTTTTCATGGCATTTTTTACACGTATCTTGATTACAAGATCATTTTCTACTGAAAAACTAGCCAAAGAACTTAATGTCTTTTGTCATTTTTGTGTGTTTTCTGAAAATATTACTTTTGGAAGATCCCAACCAAACAAATGTCATGGCGGCATTATAGCGCGCTTGGTCAGGATGCCAACAGCGGCGATTTGCCGAGTTATCACGATATTAAGCTGGCCTTACTCACAAACACTTGCTGCAGTTGCATAAATATAATCAAAATACGTGTAGAAAGTGCTATGTGAATATGCCAGTGCTATATATATATATATATATATATATATATATATATATATATATATATATATATATATATATATATATATATATATATATATGTGTGTGTGTGTGTGTCTGTGTGTGTGTGTATGTGTATGTGTGTGTGTTATAGTTACAAGTTCATTTTATTTGATTTTTGCCTTGAAAAGTCGGAAGAAGAAACGCGTCAGCAAAATCTAATACATACATATATATATATATATATATATATATATATATATATATATATATATATATATATATACGTGAAACCTTGATAAGTAGTTCCTAACTCTTTAGGATTTATTTTATTTAACTTTGCTCTACTTTAGCGTATTGAGCGCTTTACGTTCTACTCGCTTGTTTGTTTTTTTCTCTCTTTGGAATGGAAATTTAAGGCTCTGGATGATTCTTTAGCCCAGTTCGGATATTTCTAGTTCTTTCTTTTTTTCCAAATTTTTTCCTTAGATACCAATTTGTTTTGATATACTTGCAAATTGTGCCATCCGTGTTTTTTTCATCAACGGAATATAATTATTAGCACATAATATATATATATATATATATATATATATATATATATATATATATATATATTTTTAAAATAATGAATCTGAATACTTTTTCACTAAACTAATGGAAAAGATACCAGAATAAATATTAACTCCTTTTTTATAAGTCACTCGTTTTCTTTCTTCTTTAATCATGAGAAACTACTGCTTTGGGAAAAAGTACTGTGATTCATTATTTAAGCAGACACTCAAATACGCAGAGACACACATTTCATTCTTTCGTTTTTGGATATAGTGAAGCTTTAAATGGTGAATGGAATTATCAAATCTATTTTAAACAAATCTATTTTGATGAACATTTCCAATTGGCAAAATTTTAAAACTTTTTCGGTATTTCCATATCCTAATTTTAAAACATATATATACATATATATATATATATATATATATATATATATATATATATGAAGACAAATTATAATACATATATATAGTTTTGTTATTAATTTTCGTGTTATATACTGGATTGAAATTTCATTCTGAGTTGTATTAGATGAACAAATGCTTTGAAACATTTTATTAAACGCCATATTCAAAGAAATGAACTTGAAAGTTTCAAAAACTAAAATATACAAACTAGGTTACATTTTATTTTCCATAGACAAATATATCTGTTTGTAAATCACATTGAATAATGTCCAGTGTGTCGATTTTCAAACGCACCTATCTGTTGGCCAATCCTAATTTGGACACATTTTAGTCTAGTCAAAATAGAGAGAACCAACCTGTAGTTTTTGATGTAACTACGCTAAATGCATTGTTTTTTATCAATTTCTGAGCGACACAAAGAGACAGAGAAAGTGAGAGAGAGTCATCTGATTTGATGAAATGTTTGAAAAGGACGTCTACGCTCAAATACTCAGTTACGGTGAATGTCTGTCTTCAAAAGCACCGACGGCTTCCAACCAGTGCAATTTCAACCACAAGGCTTGGGTCAACCCTTGATATGGTGTTCAATGACTTTCAAAGAGCGCAACACGTTTGAATTGCCAGATTTGCACAAATGTAACTAGACTCATAGTTGACAAAAAGCAACTTGATTAATCATAAAGATTTGACTTGCGACATGCTACATATTAAAGAAAAAATTGCAGGCTATTCAAATACTGCATAGTATTAAAATAGGGTTAATACTTAAAAACTAAAATAATTCATTCATTCATATATATATATATATATATATATATATATATATATATATAATGTATATGCGGGCAGCAAGGGTGCGATGAGTAAATTGTTGCCATATAATATCTTTCATTTCGCGCATGAGGGTTGTTGGTTGTTTTTTTTTTATTTCACAGTATAGTGGGGTAAGTTGGGGACCATCTTTGAGAAAAAGAGCACTATGAAGCAATTCAGTCCGCCAGAAATTTGGAAATGGCATGCTGTCCGTCTTGGAATTCTTGACGGAAGCGCCAATATAAATATTTCAGTGTGTTTAGGTGTCAATCTGAGAACAGTGCAAAGGATTCGGAAAGAGCTGCATGAGTCTAATGTTGATTACGAATGTACAGCAGCTCGGAAAACTCACGTTGATCTTTCTGATAAGAAAGAACTCGCGAATTTGTTGGTTACATCAGTTCCTTGAGGAGGTAGTGCTGCTCTGGTTCAAGCGGGTGGCTGCAAGAAGTCCGTATGACTAGCCACTATTCATTGCTGTTAAATTTCTGCGACTACATCACCACTTACATCTGGTTAACTAACTCCCCAAACTGCAAACACCCTTTTAATTGTGTGGGGCGCAACTGAGCGGGAGACCAACAAAACTCCTTGTAAAACTAAAGATGAACTGAATGCAAGGATTATGGCAACATTCGCAAACTTAAACAAGGAGATTATCCAGAAGAGCTGCAGGAAACACGAAGTCGTCTGGTGGACGTCGTTAAATGATTAATGCCAATGGTGATTTTATTGAAGAAATTTACTCTTTATTATTTTAAAATATTTTTGTGTCATTGTGGTAAATATATCTGTTAAAATGAAATGTCAGTGTTATTTTGCTTTTTGCGTAATTTAGACGACACTTTATCTGTCGTAAGTATATATATATATATATATATATATATATATATATATATATATATATGTGTGTGTGTTAATACATAAACATCTAAAGGTACCCTATATGGGAATAAACCTATTTGATCGATGTAAACTTCTTCAGTCTTATTCAACACCGGTATATAGACTGAGTTAGGGTCGTTATTTGAAATTTAACTGTGACAGCTGTCAAAAAAACAAATACAGAATTTATCCACGTCAATTATATACCAACAGATTTATTAGCTTTACTATATATATATATATAAATACATACATACATACATACATACATATATATATATATATATATATATATATATATATATATATATATATATAGATAGATAGATAGATAGATAGATAGATAGAGAGAGAGAGAGAAAAAAGAGAGTTTATTTAGTAATCTTAAATTAACTCTACTGAAAGTGGCCACAGTCCGTTCCTTCATTTTTATTACATTTTCACAGCTTGAATTTACATTTTTAATTTATGCCTCTACAAATAGATAAACATACGCACAAACACGCATACAAATTGGTACTGCGAAAGTTTCTCTCTTCCCAATTTGACTAAATGTCCAAACATCAGCACACCCAGATATTTTGATGTTTGATTAAGTGTAGCAGTCAGGTGTCAACATGAATATGTCCGGATCTTTAGTTTCGCCATTAATCCCATCGAGTTTATCTTACCAACAAATTTCAAAAACAGAAAAGAAGATAGCATTATTAAGCAATCAATATTTAAAAACATTGTGCATTTTCCACCAATATTCATCTTTTTCTTTCATTTTATTTACAGGCTTTGTGCGTCAATCTTTTTATATTTTTATTCTTCCCTTTGATGGTGCGGTTTTATTTTGAAAAAGTGTCAAAACTTGACTAATCGAATTATCTGTTATCTGCGATCAAAAAAGAAGAAATTTTGTTAAAATGGATGAATAACTTAAGTGAAATAAAGTCAGGAAAGAATGACGTATTAACATAAAATTAAAAGTGAAAAACAAAGGCCGTGCAAAAACAAGGAAAATATATAACTTTAAAAATAAATTAATGTGTGTGTATTTCTACGTGTTTGTGTGTTCCCATGTGCGTATGGCTATTTGGAAAAAATGTATTATAAAAGAAATGAAATGTATTCAGTATTCACAAAACCATGATTCCTGAACGTACAGCGTTAAAAATAATCACAGTAAAAAATTTATTTACACTTTTTACATCGTTCGGACTGTCGTCCTCATTTTTAATGTCATATTCACGACGTTTCGGCCGTTGTACGCTCCGACATACCTCAGGAGATATAGGTTGGAAATTTGAACCGAAAGCTTTATTTAGAGTACGGTGGTAGATTGTTCTAATTCCCTGTGCCAGGAAAACAGTCAGAACGATTTAAATAATGTAAATGCCATACCTCATCTCATAAATACAGACAGATAGCAAAATATCTTTAAAGACAAAAATATGAAAACTTCAGATATTTGGAAGAATCGAGCAAATATTAGATTCATATATATGTTGTCATACTTTAATATGCAAATGAAATCTCCCTGCATGTAAGTGATTCAAAATTATATATTTTTAATTAAAACTAAGTGATGTATTAAAGATTATTTACACAAATTTATCGTGCCTATACGAAATTATGATTTCGTATATCTAAGGACATTGATAATAATTTTTATCTCAAATTTTCTAAAAGTATTTACGCAAAAATATTTTCCTATTTATATATCTTTTGAAAGCAAAAATTATTTAAGAAATGTATTATTCCTTTTTAATGACAACAATCATTTTTGTAATAAGAATGTCACATTCCATTGTAAATATTTGAATTACACGCACACACGCACGCACGCACACACACACACAGAGTGACTTTTCTGGTGACTTATCAAGTGATGATTTTGAATGTAGAATACTTTTTTTCTTCTTTAGAGGTAGGTTTTGTGTCCTGGATGTCACGATAATTTTTTCTCCATTAAAGTCAGGCTAGTTGATCACAAGATGCGTTGAAACAAAATGAGTCTATTTTAGTGATTTTATACCTTGTGTATGCTATATTTTCCGAATAAATTATATATATATATATATATATATATATATATATATATATATATATATATATATATATATATATATATATATATATATGGTGATTAAGTATATATTACATGAGAGCCAACCCCTCACACATTTTTCACATATGATGGCATCCGTCTCGTTTTAGCGTCCGTTTTTCCGTAGATTATTATTGAGACCAGCATATATATATATATATATATATATATATATATATATATATATATATATATATATATGTGTGTGTGTGTGTGTGTGTGTGTGTGTGTGTGTGTGTGTGTGTGTGTGTGTGTACGTATGAGATAAACTTTGTGTATTTGATTGGTTTGATAGAATTTACATGCTCTACAAATGTCCTGTGTACCACCAAGTGCCTTCTCGGTCCAGATGATGATTTGACAAAAATCTGTTTTGCAAGCAACGCGCATCATTGGCAAGATTATACATATATATATATATATATATATATATATATATATATATATATATATATATATATATATATTCCGTTTCCAAAACAGACCATTCTATGTCCTGCAGTCACATTATATCAGTCTAAAAATTAACCCTCAAAAACTTGTATAAACAATAAAAAAGAATCTAAATTCTTTTGTAACTAGAGATGTGACCCGAAGATCAGGAAAATATATATTTTCTAGCGAAATAAGTTTGCCTCTTTCTTAATTATTTAATTAATAATTGCTCTGGTGTTACATTATGTTCTCTGGATTACATTCTCTTTGCAATTGTCCACACGGATTACCAAACCCTTCATTACCTAACTATATATATATATATATATATATATATATATATATATGTGTGTGTGTGTGTGTGTGTATATAAAATGCTTAAACACTAATATTCCATGGTTATAATTTATTACATTGGAATCGTAATCACAATTCAATTTGAATTTGTAGGTCTGATGAATTGGATCGATTCCAATATAATAAGTTATAACCATGGAATATTAGTGTTTGAGCATTTTATATTGTACACACACACACACACACACACACACGAACACACACACAGACATATATATATATATATATATATATATATATATATATATTTATATATATATTCTGTTGCATAGATATTAATCCTGGACATTCTACCTGGATTCTAGCCTCTTGGGAATTTATATTTGGTTGGATTGATGTGAGTTTGTGACCCTGGGCTTCACGCTTTTGCGATCGTCAGACAAACTGATTAATATTTTAAAAATTGGGTTTATGTAGATTGCGTGTATTGGTGTTATTATGGGAGTGGGGGGGAATCGTCGTCGTGATGTTATCGTGCTAACGCAAACATAGATGCATGTCCGTACATCAGATGAGGTACGCAGACGCACATACACACTTGCTTGTCCGTCGGGACTCATACATATATAAACATATGTGGACAGTTTCGGATTTGACATATGTATGTATATGGGTGATGTTGTGTCTATACATACGCATTTGTATGTTGAAATTCAAAGATTGGAAGTGTAGCAAAAATTTCTCGTGAATGTCTCGTGAAAGTATACATGCCAAAAATCAGAGCATTTATCTTTTTTTACTGAATAAAATTTCCTCGCATGTATGTATATACGTGTAGTGGGGTCTGTGTAAAATTATGATAGGTAAAAATTATTATTAATTTTTAATTTTAATTTTAAAAAAATATATATATATATATATATATATAAATATATATATATATATATATATATACCAGAGGATCGTTTTATTAGTAAGGTCGAATTTACTGCCTTGATTTACTATCTATGAAAAAATGTATAAACATAAAAATGTCTTAAAATACTTTGTCCATTTCATAAAGTGTAACGTCATTTGTTTACATTTGAATACGCTTTGAGCAGATATGAATGTACGTGAGAGATTCACGGGAGATTGAAGTTTAAAGTAAGTAAATTCGGCCTTGCTAATCGAACGATCCTCTGTGTCTCGATCGGTTAAGAGCACGTCAGGCTATATGATGGTTCCGTGTAGGATACAGGTTTCATTCCTGTCGGAGGACGAATATTTTCTATGAAAATTTCTCGGACATTCAGGCCGGTAAATTTTATAAATACAGTTTATTATAAAACAGAGGATTTACTTAAATGTTTGTATCTATAAAAAGAATGAATAATCATAAAATCTTAAAATAATTGTCGGACTTTGTCCATTTCATAATATATATATATATATATATATATATATATATATATATATATATATACACACACACACACACACACTTTGGCCAATAATATTATCAATATATAAATATATATATATATATATATATATATATATATATATATATATATATATATATATATATATATAACTTTAGCAAAATTACACTCGAACCGCATTTTTCTCACAATAAAAAAGATTTCTCAGCCTAGTATGTATTCTCTCGTACATATACATAAATGCTATATAATCAAATATCCATAACGCTATAAATTATCATTATATTTGCTTACATCTTTGTCGGCAATATTTATTCCATCAAGAACATCGATCTGAAATCAAAGATCAGACTATTGTCTGAATTGATTTTTCAATCATTCTCTCCATTCGCGAATTTTGGACACTAAGAGGATAATTATAACACAATATCCAGGCATTAGAAATAAGTTGCGACAGAACCATCGTCGACGTCTCCTCCGCAGACCACATCAGAAATGACGCAGAGTGACATAAAATTAGGCAGGAAACTGGGTTGTTGGAAGATCTCCTCGCCACCGTCAAGAAAAGAGATGGTTTGTCTACACCATAAAAGACAACACTCTTTCCAAAATTGTAGTAAAAGTAAACATCTTATGGAAAAGAAGAAAAACATACTATAAAATGGGATGAAAACGGCATTGAGACATCATGGAGTCACAGATCAGGTCTACTGTGATGATTACTCGCGGTAATGAAATTAGACATCATGATGATGATGGTGATTTATTCCATAAACTCTGTGCGAGCAAATGTATAATTGTATAGCTGGCCACTCGTGTTTGAGGATACCGTCTACTAGGGCGGCTAGCCTTTCCCTATTGCAGACGCTTGCTCAGGCGGATTTGTGTTTGTTCAACACCCACAGAGCTCACCTGTGTTTTATACTGCAACTATGCTGAGCAAACCTTAGTTACAGTTTCTGGGAAAGAGCGTGTTATCTAGCATGATCACCAATCTGAACAAGGCCAGCACGCTCAAGCCCTCGGCCAGGATGACTTTTGACATCATGCTAGCACAACCATCGATATCTCTAAGGATCCGTCCGTCTACCCAATTTCACTCACAAGGCTTGGTTTCACTGGTGGTATGGTTTTCAGACACTTTCCAACTACCGATAACATCAGAAAGTTTCCTTTCTAACAAATCGAACATGGTGGTTAGAAGGCGAAAGTTCTAACCACTCGGCCATTTTTGTAAATAAATGATTATTTCACTTGAAACAGAAATAAGTACACTTCATAAATTTTATTCAGGTCCTGTTATATCTATCTAATATACGCCTGAAATTATAGTAAAAATTTACTTGCAAAGCTGCCTAACCATTATCCACGGATGTCTAAGGACTATTTACATCTATCATAATTTGGTCTTTCACAAAGATCGATGCATTTTTAGATATCTGAGTTATTGGATAAATCAGTTAATGAATGTATAATTTTATTACGCTTAAATGCTTCCAACTCAATCTATAGTTTTTCATGAAACCTAAAACGAATAACGTCAACTCAACAGTGGCAGAGAATCGAACAAGTTAGCCATCACCTCTTGTTTAACCTTGTTTCTTGTACAGTCGATCGCCTCTTCGCACCACGGTTTGTCGGGTCTGCTATCTGAAAGGAACAGACCTTGAACTATAACTTGTGTCTCTTGAAAAGACAGACAGGCTGAGTGAAATTGCCATTATCTTGATTTCCTCCGATGCATTTTTTTTGATTTTGTATTTTATGTAATTTGTGTAAACCGTTTATTTTTCCATTTGAGGTTTTACAGTTTTTAGCGAATTTCTGTGGTCTTTTGTTAAGAGCTAGTTGGAGACTAGTTTTTACAAAGAAATAAAAGTTGTGTTTATTGACTAGTTTCTTTGCTTTTTGATCGATTTATTTGGTATATTTTTTCGTGGCATTGATATTTCCTTTCCTGTTGACTTGTTGTAAGCTACAGACAGGAAAATGAATGATCTCTGGCAAAATTTGATTTACCTGCATAAACTCTAAGCCCCTCAACAATGTCATCAATGCACAGACACTTTCAAATCCCTCTTGAAAAAGGAAATAGTGATAATAATGCAATCATAACGACGATATTGCGTATAATGATGATGACAGTGGCATTGACGTTAATGGAGTCAGCCTGTAGTCAAAACTGGAAACCGATTATGTGAAATTAACCTTCAAAAAATCATATGAAGTTTGTGGTGTGATTGCGTCATCTTTACCCTAAATCTCTAATCTTGTGTCAAACATTTCCTTTGAAGAATAGAGACTATCTTTATATTTCGTAAATTATTTTTGTTTAAATCGAATTCTCACACAAGCAAGACAATAAAGCCACTAAGACACAAGGGTTTACTGGGCGTGGGAGAATTAGAAAACAAAAAAGATACTCAGAGTGAGAACAAAATAGTAATCAGAAAGACAGTGGATAGCGAAAATAATTTTTGAAGATCAAAGTTGACTAGAAACTTTGGAGCCGACAGAGAATTCTGCAAGTGGGAAGTGCAAGTAAAGAAACTATTGACATAGAACTTACGGTTATATCTAACGAACACAACTGTAATTTGATGAGATCTCGTTGCCAGTCTACTACCACGCTTAAATTCATAAGGTCTCGGTACCATAGTTAAGATCTCATCCGAACAATTACCATAAAAGTATTTATAGAAATGGTACAAGGAGATAAAATTACGGCGGTTGGAAAGTGACTGAATCCTAGATGCCAGATCAGTAGCAATAATATTGCTGATCCTACTTCGAATTATACCAAGACTCCAAATATATAACAGGAGCACCGGATCATATATGGTAATAATATTCTAAAAATAATAGACTTATAGATATGCAATATAGATTCTGGAGAGAAAAACTCTTCTGACACGACACAGTGGACCAACTTTCTTAGCAGATGACCTACCAATAGATTCAATGGATTCCCTTTAGGCTAGCATCAGCCATGCTAGTGGAAGACATGAACTGATGTCAAAAGCACACGATGGCACATACTGATGATTTCAACAAATACGTAATATAATGTTTATTTTACTTATTTAGTCTCATGGAAAATGACATTTTAAAAGCGATCTTATGTCCTGCGTCTTATTAATGGAGAGATACAGATTCCGCATATAGAACCAAACATCTTATCCAAACATTTGCCCTTGTAAGGAATGGGGATAAATTGGCATGCAATATATATATATATATATATATATATATATATATATATATATATATATATGTGTGTGTGTGTGTGTGTGTGTGTGTGTGTGTGTGTATAAATATAAATAAATATATATATAATTATATATATATATATATATATATATATATATATATATAAATAATTATTTATATATTATATAAAAGGTATTTATTAGAAAGAGCTCAATATCAGAGATAGAAAGAACATATTTGATTGGATTGATGTGAGTTTGTGACCCTGGGTTTCCTGACGATCGCTATAGCGTGAAAACCCAGGGTCACAAACTCACATCTATCCAACAAATATATATATATATATATACACGCACTCACAGAGGGTGTGATTGTTAAATTGTCGGCAATTTATATTTTTAATTTTGCGCATGCACGTTATTTGTTTTGTTTTTTTCGACTGCACAGTACAGTAGGGTTAGTTGGGCATCCTCTGGGGAAAAAAAGCACTATGACTCAATTCACTCCGTAAGAAATTTGGAAAGAGTAGGTTATACTGCTTGGAATTTGCGCCGGAAGTTTCAATGCGAAGGTCTCAGCGTGTTTGTGTGTCAATCTTAGGACAGTGCAGAGGATTCGAAAAGTGTTGAATGCGTTTACTGGTGATTACGAATGTTTTCGGAGTGTTCACTAGTGATCGCAAAGCTATGCCTCCGTTCATCTTCCCACAGTGCCTCAGACTCTACAAGTGCATTGAGGAAGTAGTGCTGCTCTGGATCAACAGGACACTGCACCATGTCACACAAGCTGGAGAACTCAGTCATGGCTGTCAGACAATATCTACAATCACATTGCCCCTTACATCTGACGACTTAACTTCACATACTCCAACCCCCTGGATTATTATGTGTGGGGCTAAGTTGAGCAGTTGACCAATAAAATTCATTGTAACACCAAAGATGAACTGAAGGCAAGGATTATGGCAGCAAAACGTAAAAAAGGAGATCGCCCAAAAGAAAGATTCCTAAGTCATCGGATGGGCGTGGTTGGAGCCAATAGCGATTTTATTGAATAAATTTACTCTTTCGTATTTCAAGATATTTTTTCAGTAACTATGGTAAATATATCTGAGATATCAGCATTATTTTGATTTTGGCGTAATTTAGATGACAATTTATTAATCGCGCCCAATTTTTTTTGTGTATTATTATATATATATATATATATATATATATATATATATATATATATATATATATATATATACAGACATATATGTATGCACACACACACACACACACACATACATATATATATATATATATATAAAGACTAAGAACATGCACATTTAATTCCGATCAGCGTCTCGTCTCAGGAATTTTTAAAAGAAAATTCTGAAATGGAACATCTCATAATTAAGTTAATGAAGGACTAGATTAAAACTGAATTCTGACTTTTATATAGAAAGCAATAAAATTGCATTAAGTGCAATTACATTCATTATAAATGTGAATCTACAAACATAAATAAATTGGTTGAAAAACCACAGCAATTACTACGTTTACTAGGATGTAATATTAGTTTGAACCTCTTATGGTATCATGAACAAAGCATTTAATATATTTAATTTTCAAACCCTTTACAAACTTCTCCATTTTTGAAAATTGCTTTTCACTCATGGGTATGGAAAGCAAGAATTCTTAAAACAGACGCATATATAAAGCAGACAATTGTATTTGGATAAACTAAACATTATTTTTTATAATTATAATTATTACATTAGAGGCTGCAACTGTCCATAGATCATAAATATGATCAGTAATTATGATGAGAAAGAAAATAGGAAAATATAAACAATATATAATTGTTGAGTGTTATGCATTCATATAGTAAGCATCTGCTTGATGTCGTAGGATTTGATTGAAAACATCCATAATGCAAGATCTTCGGGTGAAGACGAATAAACCATGTGGAAAAACGGATATATATATAAAACATATATATATTATTTGATCATAAGAGATTATGAAAAAATATTGAAATCACTACGCAAAAGTTTCATGTTTCAATACTATGATTGTACTTTTTCAGGCGATTGAAAGATGAAAGCTTTTGTTTAGCTTTTTCAACATGTTTTAATTATAACCTCTTATAATAAAAATAATAATAATATATTGATTTACTTTGTATTGATCACTTTTGTAAAAGTAACTGTTACAAGCAGTGGAATTTTTTTGAAACATATGTTCTTTCTCTTATTTAAATATATATATATATATATATATATATATATATATATATATATATATATATATATATATATATATATATATTTGAAGAGTGTTGTTAGAGAAAAAAAAACTAACTCTCGTTACAAAATATAATTCATGACGTCTGATAAAATAATTACAAACGAATTTGTGTTGAAATTAATATTTAATTCTCACACCTTTCAGAGAAATGAATATAAATTAATGCAAAAAGTATTTTCTTCCTTTTTTTTTTATTTATTTAAGACCTTCTGCATAAACTTGAGAACGAACGATCTCATTCAAATCACAATATAATAAAAATTCAGACCGCATCAATCAGTCAATCGTGTTATCGTGCCATTAATCAACGTATTTTGTCAGCGTGTTTGGACGTTATTTACTCTTCTTGATTAATGTTTGATCGATAGAATCTATCAGGTTTCAGTTGAATTTTTTTTGCCATGTTTTGACTCTTGGTAGAATGTACGGTGCTTACTCTGAGACAAACGTAGCGTGCGAACAAACACGTTTATTACGACATTATTCTTTTGTTTTAAATATATTTCTTTCCTGGATAACCTAACTTGCAAACTTGCAATGTGATTTATATGTCCCCAAAATTTAGTATTAGTGATATGCTTATTCTATAACTTATACAGATGTTTATTTTTTGCCAAAATAGAAAGGAAATAAAATTATTAGTTAACAATTATTCATTACATAGATGATTATTCGGAATGATTTTCACTGTGTTATATACCGTGCTAATAGGAATATATACTTAAAAAATACGGTGGATAAAATAAGTAAAGGTTTATTGTAAAACCCAGTAACATAAGAATAAAGTTAACAGTTATGCACAAGGTCATAGCAAGTCAATGCAGTAGTGAGTGCTATTATTGGAAGGTCGGTAATTCTTGCGTAAGTTTGAGTCGTACTCAGCAGATCCCAGCTAGAAACATTTACCAGGTAGGATGTGGCACATAGCTGAATTTAATGTGGGGTAATCCGAGCCCGTAGGCTCGGCCAAAAATTCTCCGTAAAATTCATAAACGGTTTCGGGTCTGTCTACCTCCCCTTATTTTATTGAATTTTAGGTATTTTGGCATTAAATCTACTGCAGTTACCGCTCATATTACCTGATAATATTTTTTATGGGCGTCCATATTTACAAACATTGACACCTTTATACACGCAGACACAAACAACTATTATTTTTAAGATACTGGTGTTCCTTGAAATGTAGTCATCTTTACCATTTATGATTAGTAAATATATTTCTAACTTAATAACTATGTCACCCTACCGGCATACTTTAATATAGAATTTTAAATGATTTTTAACTTTAAAAATTATTCCAATTAATTTGTTTTTAATGAAAACAGTTCTTGTAAAATGTTTTTTCTTGAGTCAGTAGTGCCCATTATATATATATATATATATATTATTCCCAAAGCAATTAAAAGTTCATCTAAGTCTATTTTTTATTTATTTATTTTACAATTCAGAGTAATTCTGTAACTGGAGGACCTCTTTTAAATTCCTCAAATGTTTGTGCTTATAACTAATATGAACGTTTAGCCGTATAAATGTAACTGTGGTTAGCAGATGTAAAAAAAAATAAAATTAACAAAAATTTCTATAAATGAAAAGTTTCTAAAAATATCTAATTCATTTGTCAGTAAGTCCTGAAAGATTCATTAAAACCCGACAATTATTTGATTTTTGAAAGAATTTCCAAATCAATGTGTTTTTCGCTTAAAAAGACGGTAAAATGTCCTATACTAAATTATGGTCATCTGCTGACCCAAGAAAAAAATAACCAAAATCATGAAAAAGATTGAAGAATATAATTTTAATAAGAATAGAAATAACTTCGGTATTTCCTTTTAATTATAACATAAATATTTTGATGATAAATCTTTTCTTTTTATTATGTTTCGGGCAATTTTTTCACCATATATGTCCATTTTTTAGTGAATCTTTTGTGGTATCTAGTTATAATTATGTACCCATTGAATGTGCTCAAGAAGTGGGGACACTAGATGTTATTTATTTAGTCTCTTTTCTTGAGTTTTAATCATTTCTTAAGTTTTCAAGATTATTTTTCGTCAGTATAGAATTTATCTAAGCAAACTACAATTTATTTCAATACCCTCTAAAAAATAGGATACTTAAATTATACGTATTAAATCTATATATTTGTTCGTAAATTTATAGTCTTCATTTTTGTCAGACGTGTCTAAAAACAGTCTCGCCAATCACAAATATAATCGAAAATAATTACGTTTAACATAATAGTTTTGACAACAGCGTATAAAAAGAATAATTTTGTTAATACGAAAAATTTTTTAACAAAATTAAAACTGAAACAGAATTTCATCATTTCTTGATACACAAGAGATACATTCTAAATAAAAGATTATATGAACACACACACAAATAAAACAATACACTATAAACGCATTAGTCATTCAACGTATTGAGTCTGACCATAATTTCGATGTATTTATTTTTTTCTTTTTATTAAAAGATAAATCAATTTTTTATGGCGAGAATATATAGGAAGTGCACTAATTTCTAAACCATGCACGGTATATTTTCATCTAATTTCATATAACATATCACATTTTTTATAGATCTTCTGTTGTTATAATGAGGGATACATAAAAATAAAAAAGAAAAAAAGAAAAACATTGTGAGTGAATTAAATCGGCTAAATATTTTCAACTTAAAAAGTTTTAATACTAAAAAAAAAACAAATACATTAAAATTTGGAAACTCATTTATTCAGCGATTTAACTAAAAGCGTAATTGTCATTCTCCTCCCCACCCCATCAGACATATAATTACATCAATATAAAACACTTTTTCCGATGAAACTAAAGAAATTGAAATCACGTTATGACAAATAATTTTTTTTTTTGTCAAAAATATCAACTGAAATATATATATATATATATATATATATATATATATATATATATATATTGTCTATTTGCGCAATTTTCCATCCTCTTTTTTTTTTTCAAATTTCGTTTTTTCAACTTAAAGTTTCTGCGATTAAATCTTTTATTTCATTTTTAGAGTTCTGCAAGTGTTTTCTTTTTTTTGGTGGCTAAAAAATGTTGTAAATGTCAGAAAAAAGTTCTTCATGTTCGAACAAAGAGAGGTTATTCCTTTAGTAAATGACTCGTATATTTTTTTTATTTGTAACTTAATATATGGGCTTTTTATGTATGTATCTGAAGTTATAGGATTCATTTATTTTCCAATCCCGGTTGTGGCTGTGTTCATAGTTAATGTTATTGAGTGTTAGATTTCTTTTTTATTATTAGGACTTCCATTTTTTTAAATCTTATTATACGTGTGGGCAGAGGCGTAGCTAGAGTAAACGTCACTCGGGGCTGTCCGCTCAAATGTCACCCCAATGACCCTGATTCACCCTATGCTGAATGGTTAGCTGTAGCTAAATTTTCATACATGCTCTACCTCTTTTTATTTCTACTGACCGGTACGTTACTGTTTATATGTATGATCCAAGACAAAATCCAATACCACAAAATAATCAGTTCAAATCAAAAGATTTTTAAAATGCAACTGTTCACTTTCAGAACAACTAAATACAAAACATTAATACACAAAAGAATGACATTCGATACTATGGTCTTAGAATGAATGTTTTCTTGTTTTCATTGTGGCAAACTGGTCAATGACATCGTCAAAATCTGTTTGTCTTGTAAGCTCGTTTTCAATGGACAGCACAGCCAGATCCGACAGTCTCGACTGGTTCATGGTTGACGTAATTTTCTGTTGCTAATTTTCCGGTGTCCAATTTTCCGTTGCATCATTTTCTTTCACCATTTAATAATCAATGGTGTTTGAAAGTATTTTTCTTGACAAAAATGTTCTATTTAATTTTTAAGCACTTTTCGGAACATTGTAAATCAACTGCATTCTTTTAAAGGTTACCTAGAAAATTTATGCAAAGTTTATTTTTTTGTTTATCTTTATACAAGTAAAATAAATTTACATCGTATTTTGATGTTATTATGATTTTAATTTTAGTGATAATTTAAAAAACAATAAATATTTATCATTACTACCAATAATGGAAAATTAATATAAAAATTTAAAAGAAAATTTTTTTTTGGAAATAAAATAGGAATTATTTTTTAAATTGATTCCGATACCGTTTCAATTTCCAAAAAGTTCCAATTTTTCCAATTCCCCAATCGATTCCGATTAATCGTCCCAACACTAGTAGATATATTCAAAAAAAAATATCGCCCAATCAATGAAAAATTGTATCTCAGCGAATACATACAAAATTGGACTGAAATTGTTGCACTTTTTAAAGACTTCGTATTTCGCTTTTAATGTTATTAATGATCCAGAGTTAAAAAAACCATATCATCCGATAAAATGTTACAACAATGTCTGTTGTTAGTAACCAAGATTGTAGCAACATGAAACACATGAAAGATGAAAACATTGCTATTTTTCCTACTTTACATTTATTTTCCCTGACAATTTATTAGAAAATTTATGATGTGGGGACAAAACTGGGGGTTTATAAATTATTTCTTGGGGGTCATATATGCCCCGCCTGCGAAACCCTAAGTGTGGCACCATTTACGAGGCAGAGAAAGGAAAAGAAAGAAAAGAAAGAAAGAAAGAAAAGGCGAGACGAATCGTGGGTGATCAACAGAACACACACACGGCTAAGAGACAATGAATATATTGATAAGTAAAGTAAATGAAAAAAGGGTGTCATTACAATGACAGGGAAATTCTGAGTAAAAAAGAAAGGGAAAGAAAGAAAGAAACAGATGTGTTTTGATAACGGCTGTGTTATCTAGGATACGAAACAAAACGGCTGGTCGGGAAATGCCAAATTAAAAATTCAATTGAAAATTAATTTTGATAATTGACAAAAAAAAACAGGTGTAACTAAAAGGACTTTGGGTAGATATGAAAAAATTAAAAACACACAAGCCGTGTCCGCTGACCGATTTTTTTTGACGAAACAACTTTGGCCTGCGATAATAAAATTATGTTATCAGAAATATGTACCGAAGGAAAATGAATGGGAATGAAGTGTTTTTTTTCTTCCTTGGAGGCGACAGACTGACTGAAAACTTTTCGGGGATATTTCTTTTTTAGAGGCCATGTTAAGAAGACCACCCATTTTGATAATTAGCGATAAAATACCTGACAAAAACCACGTGTAGAACAAGAGTTGTCATATTGTCCGTTTGCGGCTAGAAAAATGATAACGGCGATTAAAGAAAGAAGAAAAGGAAAAGAAAAGATAATTTTTTTAGTTAAGCAAGATATTTTTTTTTCCAAAAACGCCCGACTAAAACATCATTGGTCAAGTGGTGATCACGTGACGCACGAAGGAGGAGGAAAAATACCCGACTAAGACCTCATTGGCCGAGTGGTGATCACGTGACGCACGAAGAAGGCTGTCGACGCCCCATCCAGAGTATAAGTATGAGAAGCTGCTACGAAGAAGTGGGGAGGGCAGTTCACGCCCCTCAGAAGTATGGTGAGAAAGTGGGAGTGAGAAAAAGTTCCCAAAAATGGAAAAAAAGTGGAAAATCCCTAACCAGAAATAAAAGAGGTGGATATGTATTTAGAATTATCGAGGAACCCCCCGACGCCGACAGACCCACCCCGGTTTTGGTCGGCGTCCATAAAAAGCGAGGCCCCAACAGGCAGAAATCAGTTCCCAGGCCCCAGGGCGGCAGAGTTGAGTTTCCAGAGTTTGAGTTCCAGAGAAGTCTCAGTGTTGAAACCGCCTCAAGATAGCTGACCAAGATTCACGCAAATTCCGGACTCCTCTTCAACCCAAGAACAATTATTTTGAAGAGCGACTTAGAACCAGACCACCGAAATAAGTTTTTTTTCGACTTTCGTCCAAAGACACACCGAAACACCAATTTCTTAGAGAGCAAACAACTTGAAGCGTTAAAACTTGCCTAACGGAAAACGACGTGTCACAATCCACAGAACGGGTCGGGAGATAGATGCAGTCCTATGTATCGAACAACTAGACATAAAGTTTGTTACCTTTTTTTTTTGATACTTTGAACTTTTGAGTTTTCATTTTATTTTCTTTTATGCATATTTGTGTGGTATCACCCCGTTGAACTCAATTTGCATTACGGCCCCAACCACTGTTTGATCTCGTCTGTCTAAGATCAATTCACAACGTGGGTAGGCAGACTGGAGATCAATGCAGTTACCTTGGTAACCAGGCGTTGGAAGCGAGTTGGGAACGACGAGGCTGATATCAAATCTAACCAGATTCCCACCCGAATCACCAAAAGGTTAGAACGTCACATTTGGGTGCCGCGACCGATACCAAGCCAGTTGGTCGTCACAGGACGAGACAACACGACTGACGCGACAGGCGGACGTCACGTTTGGAGCAGCGACACCCGAACGGAGCAGCGAGGAGCGAACAGCTGGCGCCGCGGCGAGGACGTCACAATTGGTGCTGTTTGGGGACGTCCCAACTGGCGCCGTGGTAGATCAGGATAGAACGTCACAGTTGGCGCTGCGACCGGGGACGACGTCACACAATGTGTAAAATGAAAACAATTCATTTGCAGACTAAAATTGAATGCTTAGCCTGGTTTAAAAAAATTTTGTTGAATGTGACATTTGTGTCACCCTCCTGTGCTCGCCCCTCCGTTATATAACCCATGACAGTGTGGGCGTATATCTATATTCTTTTTTTCATTAATTATGTTTGAATATGGAGTTTGACAAATTTCCGTGTACATTTAAATGAGTCCCTAATTGTGTTATTGTCAGAGATATATATATTAATCAAAGTCTAGATATGCATGTATTAATATTTGAAAATCTGGCCTTCAACTTTGAAATGTCTTTCCTGTATGAATGATCTATTGAATAATATAAAATAAAATATATAAAAATAAACAAAAACTGCGTTAAATGAGACAAAAACTTTATTCACATTAAGTTCACGAACGCATGGATAATTTTTTCATTATGTATTCATTTAATGTTTCAATTTAAGTTTATATATCTTATATTGTTTCATTTCTTCATCCATCTTTTTTTTATCAGGCGTTTGGAAATATTTTTTTCTATTCTATCTCCAGAAGTTGGACATATAAGATGTTTTTTGAATTTTTTACCACAAATTTCAATATCAAATAAACTGAAATACGGTTTCATTAAATTATATTTGTCCTATTGATAGATGATTTTTTATTTCTGATTGTTTTATTCCGAAGAGAAATCAAAAATAATAAAATGACGATCTTTACTTAATATTAACCACTAAACATGTCTTTGTATTGATGCTATCAATTGAATGATATACAAAATGGAAGTTAAACATTTCTTCTAAGAAAAACTAAACATTATTTATAAAAAAATAAAAATCCTATATTGAGATTGCTAATAAGTTCACTAAACCATATTATCTGTCAAAAAAATATTTTTAAAAGTTTTAAAAACAAGTTGAAAAATTTTATTCTAAGATTACAAAAACAGAATTTTTTGACATGTTTAAAAATCATTTACAACATTAAATTTATAAAATAAGTATTAAAAAAAAGTTATTGGAAAATAAAGAAAAAATATGTAAAATGTATTACGATGTGTGTTTCTGGCATTTTAAAAATAATAATATATTTGTGAAAACAACCAGATAACAATTTTGTTATTCTTGGGGATCGAATGAGGCCTTATTTAATTAATCAAATAAAAATTTTATTGAGTTCAGCCTCAAATATTGACAAAAAATTCTTATTAATATAAAAATTGTTAAAATTAATATTGTATATATTTATAAAATTGTCCACCAGTTGTATTATGTTTTTCAAACGAATTTTTTTTTCCATATTAATCCAATATTTTCACTATATTATCAATGTTTTATAATAAGTCTTATTTATTCGTGTTTCTAAGCCTTCCAGTCTCTTTAATATTATTTAGGTATTTTAAAAGTTATTTTTTTTTTTTTTTTTTTGGTTTATGTGCATTCCTATTCCTCCCTCATTCCATTTTAGTTATATATATTCTACGACCGGAAACAATTTTTTCAAATGGAACTCTAAATATTGACTGCGTGATTCGTCTAAATTCTATTAATCCCCATTTATTTTTTTATTTTTTTTTTTGATTTTTTTTAATCCAATCGTCTTGATTGTTTGTAAAATTTTTTTTTTATTTTTCTATCATTTTATAAATATCATAAATCATAAAAGTATATATAATCCAATAATACATATATTCTATTTTTGTCCTAAAAAATTTTCATCTTATTTCAAATATTTATTTATATTTTTTAACATTTTTTCTTTTTTTTCATTTTCGATATTTGATATTTCCCAAAAGTGAAATCTAAATTCTGATCAATTCATTATTATTATTAATATTATTATTATTAATTATTATTATTATTTTTTTTGATTTTTCTTTGCAGTACATATATTTTTCCGGATCCCATATAAGACCTAAGGTTAGAAATGATATTATTTTTTTTTTTCAATCTGACCAAATAAAAAAAAGAAAAAAAAAAAAAACATATTTTACATAGTTAAATTAAACGTTCCTTGTGGGTAAAATCAAAGAACATTTTTTCTTTCTTGTATGGACTTTTTTTGATCCCATCAATTAGTTCCAAAGACCCTTTAATTCAAAATAATATTTCTTTATTATTATTATTATTATTATTATTATTATTATTATTTTCTGACTGATTTCTGGATTCTTTTGAATATAACAGAATTTCCATTAAAAATAATATAAACCTAATTTAATATAATGGCATCATGACAAAATTTTGCTGATAAAAAATATAACATAGATAAAGCCCTTCGTAAAGTGTGGGCTGTAATTGTCAGAACAATTTTTATAAATCTCCTTGAGGCATGGACTTCCAATCATCCCTTCAATTAGTCTACTGGAATTATTATTATTATTATTATTATTATTATTATTATTTTTCCTTTCATTTTGTTTTTATAACATTTACTTCTGGCTCCCAATCAACCTATAAAATTTTTTATCTTCATGACAGTTTCCATTGTTCATTTTTATATTTTTAAATATATATTAAGATCATACACATTTTATATATATAAATATATTGATCGTATATATTTGATTTCTATTTCTTTAAGGCATGGGATATATGAATCATTTCAATGTTTCTATTGGGACATTTTTAATTAATCCTATAGCTCCAGCTATAACATTTATTGATATTCTCATGTGCCATAATTTTAATATTTTTTAATTCAAGATTTTATTTTGATGGCTAATTGAAGATCCTCAAAATAGAATACAATCTTCACAGACTGGCATTCCAATAAAAAAAGCACATTCTGATTTTCCATTTTTGTCACGATTTTTCATGATTAACTATTATTATTATTATTATTATTATTATTATTATTATTATTATTATTGTTGTTGTTGTTGTTGATATTGTTGTTCTATTAAACAAATAAAATGTTTGACAAATACATCCAATGTTATATTTCCTTTTCAACTCTTATATAATATATATAAATTAAGAAATATAAAAAAAAAATTAAGGAAAGACAATCGATGTTCATAAATATTTTTATATATCGGTGTTCATAATATTCAAATTATATTTTATTATATATATATTTATAATAATATTTTTTTGAATCTATAAAAATATATTAAATAAAACATTAATTACTTTTTGTAGATATTTAAAATATTTTTATGCTTATATGCAATTTTTAAACACAATATGACATCTACCCATTCGAAATATTGTTGAATATTAACAAACACTATCTTTCGTTTTCTTCTTCTTTTTTATTTTCACGCTTTTCTCTCAAATTATTATTATTTATTTATTTGTCTATTTTTTTGTTGTTGTCGATGATAATAACTGGTATTTCTAGATTATATTCTGTGTCCCGTTTATTAAAACAAATTTATAGAATTATTTATTTTGCATCCTTTTTTTTTTTTTTGCTTTGTACGCTCTTTTTTATATATATATCAAGTGATTCTCTAATATTCAACATTTTTATTATTTATTTCGACTATGTTTTAACAATTTGTATGCGTGGAGATTCAGACTCTGTCAAAAAAATGAAAAACAATAATGTTTTATATTATATTAAGACTTTCCTTTACATCCCCTATATTTTTCATCTCTCTCTTTCATCTCTTTCTCTCATCTCTTTTTCGTTTTTATGGATCACCCATATCTCGTTTCTCTTGTAATAAAAATAACTTTTATTTCTCATTGAAAATGCTTTGTCCAGTTAAAATTTTTTCCTTCCATTTTGCAGTCATGTATGAAATTTTTGTTGTACAAGGATTTTTCTTTGTTTACGAATTTGATGAGAACCATTACGAAATAAGTGAGCCTGACTTGCAGTCAAATCTCCATAAATTGCTTTGAATGGGATTTTTTATCAAAGTTCATCTAATTTGTCCTGGTGTTCTTCTTTAGTTTTTAGTTTTCATTATCATTCACCTAAATAACATAAATATGGGTGTCTTTATGAAATATTATTATTTAAATTTAAATAATAAAATCATTATTCTTTAAATAAATTTAAAATTTTAAAATAAATAATACAAAACAACAAAAAATATCTCTAAAAAATATCTTACAAAATTTTAAATTTTAAACATCGTATAATGTATGAAATTTAAATTATATAATCAAAATGAACATAGCCTAAAAGTTTGCTAAATATATCGACTATCAGATATTCTCTAAATAATTACAAAAATTTAATTTATCTTTCTACTAAACGAAACTTAAATATATGTTTATCATTAGGAGCGGTTGTTATAAAGCATCCGGCCCAAAAGATTAATAGTTCAAAAGAATTCTGATATTGAAGATTTAGTCAAATTTTTGGAAATAGAGTCAAAATGAAAATGTTTCAGTCGGTCCTCATATTTATAAAAATATTTCATTGGTGATTCGGATTCGGTTCAGTATTATTTAAAGTAATATCTGCTTTTACTTATTTTATTTACTTGTTTTTCAACAAGAAATATTCTTAATAATATTTTATTATATTATTTATTATGGTCGATGAGAAACATTAAATAGTAATTTTCATTCCTTTCTATAATACAGCTCAGTATTTAAAACTGCGTATATATCATAGGCCGTGAAACATGTTGCATAATTCTTACATAGAGATGTAAAGCAAGATATTTACTATAATTATATAATATATATATATATATATATATGTGTTCGTGTGTGTGTGTGTTCGTGTGTGTGTGTATGTATATATAAATATGTATATATATATATATATATATATATATATATGTATATATATATATATATATATATATATGTGTGTGTGTGTGTGTGTGTGTGTGTGTGTGTGTGTATGTATGTATATATGGAAAATTAACAGTTAATAAAAGTGAAAATAAATATCTGCGAGCAAATAAGGTTTGTATGTAGAAGAATGTCAAAATAAATGTAAATCATTATTTGATAAAGAAAAATAAAAGAAATTATGGTAAGGAAAATAAATCTTGTATATGTAAAAATAAATAAAGAAATATATAAAATTTGATTTATAATTTATGAAAATTTATGGTAATATGACGTGCTTAGGATAATACAAAATTAAATTAAAATGCAAAATTTTAAATTTATTAAAAGATCACGTTCTAAATTTTCTTTAAATATTATTTTTCTCTGTGTGTCAGCGGTTGGCAAATGATTACTATGGGAATTTTAGCGTCTTTTTTGCAGTGGAAAACAAATTGCTTTGGAAATTGTTGCTAAATTAAAATAATCCTCAGATTTTAATGATATCTTCAGGACTTACTCACAATTAAATGAAATTGAAACTCTTTTAGAAAATCTCCGTAAAATATTTTTTTATATTTCTATGACTCCATTTCGAGAAATTAAAGTAGCAGCCTATTCATATTTATATTAGTTAGAAGATGGACTCCTTGGGGAATTTAAATTATCAATTCTTTTTTGTCAAACAGAGTCATCATTTATCGAAAATCTTCTCGAATCGTAAAAATTAAAATATATGCAATAAAACTATGATATTATTTAATGAGAAAAATATTTGTTTGTTCTTATAAATAGGATATAGTAATGACACTATTGTCTTAAGTTTTTGATCAATAATGAATTTTTAGAAGAATTGTTTTCATATTTTTAAATTTTGATTAGAATAATATATTGAGTTTTCAATCTTATAAAAGTCTCTATTAATTTACGTCTTTTAGATTATATTATTATTAAATGAAAACTATATTTACTAAGTATAAATGTTAAGCCTTCATACCAGTCTTCAAAGATTATTTAAATAATTTTGAATTTTTATGCGCATATAAGTGCCCAATTTTTTTAGTATAGGCATTATTAGAAAATACGAGCGATTTAAGTCAGCATCCCTAAAATTACATTACGGGGAATATTTTCCAAAATAAGATAACTGTGTACTTAAAAATTATATGAAAAAGGCGCTCATGTCATTTTCTTAAATAATGTTTTACAGATAAAGTCTCCGAAGAACAACAATCAACCTGTCTTCAACTCGTTTTCACCTCATCAAGCACGTAAACATGGCTACTGTCGGTTAACGACGCAGCTACTGTTTGCTTAAAAAAATTCTGTGTTATTTTAACTTAAAGTAGATAATATTTGTTTCAAATCAGATTAATTATACTAGTGTCACTACCACACAAAAAAAGAGAAAGTTTAACATCAAAAAACATAAAGAAAAGTAATTCATTTTAATAATACGTAAAAATATCCGCTCTTTAGCTGAAGAAGGTTGCGAAACCCGAAACACGTGTTGCAAAATTATAGAAAATAAAGCATAATATATATTTAAAACAAAATCTACATTACAACCAAAAGCGTTTGCGTTTTCTCTCTCCTTTTAATATAATAAAATATAATATAATATATATATATATGTGTGTGTATATATAATACATTTATGTATTTAGGCATAATACGATAGAGAAGGTGCTTTTATTTAGCTTTGTATACAATCTAATTATTTTTTTCTTTTAGATCACATGAGAAATTTTATAAAATCTAAATAAAAGCACCTTCTCTGTCGTATTCAATGAATTATGTATGTATATATATATATATATATATATATATATATATATATATATATATATATATATATATATATATATATATATAACTGTGTACAGCTTTTACCCTGTGTGCCGAAAATTCTCAACATATTTTATTTAATAACGATTCTCTAATGTAAGAAGATAATTATGACTTAGATTAATACGAGATATTACCAAACATTCGGTGAATTTTAATTTATTATTCAAATTCTTTAACGGTAAGGATGGCGAAATTTTATTTAATTCTCTAAATCATTTGCCGCAGAAATAATGGACTTCATTTTCTATTGATTTTTGTTTTCTCTCAGAAATCTATTTCGAAACGTATTTTCCGGAACTTTCCTGGATCATTTCCTATGTTCGACTGGTGCTGAAAATTTCTCGTTCTGGCTGATTTCCGAAAAATCATTCCAAATTCCAAATGATTTAAGGCCTTTATACTCGGGTCCAGCAATTTACAACACTCAATCCTATCAAGATTTTCACTTTCTAAATTTTGCAGTAAATATATTAATATTAGATTCGGTGGTAAGGGCAATGCAATGGATATAATAGCGAAGGTGAAATGAGAAATGCGTGTTCGAATTAGTTCCTTGTCAATTCTTTCAATTTTCGCACAGAAATACTTGGGAAATTGTCCTAATTTGTCTCGTCTCCCCACTTGTCAGATATGGGTTGACTAGCAATGGAGATTGAGTTCTGTAGTGCAGTTTAATTAGCCTAAGTGAAAGGAAAGTTTTGAATTTCATGGAAGAGGTAACTGGACGAAACTTCATTATTTCCTCCAAGAATGACTTGTAATTCACAGATAGTTAAACTAAAAGAAATGGGTAGAGTGATTTAATCACCTGAACACGGGCATTGCATTAAAACTTATAAATTTCTTGAAACTAAAGCTTGTCTTCGCTTTTCAATAAGCGCTAAGCTGTGAACAACAATGACACATCTCAAGTAATATATATCTATATACGTACGTCCTGCGTGTACAAAACAGTTACAAAACCGCATAGATATATTTGAGTAATTTGTATATGCATGTTCAGGTGTCAATTATTTTGACTAATTGGAGACTTCTTATAAACAGTGATTATTGTGTCATTTTGTATCTGTAATAGCGTTTCTTGTTTGTACCTATTAAGCTATAGTAGATTATTTCACTACCTGCTCTAGGGATTGAACTCACGATCACTAGCAGTAACGAACAAGAAATTGAATCACAAGGATAAAATAACACCACAATAAGCACATATATGATATATCATATCAGAAAAAAAAAACAATGGGTATCTGAACATAACTTGAGTGTACTAAACAGAATTTTTATATCAATAACAGCATTTATAATAATGAAAATGCGAGCAATCGTTCAAATACGTCTAATTAATATTTTTTCCTCTTGAAATGCAGATGTCTTTATCGGCTGCGAATAAAATAAAACACAAAGTACGTTTCATCTACTAAATTAAGCTTAGTTTAAAAATTATCTATACAGTATATACAAATTAAGCTTTGCTTAATAAATATCTATTCGAGATATCTATGTCCGAGTGTCAGTAAATCCCCTTCCAAATAACATGGATCTTCGGCAAAAAAAAAAGCAGAATAGGAATATATTTAAACATGATGTGAAAATATATTATTCTTCGAAAGACATTCAGACTCGAATAACAAATATGATCACTCATTTTAAGACCACGTGTAACATAGATAGAGAGCTGAATGACTGCAATTAGTTGTCTTTGTATCCTAATCAATAAAGCAGCTGTTGCGGTAAGTCAAAATTTTGCGGATAAGAAATGCACGATCCACTTTAAATTATTGCTTATTCCTTATCTACAATGTTTAATAACTATTGCACAAAGACGCTCAGTGGTTTTTTTTTCTATAAAACAAGTTAAATTAAGATGAAAAAAATAATAAGTAAAAATATATAACTATAGCGGGATTTTGGAATTTATTCAAGATGATAAAAATTTGTATTTATTTAACAAACACACCAATAAATTAACAATAATAAAGCCTTTACTTTACACATAAATTATTTATTTTTCCACGTTAATTCATTTCTTATCGTGTATTTACGTTGTGATTTTTTTAATCGCACAGATCGAATACAGTGTGAATTTCAAACACAAATTAGACTAATAACTGTCCGGTTGTCATATTACGGATTATTGACGAAGTTTCAATAAATTTAACAGTAAATACCGTTTCTATCAGGAGGGAAATTAGTTAACTCGTTAATGTCCACTACCCCATATTTGTTGAAGCTGAGTTTTAAAGAAATCTATAATATCCGATTTTTTTAACAAACCTATAATTATAGTGAATATCTTTATATTAACACCTTAATACCTGATGTTTATTTTGATATTTTTTATAATTAATACAAGGTTAAACATTAACATTAACATTAACAGACTAAATAAAAGACAAACAAAACATACACTAACTTAATAAACGTTCTATATATACGCTTTATCACAGATATAAATACTGTATTTGTTATGATCCGACCTATTATTTATAATGCTACCAATAATTTATGATCCTATCCTATATTTTATGATCATATCCTATATTTTATGGTCATATCCTATTTTTCATCATAATATTACTTGTTTATATTTACTACCACTCAAGTTCCACTAGAGACAAATGTTCTGGTTGTCTTACAGGTGTCAAGAAAGAGCCAACTATATATATTAAATTTGCATTGCATAGAAATACTGGAAGTTATATTTCGTCACTTTGGAGAAAGGTGGGTTCATATATTCCTACAAATCGGCTAATGAAAACGGGATAATATTTAAAATAATAATTAATAATCACACGAGGAAATATGTAGTGGATAAATAAAATAACTCTCAGGTAGGAAAACCAAAAATAGAAGAAAAACAAAATAAAATTAATTTTTATTTTAAAAATCAAATAATAAAATGAATATTTCTCAAGTGAACTGTTTATCAAAACATTGAAGGTCTTTCGGGTATTGTTGGAATTACCCCTTCTTCAATAAAATATTTAAATCCCGAAATGTTTCGGGTTTTCAGTTATAAACCACATTTTAAAAATGGCTGCAAACAAGTCTTTTTTCTGTTTGTGACATTAGGTGATATTACCGTCCAAATCAGGCTCTTCACCATGTCAAACAATCTATTTTGGTAAATTTCTATTAAATTTTTTTACATATAACACGTGTGTAATGTTTGGTTGCATCGTTTTGCTGAATCATAATTGTTGGTAAAGACTGTCTGAAGAATTGTAGAATGAAATGATGCAGCAATGTGTTCGACAAAATTTTACCTGTGATACTTACAAAAATGAAGAATAGCCTGTAAACATTTGCTGATGGCAATTCCCATATACACAGTTAACTTTGGACTTGAATGAGATATATCATCTCTTTCAGGGGGTGGCTAACTACCCCAGAAAATATTTTCTGTCTTATATCTTATTTTACACCTTTTTATCTAACTTTCCTTTTATTTTTTTATCTAAAACGAATTAATTACGTTATTTATATCATTATATATATATATATATATATATATATATATATATATATATATATATATAATATATATTTCTTTTTTAAAAGCAAAGAATATGAGAACAAGAAGCAACATATATATATATATATATATATATATATATATATATATATATATATATATATATATATATATATGAATATGAATATATATCTATACATACATATATATTGGTAAAAAGGGAAAAATGTTGAAAAATAAATATTGCATGCTTATTTATAAACACTTTATTCATTCTGAAGCTCTGGATGTATTCATTCATCCTAGTATTATTTTTTTTCAAGCGGATTCATATGCCTTTATTATACATGAGTTCATATTTTTCATATTTTTTTTTAATCCCCGCCTACGCATTCTGTAGTTAT